>CM030366.1:169891981-170491981 GCA_017893485.1 Hemerocallis citrina
TACCCTTACCTTTAGAACTACCAGAAGAAGAACTAACTACAGAAGTTGTACTACTAGAAGCAAAACGTCTATCATAATAATCATACAAGTTATTTAACGTAGATTCAAACTGAACTAAAAAAGTAGCGCAATCAGTTGTTAATTCTACATTGTTCTCTAAATATCCAAAAAACATTTCTATCAAATTCTTCGTACCTTCTAATTTGATACGAGGATCCATAACAGTAGCAACACAAATCAACATAGGAGGAGGAAAATAATATTTCAAAAATTTTTGAAATGCAGGTATTACAATGTCACTAATATAGTTAACATTTCGTTAAATATTTGCATCATGCTAACTAATTCAATAAAAATGCTACTAGAAGTAGATTCATATGTTTTTGAAAACTTTAAAGTTGCGGTTTTAAAAGGTTCTAAAAATTTCAACAAAGATTCGGCGAAAAACCAATCGTTGGGAGTCATTTCAAAATTGTGCATATTTTTTGCGATACAAAAATCATTTACAACTGCTTTATAATCGGTGACAACATTCAGTAAATCAAAAGTAGAATTCCATCGGTGTCTAACATCCTTTGAAAATTTTCTAAAAGGAACATTTCTAACCCTACACCAAGCTTTCCGTTCTTGTAAAATGCTTGGACTTAATGCAATGAAATGTACACAATTTCTAATTTTATGTATATATGGATCAGCTATTTTTAATGCATCTTGAACACATAAATTTATAATATGACATGCACATCTAACATGAAAAATATTATCAGATGGAGGGTTTAATACAGATTTTAAAGTAGTAATTGCTACATTGTTGTTAGATACATTATCAAAACTAATAGCCATAATTTTATCGCGAATATGAAAAACATCACATATTTCTATAATACGGTTTGCTATTTCTGCGCCACTATGGGGATACGGCAACGACGCAAGTGATATGATTCTTTTATGAAGAATCCAATCATTGTCGATCCAATGACAGGTTATTCCCATCGTTGGAATATTGTTTACACCCGTCCAACAATCCGAAGTTAAACTAACCCTACAAGTTAAACTCCATAAAATTGCAATCAACGCGTCCTTCATTTCATCATACATTTTAAAACAATCCGATTTGCAAGTATTTCTCGGAATTCTTTTAAAATGAGGGTTTAAGGCCGTTTGATTAAAATTTTCCAGGTTCCTACTCTCGGGATAGGAAAATGGCAACTCTTCCTTAATGACTAATCGGGCCATTTCCCGACGAACAAGTTCGGGATCATAAGGGTGGCTATCTACTTGACCGGTCCTAGGGTTGATTTTTTGTTGGCCTTGTATTTGATCAAGAAGTTCTTTATGATTATGTTGTATGTGCCTACTAATTGTACCGGTGCCGTCACCCCTCTTGAATTTGTATGTTTTACTACATGTTTTACACACTTTCAAACCTACACCCGGAGTATGTTCGTCCGGGATATACTTATAAAACTTGTGCCAATCGCTAGTTTCTCCTCTACTTTTCCTACTACTACGGGGTTGTGTGGTTTCGGGTTGTTGTTGTTCTTCTTCTTGTTCTAATTGAATGTCACCTCCAACATCCATGTCGTGTGTACCCCATTGTTCCATAGTAGGATCAATGTAATCTTGGGCGGGCTCACTAATTGGGACAATTGGTGGCCTACGTGAAGAGGAGGAGAAATCTTGTCCGCTACGACCGCTACCGCGTGATCTAGACATAATGTGGTAATGTGCTAAAATATGTAAAAAAAAATCTACAATGTAGGAGCGGTGAATTATACAAAAAAAATCTAAAAAACAAGAGGGTTGAGATAGAGAAGTTCAAAAAACAAACAATAATTTTAACTACAAGTCTACAACGCAAAAAAAAATTTAACAAGAGAGGTAGAGAAATTTTGATACCGTTCACCGTAGAATACGCGTATGTAAAAAAAACCGTGAAAATAAGAATATAATAGAAAAGATGGAGGAGCGCTTTGCCGATTCCGTAATTGAAGAGTTGAGAAGAGGTTGAAGTAAATTTGACGAGGATTGAAGAGAGTTGAAGACGTTGAATTTTGTTTCCGATACGACCGAAATTTGATCGTGTATATGCCTCCTTGTACAATTATTTGATGAATACTACAATTGTTCAAAAATTCTCTAAAATGATGTATAATAGTAGAGAGAGTAAGAGAGAGAGGTGTAATTTTTTTTGAGATTTTTAGGGGATATTTATAGGCTTATTAGTTGGAAAAAACAAAAAAAATAAAAATAAAATAAAAACCAACACAAACGGCTCTAATAGCCGTTTGCAACGGCTCAAAACAGAGCAGCCTGGGTTTCGCGAATTCGATTCGCGTAAATTGCGACCCGGGTCGACCCGGTACTGTTCACCGGGTTCGACCCGAACCCGCGAAGTTCTTAATCGGGCCGGGTTTGTGGGCTGGGTCGCGGGTGGGTCGTCGGTTGACCCGGCCCAGTTGCCATCCCAACTTATATGGTGATACTCACTCCTTAAATCCAACTTACTAAATACCACACACCCCTGTAATTCATCTAAAAATTCATCAGTTGCAAGTATGCAAAACTTATCTTTGACTGTCATCTTGTTGATGAATCTATAATCCACACACATCCTCCAAGACCAATTAGACTTCTTCACCATGACCACATGAGATGCATAAGAGCTTGAACTGGGCTTAATTACACATGTTTGCAGCATTCCTCTGACCAACTTCTCTGTTTCATTGTTGCGGTGCTAGGGATTCTTGTATGGCCTCAAGCTCACTGGTTTGTGCAATAGGTTGCAAGAGAACCTTATGATCATATGCTCTAACTGGTGGAAGGGTAGTTTTCTCTTGAAATACTTCTTCAAACTCTCAAAGGACCTAAGAGAGATCCTCTAGACAACTGGAATATGAAGTTTCATTGCTTGCAACTACAATTACTTGTAGCAGTAGTCCCTTCTACATGTACATGAGAGTTTTCAACATGAACTTAGATGAGGTCACATCAATTTGCTTGTTATTAACACCCCTCAACACCTTGATCTCCCCTTCTTGCTCAAAGTGCATAGAGTAGTCTTTAAAACTCAACCACATTCCCTCCAGTGTGTTCACCCACTGAGCTCCCAACACCATATGAGTGATTTCTAAAGGGAGGATGTAAAAGTTTGCCTTGATAGTCACCCCTTGAAACACAATCTCCATATTCTCACAAAGACCCCCATACTTCAATTTCTCACACCTGCAATTGGGACTTCAAAATTTACTCTTCTAGTATCAGACAATTTAACCCTTTTAACAATTTGTGTATCCACAACGTTTTGAGTAGATCTAGTGTCACGGCCCGCTTCCCAAAAGGAATACAGAATACGGTACACGACTAAGATTAGCGGATAGTTTTCACCATCCATAAGCTGTACGGATCTTCTTGACTCATCATAACAGTAAATATAACAGTATACTCCAACCAAGCATGCAAAAACAATCATAACTCAACAGTATTTATTGCATCAATAATAAATGTTCCAACAAATATTAGATACAAAACAAAACAATAATCCTGGGACAATAAGCCCAAATACAAGTCTAAATACAGTTTATGAAATAAAATAGTTCATCAAAATATTTAAGCAAATTATTCCAATTGCGCAGCTCAAAATTTTTGCTCACCAACTCCAGTAAGCAGTTAATCAGCAAAACCTGCTCATATGGCAATTACAAGAAAAATAGGAAAAACAGAAAAACATAACGCTTGATAGATGCAAGTCCGGACCGCAAGCAATACAAGTAGAATAATGAAGGGAAAAACTAAACTAAACAGGTAATACTAACATGGAAAGGGTAGCAAATATAACAGTCTACATATGACAGTAAGCAGTGTAGTGATAACAGGAGAAACATAACAGTAATAGTAAGGATCAACAGTAACAGTGTGTCAACGGTAGCAGTAATCAACAGTAACAGTAAAGTCCACAGTAACCGTAATAGGATGTGACAGTGTAAACAGTTATTCTTATGTCTAGTGTTCATTACTAACTAGGTAGCACTTCATGCGTCCCAGATTTTACCACATGGTTGCTACAACAAACAGTTTCGTTTTAAGATAGTGGAACTTCTATAGGGCAATATATTCAGACAAACAGTAACAGTAACAGTAATAACAACAAAAGGTGTCATGGATCACGCCTTCATGCATCCAGAGATAAACGGTAGGTACCATAGTAAACAGTGGGGAAACAAGTCCCTTCTGAATATGCATTTCTATATTGTCCACTACTTGATCTTTTCCCTTAAAACCCCGGCTTGATTAGTTTTTATTATTACTAAACATGTGTGAACGAATACAAACAAGCTAAAGACATGGAAAGAACAAGAAATAAGTCTAAGATGAAAAAGTGATTGCAACGATTGGTAAAAATAACTCATAATAGTCAAAATTTTCAGTTCTGGACAGCAAGATACTACTGTACCAAATTTGAGATTCCCGTTGCTACAGAACAGAAAACCTAGATCAGACAGAAAATCTATAAATTATACTTTCTGTCGATTCCAGCACATATATATAAGTCACATATCAGCCATAGAAACAGGGTCGAAAACATCATTTAATACAGAAATCGTGTTCAACCAGAAAATGCAAAATCTTGTTTATAATCATGAAAAGAGTTTAAAATCATCATAATTAAATCTGAAAAAAATTTGGAAGATTACCTAACATATTTAGTCTCAAAATGTAAAATATCACGAATTTATATTACAGATAGTATCGTCAATAAAATTGGGAAAACAGAGTAATGCGATAAAATCTCAATTCTGAAAGTTCAGATATAGCAGTATCAAAATAGAGATAATTCATAAAGTATAATTTGAAATCTAGATCCGTCAAAAGGGTTTTAAAATAGACAAATCAGGCTACAATTTATATTCACAAGTTTTTCATCAAAAACGAATAGAAACAGGTTGAAAATATATTTTTATACTGAACATCATGCTGTTTGAAAACATATCGATTGGTTTCATAAGCATGAAATGAAATACAAAAGTCATTAATTAATTCTACAAAAATTAGGAATTGATCACAGTCATGTCTAAACATACTCAGAAAAATATAGTGTCCAAATTCTACTTTTAATATCAGTTTTAAAATAAAATTCTATACAGAATACATATAATTCAGAATCTGGAATATACGATATGATTGTAGTAAAACGGAAATAACTCATGCATCAAAAATCTGAATTCAGATCCGTCGAAAGTTCTGGAAACTAGAAAACAAAGGCTACAATCCATGTTCACAAACTTATTTATTTTACTGATGTTAACAAAATCAAAATTACTGTACAAAAATAGGAAATCAGCAAACAAAAGTTCTTTTATGCATTTTATCAAACAACTTAACTACAATCGGTCCCATCTAAGATGTCATACAAAGCATGGTATATATGGATTACTCAAATCAGCATGGCATGTGAATCAAATAGTCTATAATGAGATAATATATCCAACAAACATCTATACAACAGTCATCTACAACATAAGGTGTGCTACAAACAATATACAGTCAAGATGTCCACTAATCTAATTGTTTTCATGCAACGGGTGTCAACTATTGTAACTACTCATGATCAAGAGATGATGTCAGTGGTTAACCTAACAAAATAGGATCATCATGTGAGCACAAATATTTTCATTCTAGATTACTTACGGTATTAACTTGTATGACAAAAAGAACACATACAAACTACTTGCCTGATACGAAGACGATGGAACGAAGGACAGAATAATGGGAATGGATCCTGAACAACGAACAAAATGAACAAAGAGACGAGAATGAGAAATCACACCACCCGAAGCACGTGTATGCAACGTACATGCACACACTCAAAAAGACAACAACAACAGCAGCAAGACTGACGGCAGCACCAACAGAAGACGGTGGCGGCAGGGAAGACGACTGGCAGCACGGCGGCTGGGGATCTCAATGGCGGTGGGTGTCAACACAGCGAAGACGACGCTAGACAGGACAACGGTGCTCGGGTGTGCACGAGGGTGAGCACAGTGGAGAGGAGAGGGAAGGAGGGGTGATCGGGGGTGTGTCGCCGGCGTCGAAAGACAGAGACGACGACAGCAAGAGGAGAGAGAGGGGGTCGTGATGGGGGGTAGACGACGGCTAGGATGAGAGAGAGAATAAAATGCTAGGGTTTGGTAATTAGGGTTAGGGTTCAATTAGGGTGTTTATATAGGGACAATATGGAGTTGGGTGAACTGGATAGTATCCAATAGGAAGAAAAGAATCCAATAAGAGATAAATAGGCCATGAAATAGTTTAAACAATATACGAGATCAAGAATAAATCGTAGGCCCAATAAATGAGAATAAAAAGCTGAATCAATGCAAAATGAATCACAATAGAGAGAAGAACAACACACCATACAAAGAGAATGGAATTAAATACAACCAAAAATAAAATAAATAATCAAGAATTTTATTAAATATAATTAAAAATACAAATATGAGCAATAGGGGTTACATCTAGTATTAAATACACTTCCCTCTATAGTTGGGGAACCTCAACTCCTTTAATAGTCTCTAGATATATGGTTGGGTGAGTTGATTCACTGATCTCAGGATGCAGTGGAGTCCTCCTTCTAACTTGGTATCAATATCTGAGGCTTCATCGATTTTTACCTCCACCACACAGGGTTCTCTGCTCTCCAAATCCCTTCAATTTGCATCATAGATATAACCTTTCACATGTGCCCTCTGACCCACTTTTCATCACACCTAAAACATAAACTCTGAGCTCTCTTCTTTGCCAAAATCTTGTCAAATTGTATCTATGTGGGTATCTCAGGTACAATAGCTTTACTGCTAGCTACAGGTGGAGTTTGAACTCCTTAAGAATAAGGAGTGTATCCTGGTTTATTACTTGAGCTTTGGAACATAGCAACTTTTCTTTGGCACATCAGTATAGTCTCCTTCCTTGAGCTTCTCTATATGCACTTGTAACTGTAAGGGGGTGTTTAAGAATCACTTCTTGTTGGATCTCCTCCTTCAGTCCAGATACAAAACAGTTTACTAGAATAGGCATAACTATGGGTTCGTTCAGGTGGCTGTATTTGATGAACTCCTAATGGAACTCAAGAACAATTTCAGTTTGTCGTAGTTTAGGCAATGTCACATTTGGATTATGGAGCTCAGCAGGACTAAATTGTAGCAACATCTCTCTTTCTTGAGAGTTTCCCAGCACACATCAGCTACATATTGTCTTTTAAACAACCTCCACCACATGAGAGCATCATCTCTCAGGAAATTCACACAGAAATCTACCAGATGATTCTCCTCAATCTTTTGTGTATCAAAATGATGCTCCGTGAAAAAAAACAAAATCAATTAGTGATATCACCACTTCCATAAAAAAATGGAATCTCAAGCTTAGTATGCTTAGGAAAGATGGAGTCATACTGGTCATACCCATCTTCATCATTCCTTCCCCACCATCGATTTGGGCTTAGGCCCCGAAGTTGCGTAGGCGGAGGTGATGGGTTCTTTGTGGACCAGTGGTTGCTCCCAACCAGTCACAATTATCCCGCCCAACCAACGACATCAACCTTTGCATGAAGGCCCGAATCTCATCTTTTGGTGACTGGATACTTGTGAATTGTGATTGGACATTCCCTACAGAGACTTCAATGTTCTCCATCCTTTGCTCCAGATTGGTCGACCGGTGAGGATCAACACTGCCAAGGGTTGATCCTCGCGTCATTGGGCTCGGTGATCCAAGTCCAGAATGAGATCCAGACTCAACAATTGATGAGCGCTCGATCTGCTCCTTCAGATTCACAGGGTTGCAAGGCTCTCAAACCATTGATGTGGTTCCAAACCTGATCGGCGGTGGATGTTTCGCGCTTCTCAACGACCATCAGTGCTACCGGTGGTGGTAGCAATTGAATCAAACAAAAACAAAATCAAAGAACAATAGAAAAATAAGAACAATATTAATTCATATTCATTAAAAAAGAAATGGGATTTCAATTAGGGATTTAAGAGCAGTGCTTTCCCTTGCTTTTCATATTTCAATCGGGTGCTACCACGTAGCACGTGGATTGCCCATAATTACAAAGGAAAAGAATTAACCACCTAACTAACTGCACTGTATTTGGGACCCGCCACTAAATAACCTCCACTCATAGGCTGCTACTTGCCACGTGTATAGCCCTTAAAGGTTGATTAGAGGGCCTTATTACAAAAAGACTAGGTTATTTCCAAAAAACTTGAAAGAAAGAAAGTTCTCCAGGGACTGATATGTGAGTTCAGGGCTGGTACGCAAGGATCTGCACATCTTAAGATATAGCTTACAAAGCTGTATTAGAGCCATCGTCGATGGGGGTGGTTTTGGCTTGTGGTTGTGTTTGTGATGGAGGGGTTTTGGTGAGTGGATTGCGAGATCGAGGGGGGGGGGGGCAATTTTTTTCTTTTATTTGGGTTTTTAATTTTCTTTTCTATTTTTCTTTCGAAATTTTAAGTAAAATTAACTTTAGGGGTTTGCATGGCCCACATTAAATCTAGCCTATATAATAAAGAGAGATCTAGAGTCCAGATTTTGGCTCGACAGATTCAAAAATAGAAATTGATGCTTTTATAATAGAAAAAGATACAGGGTTTTAGACTAATTTACTAAATATCCATCTCGACTAGCGGTCAAAGTTGGTTGGCCCTCGCTCCTACACTGAATAAGTTCTTTTTTGTGGTAATACTAAAAGAAACTTAATTGTTGGCTAAACTTTGCCTTTTGAGTAATGAAATACATAGATTTGTTTTTCTCTTTCTCTTCCTTTTTTAGATGTATGATCAGTACTTGTATAAGTTAAATTTCAGTAAACCATATACAGAAAAACTTTACCATATATTTTTTTTGCACTTTGACCTACTATCTTCTCCTTGTCAACAATCACACTCTACCTCTATTAACACTTGCATTTTTCTTTTCTGCTTCATCATCATCCTCCCTTGTCCCTTCGATTCTTTCCCTTCTTCGGCTACTCCTTTATCATCATCTCCATATATACCACACATCTGCATACCCACTTGATAGGCCTACCTGTCCCCCACCTCAAACTCTGTCGTTGCCTCTCCTTCCAATCGGTTTCTATATCAAGTTTCCCCTCTTTCTATCTCTATTCTATAATGAAGCCAAATTGAATTAAATCCAAGATCCGGATTGTCTCTCTATCACTAGAAAATCTCTCTATCTAATCTCTAAAGTTTTGATTTTCATCACCAATGTTTGATTTAATTTTGAATATTTCAGGGTGCAAATGAAAGTGTACATAATGCAGAATGCAGTTCTGCAAAATTTCTGCAAAGCCCAGTACAGAACGGTACAAAAGCCCTCTAGAACGACTCATCTCACAGCCGGCTTCTCACTGATACGTGTCATATTCCTATTGAACCAACCGAATAAATTATAACTTCTTTCTCTCTCCTCTTTATCACCCCCGGATCTAAGGAAAAAAAAGATTAAAATCTAACCTGAAGACTAAAACATACCTTGTAAAAGTTCTAAACACGCTAACTCACATACAACTAGATATTTTCCCTCCTCTATCACCCTACATTTAAACAATTTTTGACTTGTGAAGTCCGAAACCATATGATTATGGAAAATTGAGAATTATAGGTCATTTGGTACACAGATTGGAATGTTCCCAGGAATAAGAGGTTCTTCATAAATTTGATGGTGAGAATGAAGATTTTCGAAAATATTGCATTATTGCGTTTGGTATAATACGTTGCATTCTCAGTAATTGATTTTAGTTTCAACCATCTGATCTGCTTATACATTTTCCCTCCATTCCATTTGATCTTTCTTTTATAAATACTAGTAATCACGAAATTTGAAATACGTTTTTGGTAATCTCGAAATTTGGAGTCAATATTATTAAGAAAATGACACTTATTGAATTGTCAATGTGAATTTAGAATAAAGAAACATTTATGGTAATCACGAAATTTGGAGTCGATATTATTAAAAAAATGACATTTATTGAATTTTCAATGTGAATTTTGGAAAAAAGACCAACCCCCCCCCCCCCCCCCCCCCCCCCCCCCCCCCCCCCCCCCCCCCCCCCAAAAAAAAAAAAGACAAAAAATTAAAAAAATATGACGTGGGTTAATTTCTAATTGCATAATTATATATCCTCACATAATTCGAACTTTGTACCAAATTGACTGACTTTTTGAAAGTATTTACCAAGTTGACCCACTTTTGAAACTATTTACCAAATTGACCTATTTGCTATCTGAGATAGTGAGTCTAGTTCAAATGAACTCACTATCTCAAATAGCAAGTATAGTTATACTTATTTTTTTAGAATAATTTTGAACATGAAATATATACAATTACGCTCGCTATTTCAGATAGCGAGTCTAGTTCAACTAAACGCGCTATCTCAGATAGCGAGTGTTGGTCTATGCATTTCAAATAGAAATTGCATATTTAAAATTTCTCTAAAAATGAGTATAACTGTCAGTTGAACTAGACTCGCTATTTGAAATAACGAGTTTAGTTATATATTTCATCTAGAAATTGCATGTTTACAATTTCTCTAAAAAATGAGTATAATTACACTCGCTATCTGTGATAGCGAGGTCAGTTGAACTAGACTTACTATCTAAGATAGCATGTATAGTTATATGCATTTCAAGTAAAAGTTGCATGTTCAAATTTTTTATGAAAAAAGAGTGCAACTACACTCGCTATCTGAGACAGCGAGTTTATTTGAACTAGACTCGCTATCTCAGATAGTCAGTAGGTTAATTTGGTAAAAAGTTTCGAAAATGGGTTAGTTTGATAAATACTTTCAAAAAGGGGGTTATTTGGTAAAAAAATTCACATAATTCATCCATATAGATTTAAGAGAAAATAAATCTTACACTCAAAGAAGAAAATTTTCTTCTATACAACTGATGTATATACACACACATATACACACACGATAAGATCCATAATAAATAATCAATATCGTTCATATTAATTTATATATTATAATATCTATATGTAAAAAAGAAACAACTAATTTGAACATTTTTAAATCTTATTTGGCACCAGCCTACTATCGTTATCATTTGTATTTGCACATAAACGACATTTGAGTTGGACTAACATATGAATTTGGTGATACAGGAGTGGAGCATATTGGTGATACATCCAAGTTGGGATGCCATTTGCATGAAGGTGAGCCACACAGAAGTGTCATTTGAATCTTCTCCAGGGCCAGCCCCCACCCTGAGGTCGGTGAGGCGGCTGCCTCAGGCCCCCGAATTTTTTGCAATTTTAGGGGCCCCAAATTTGTATTCTCATTGTAAATATAGGCACGTATTTTGATGTAAAGAAATATTGTTATTAGGGGCCCTCAAAAATAATTATTTTGCATTTCGCCTTGGGCCCCCGTAAACTCAGGGCCGGCCCTAATCTTCTATTCTAAGAGCTCTGTAGTTGTCTGTCATTTACCCAAATTTTGGACAATTTGGAAAAAAATATCGCTCTAGTCGTTGGCCATTTACCCAAAAAATGGCAATCAAATGAATAGTGGTCGGCCAAATATGGGAGACGAAATGGCTTTTGCCAAAATATAGCTAGCTGGAGATTATCTTTTCTCTGTTTGATGTGACGAAAGATTATCTTTCGTCAGAGACGTCGGACGGAAAATAAAACATCCTCCTTACACAATTTTAGCTAAAACATCGATGGATGGGAGATAATATCCCGTCCGATGAATTAATTAAAAAAAAAGTTGAAGGACGGTAAACAATGTACCGTCCCTTACAAAAAAAATTGGGTGGGATGGTAGATTATTGATCCTATCTACCGTCCCTCCATTTTAGTGTAAAAATTAAATTTTTTTCCCCAACAAACGATATTTAATCTTCCGCTCGTTCTAATTTTTCTGTACAATTTTTTTTGGCGTGGGACGATAAATCACTTTCATCTGAGAATTTTAAAAGTGGAAGAAAAAAAAATGGCTTTCGACGACTGCAACGCAAAGTCATTTTTTCCTTTCCATGTGCCAAATACCCAAAATTTGGCTCTTGACATACTCTAACATGGTGAATTTTTTAGTGAACTTAAATAGGCTTCAATAAAATTAATTAAATTTGCTTACTCACCCACTCACCTACCACAACAAGCCAATTCACATGCATTAAAATCTTGTTGTGGGCCTCTGAATTGATCTCTTCCACGGTTCCACCAACCTAGATGACAGACTAGAATTAGCATTGGTATCGGGACGGGTCGGGTTAGGTCCTTCACTACCCGGACCCGGTCCCCTACGGGTCCAAAAATTGGACCTGGACTCGGACCTGTGAGGATCGGGTCCGGTTCCGGATCCGGGTCCTATTAAAATATTCCTACCCGAATGGGTAGGAGCGGTGAACGAAGGCGGCAAGTGAAGTGAAGGATTTAGAATAAAGGAGAGAAGAAAAAGGCATGAGTTTTAAGTTTGGAAGAGGAAGATTTAGAATTGGGGAGGAAGGAGGGGAGGAATAAGGATAGAATATTTATTTTTATGTTGAATTTTTGGGGTTTTTTTAACGGGTCCGGGTCCGGGTCGGATCTCTTTTGAGCGGACCCGGACTCGGACCCAGAATGACCTGGTCGGTTTCGGTCCAATGCCGGGTCCGGGTCGGATCCGGGTTTCGGGTATTTATACCAATGCTAACTAGAATCGTAGAAAAGAACTTTTACTTATCTATCTTTTCTTTTGTGAGACAATATTTAAAGTAGGATAAATTTTATTTAACCACCCTCTATTTAGGGAATTTTTTCCCAAACTGTCCCACTTTTTGAAAGTTTTTCCCAAACTGTCCTATTTTTAAAAAAAATTTCAAACTGCCTCACTCGCTTTTTGAAAAAGAGTGTAAGGCTTTTGATTTTCGAAATCCTGGACTCGCTTTTAAAAAAGCGACCTGTTTTTAACCAAACTCGCTTTTTAAAAAGCGAGTGTGTCGTTTTGATAAATACTTTCAAAAGTGGGTCAGTTTGGTAAATACTTTCAAAAGTGGGTCAGTTTGGTAAATACTTTCAGAAAGTGGATCATTTTGGAAACAAGTTCGGGAGGAGAAGGGATTGTTGGTGTTTATGAGGTAGGGTTGGTTAATTACGTGATATTTATTATTGGGTTTGTTTTGAGTTATTTATTATTTGCGGGTTTAATTATTTGTAGCTTTATTAATTAAGGTTTTAGGTTTGAGTAATAAAAAATTCAAGCTTGAATTTGCTTTTAAGATTCTTATAAGCACTGTTTATAATAGACAGTACTTTTTAGCATTAAAATTTGAATTAATTAAAGCATATCTTATACTCTTCTCTTCTAAGTACAAAATTTAGCTATTTTAACTTATGACTATACTTTTTCTTCATTAATTAGGGATTTCTGTATTTTTGTATTATGAAGAGTACAAAAAGTATACTAAGTAATTCAAAAAAAATTATGTCAAACCGAGTATCTGAAACAAAACCCCTGCATATATTAGTTGTAATTTTGAATTAGTAGTTTAATTTTGTTAGAATACATAAAATTCGGTAAGTGTAAAGTTAGACGAGAATTTATCGCTTAAATAAGAGCTTCATTTCTTCTATAACTTAGGTCTGCATGAAAATACATGTCAAATATACACATTTGCACTTTAGATTGCTCCATTTTCGTTTTTAGAAAACATGCAATAAGAAGTTCAAAAAACAAATACAAAAAAGTAGTACTTTACATGGAACAGAAAACTTCTTTAAAAAAGATCCATTTTCATTTTTGTATGCATTTTATTCAAAATTCTGCAGTGGGTTGAGTTGGATTTCTGAACTAACTCACATGGAACATGAATGATAAAAACAATAGTACAGTTTTTTCTATATCTACCAGATTTGTTGCTGGATTGTCCTTAAGCTAATCCTAATACAAAGGGATGCTTTTTGTTGTGGCTTTATTGTTTTCTTTGATAAACTTCCTCTTATCATCAAAGAGCTCGCATGTCTTCTTTTGGATAATCCGTCCTAATCCTTTGTCGTTTAAGTTAATTAGGTAATTAGTTGTTTGCTAAAGAGAATGAACACTTTCACAACAACTGTTTTTTTTGTTGTGGCCTTTATTGAGATAGTATGTCATTCTCAATGTAATACATTTGTTTCTTTGCATTTTGTTGTTTAGCTTAATTACACTGGGTAATGTAGTTGGTGCATGGCTTCGTAACTCGTAAGTATATACTATACTGATTATGGGTTTTCAGTATAACAACTTTTTCTTTTTGCACCGTAACAAAATTCAATAAAATGGCTATCACATATGCATTGAATGATCTTCTTTAATAGTAAAGATGCAAGTAGTCTAGGTTTGATTAGCCAAAAGAAAGTAATCTAGGTTATGAATTTGAAATCATTTGAGACATCTAATCATATACGTCCAAAAATACTTCAGGGTTAAATTAACTAGTATATATACATTAACTCAAAAGAGATAATCGCATTTCTAAGTTGAGGAAATTGATAACCTAAATTGATTTGATGTTAGTTAGGGACTGAAAGAACTGAAACGGACTAGGTAAAAACTAGGCTAATTATACTGAACTTGTTAACAAAATGACCCACTTTCTGAAAGTATTTACCAAACTGACCCACTTTTGAAATTATTTACCAAAATGACACACTCACTTTTTGAAAAAGCGAGTTTGTAAAAACAAGTCACTTTTTCAAAAAGCGAGTCTAGAATTTCAAAAATCAAAAACCTCACACTCGCTTTCTGAAAAAGCAATGAGGTTTTAACCACACTCGCTTTTTCAGAAAGCGAGGCAGTTTGGGAAAAACTTTCAAAAAGTGGGACAGTTTGGGAAAAAATTCCTATTTAGGTGATTAGCAAGAGTCGCGTAAGCAAAACAAGCGTGGAAGAGGAAAAATTAGGGAATTAGAAAATCGATTGGCATAAAGTTTACTCTTTTTTTCCGTTATAAAAAAATCCACCATTTGTTAGTACCATTAATCGATAAACTGCAATTTCATACTTAAATTGATCACATAATATCACATAGTATCACGTGATTGATTCTGTATTCTTTTGCTAAAAATATTCTTGATTGACTCCAATTATCAGAATTTTTTGCCGTACTAGGTCACTTTTTATTTATGGTTAAGAGTCACTTTTCAAACTATTAACACACGTGGGCTACTCTGTGCCACGTCAGCAATGGCCGTTATTCCCAATAGCAGTCCCTTTATTTTAGAAGCCACTAATGGGATTAGCAGCATATTTTGTAAATTTTTTTAAAAAAATTTATTTGTCGCTATTCATATTGGCGACCTTAAAATAAATTAAGTAGCTAATGAGAATAACCACCACTAATGAAGTGTATTCTCCACACTTAGCCAAATTAAGAGAGCTTCTATTCTCTGTAATTTTTAAAATTAACAACTTAACTAAGGTCACTATTGGGAATAGCGACCTCGTATAATCGTGGTCGTTATTCTCAATAGCGATCATACTGCTAATAAGGTCGGGCTCCCACTCTCTCTCTCTCTCTCTCTCTCTCTCTCTCTCTCTCCACTTCAATTTAATTTCATCTTCCCCCATCTTCTTCTTCCCAAAACCCTAAACCCCAATAACCTTACCCCCCAATACCTCCCGAAAATCATCACACATTTTCGTAGACTTCAATCCTTAAGCCGGACTCGTCTCTTTTCATCTCTCCCTGATCTCTCTCCTCCAACTAACGACCTCCCACAATATTCAAAATTTTGAAAATTCCAAATCTGAAACCGTAGAGAGGTATGCCCAATATTTACTACTTGTAATGTTTGATTCTTTTTGTAGGTTATCGTTAGTTGACTTGTTGTTGAAAATATGCTTTGAGTTTGGGATTAATTCGTGCTTGAGAGTTGAATGCTGCTAAAACACATAAACTATAAAATTTGGTAATTGTTATCTTTGCTTGTTATTCTTTATGAATATTATGTGGTTCACAATAGACAGTAAGTAAAGAAAACAAATCTTTGTGTTGGTTATAGGCACGGAGGATAATGATACATAACCGTAAGTGATTGTGACAATTAAAATGTTTTACATCAAACAAAATATTTGGTACATTAAGAAGTACGTAGCACTTCTCTAGCACTTCTCTGTTTTGGAATAGCATCCAGCTTCACAAATAATTCTAAAGGATATTTGGTAGCTATCTTAGGTTAATGAATGGGACCCTCCTGCCTTCTCTATTAAACCCACCACCAATAGCCTACTCTTCTCCCCACGGCTTGGCCAGGACAAGATCCACATGGAGTGCTGGTACCGTTCTTGTTTTATTATTTCTTTTTAATATAACACAGTGATGCCTTTGACATTTTTGGTATTCGATTTTGATATTGAAAATTTTGAACCATGATTAATTGTTATGGTCATGTTTCAAAAACGATGTATCATATCAGAATTTTTGCTTCTCAGTGCTTTTGAGCGGCACTCATAAATGACATGCCGTATCTAATTTCAATACAAAATCTATGTATTCTTCTCAGTGGAAATATTTCATTAATTTTCTTTTAACACATATGTTTAGTAAACTTTTGACATAGCAATTTAGTATCTAAGAATAGGAATAGACTTGAGAATAGGGGTGGCATCCGGGCCACACGGGCCGGGCTTGAACCGCACGGGCTTTGCTCGTTCTCGGGCCAATCCGGGCCGGGCTCGAAGATTTCGCGGGTCGGGCTAGGTATGGAAAACCTAGACCCGGATCTGGCCCCCGGCCCTAAGGGTGGGGGCCGGGCCGGTTTTTTAGTATATATATATATATATATATATATATATATATATATATATATATATTTTTTTTTTTAAAGGCGAATGAAATATCAAGTATTAAATTGGAATTTCATAACAATTGCAAATAACTAATAAATAAAAGAAATTGAAACGAAATTTAAATTGATTTAATAAATTACAACTTGTTAAATAAAATGAAGTTCATGAATATAATTTCATATATTAGATCAATTACAAAATGAGGGAATTATTTGAATTTAGATATCGAGATGACCTCTATTTAGATTGAAGAGAAGGCATTGAACTATTGTTGTTGTCAGGGATTTGGATTCCGACCAGCTACAGAGATCTCGCCATTAATGGGAAGAAGGGGGTTAGGGATTGAGAAGAAGAGAGTTAGAGAAGAGGATCAGAGATTAGAGAAGGAACCAGAAATTTCTATTAAGTTCTTGCTTGATCAATACAGTTGCTCTTTCCCCCCTTTTATAGGATTTGGGAATACATCATGTGCACGTGCTAACCCCTAACAAACAATTCTAACTAACCAATTATAACTGGGTCGAGTCTATTACACAAATGGTGACCCGACACCCGTTTACACTGATATATCAGATACACAGGTAAGAACAACAGAAACAAAGTAGAATTTCCTATGAAAACTAACATGAAAACTGATCAAGCTTATTCCTGTTCTTGCTCTTCTTCATCTAGTGTTTGTATAAGCTGCTTATGGAGAACGGTACCTAACAACTCCACCCCCCTTAAAAATGAGCTTGTCCCCAAGCTCACACTCAGGAAATTCCTGGTTGATTGCAGCTGATCTTGCTTCTTCTACATCCTCCTCATCATCCTCTTCATCTTTGGTAGACCTGGTTGAATCACTGCTTTTACTATCAGCTTGATCCTCAGCTCTTCTAAAGGATTTATCCCCATCTTCTGATCCAAAAGAATCTGAAGTGTTTCCAGTTGGCTGGCAGGAATGCTGCTTGGAATAACAGATTTCTTTTTTATAATTTCTTCTTTTAGCCAGTTTGGTACTGCAGCTTTCTTTGGCCGTTCAATGCTGACATCTCCAGGAAAAACAACTCCGGAACCTAAGCCAAATGGTGCACTAACCGGCGGTACACGAGGCTGGAAGCCATGAACAGGGATTCCCCCAAACGCTGGTGATGGGTGCACGAAAGTAGGATCAAGCTGTGTTGTAGCTGAACCTAATGGCATTTGCAGAAAACAACCCCTGAAGCAGTCGATGAAGTCCAAGCATGAAGAGAGGATGGTGTTGGATTGTGATCTATCACTGCACCGTGACTATAACTAATTTTAGGTTCAGAATCATATCTGCTTGCAAATTCTAGAGGTCGGTCAGAGGCATCAGGTAAGAACTCAGTGGGTTGACTGTGATGAGAGAAATGAGGTGCTTCTGGTGAGATCATTTGTGATGGTAACATGGAATGTGAATGATTTCCTTCCTGAACTGATGATGAATGTAAAGGCAGAGGGATATGTGAACTGCTTTGATGAACAGCTTCTCTATTACCTGGAGCAGAAGAATAACTATAAGATACCTCCTGCTCATAGATGGATGAACTTGGAGCATAACTCCTCTGTAGGGATGCACTAGGACCACTAGTGGTTGTAGTAAAAATTTCATCTCCAACATTGTAACCTGTACCATAAGAAGATGACCCAGAACTAAAGGATGAGGAACCATACAAATGATTTACTTGTTTCAGTGGATCCGTCGCATTAACTGGCAACTGTTGATTGCTTGATTGTAGGAAAGGTGATGGCTGTTTGGCATCACCAGGAGGGCCCACTGCTTGTTGATACTGATCACGGTAAGCATAGCTATGTTCTTCATTTATTCTACCAACTGAAGTAAAAAGAGATTGACATGGTGGTTCTCTGGCACAGTTTCAGCAGATGCCCATGCTTTCGCCCTGGCAGCCCAATCTTCCTCATTATTGTAAGGATTGATCCTTTCTAGCAATGCCAATGCAGAATCTAGACCTAATGCAGAAACTCCACAATCTTCTTCACTCGACCAGTATAATTTGTGGATGAATCTGTTGATAGACAACTCATCACGAACTGATAAAAGAAAATGACCAGAAACAAGCTCCATTATGGGCTGAACATGATCATCACATTTAGGTGGAGGCCATCCATCGAGCACAATCTTATCACTGCCAACTACACCCTTGAGAGATTCAAACTCCGCCCTCTTGACATTTCGTTGAAAACTCAATCGGAAAACAATTGCCTTAGATACATTACTGCAAACACTTGGCAGATGATTAAGAATTGAGGCAAAGATTGTGGAAACTTCAATCATAAGCTTCTCCTCCTTTTCTTGTTTATGCATTTCAACAAACACCTTGGATGTCTCATCACCATTCTCTTTATTAGGACCTTCCTGACCAACATAACCTGAGAACAGATCTGAATTTAAAAAATCACCAAAATCAAATTCCTGTAAATCCCTCGACTTCATTCCGGATGTATGTCCTAATGATGTGCCCTCAGTAACAGTTTGTGTTGGTACTTTATCCCATGAATAAAAAACATCATTACCACTCATGTTATCTCCATCGCTAAATTCATTTGTGCTTGATTTAGGAGCTAAAGAATCTAAATGGATATCATTCACCTCAGAAGAAACTTTGGGGCCATCCAGTCTTGAAAAGAGATCTGATTGTCCAAAGCTCCCAAACTCAAAATTCGATTGATCTACTGACTTAATTTCAAGAGCATTGTCACTAGATTTCACACCAGTATCAGTCATCAAAGAATTTGGTAAATCTCCAGGTGCCTCCTTCGAACTGGTGAAGTCATTCCATGCATCCAGAGAATCAGCGTAATCATCGTCATCATTGTCATGTTTAGAATCATCAAGTTCCTTCATGCCTGATTCATCCGAGCAGATGAAATCTTGCCAATCATCAAAAGAATCATCCTCGTCAGCTATGTTGTTAGTATCATTTAATTTCACTATGATCGCTGGAGAAACTGAAGCATCTAACTGATCACCATTTACAACAACTCCATCTTTATTCTTTCCACACGAAACCACATCATTCACATTCACTTCATCTACAACAATAGAATTCTTAGCTCTCTTATTATCCTCAATAAAGATGAAATCTAGTGGAGTCAAACCTTCTTCAAATCTCTTGCTACCAAAACAATTGAAGCACAAATCATAGTCGAACAATTTACTGCAGTGATATCGTTTATAAGAACAAGAACTCAAACAAAGATTGCAATGATATTCATTATCACCCTCACTACTTTTCTCATCATCTTCTAGATTATCAAGCTTTTTAGCTACCTCCAACTTCTCACTTCTTCGAATTCTCTTGTCACTCTCAACTCTAGAATCGAAAGGAGTGAAGTTAGGGTTTGATACCTCGATTGATGGGTTCTGATGAACGATCGGGTACAAGGGAACATTGAGCGGTTGGGAATAGGGCTGCTGTAACTTTAATATCATCGCATCTATTCTTGACAACGCTGCCTCAAACTTTCCTTCCATTGTGATCGACATTGCTTGGATCTTCTCCCTCACGTTCGACGTACCTCCAAGTATCGCGAATCGCCTTCGGTGAGGGACGGCTCTGATACCACTTGTCAGGAATTTGGATTGCGACCAGCTACGGAGATCTCGCCATTAATGGGAAGAAGGGGGTTAGGGATTGAGAAGAAGAGAGTTGGAGAAGCGGATCAGAGATTAGAGAAGGAACCAGAAATTTCTATTAAGTTCTTGATTGATCAATACAGTTGCTCTTTCCCCCCTTTTATAGGATTTGGGAATACATCATGTGCACGTGCTAACCCCTAACAAACAATTCTAACTAACCAATTATAACTGGGTCGGGTCTATTACACAAATGGTGACCCGACACCCGTTTACATTGATATATCAGATACACAGGTAAGAACAACAGAAACAAAGTAGAATTTCCTATGAAAACTAACATGAAAACTGATCAAGCTTATTCCTGTTCTTGCTCTTCTTCATCTAGTGTTTGTATAAGCTGCTTATGGAGAACGGTACCTAACAACTTAATGTTATGATCCAAATTTAGTCCCACATCGGTTATATGGGGAACCAATGTTGGGTAGTTATAAACTTGGGATCCCTCCCTTTAACAGCTAGCTTTTAAGGGTGAGTTCTCCTAGGTTCCTAACAATTGGTATCAGAGCCAACTCCATGCTTCTTAATTCACTCTAGAGGCTAGATTAAAATTACTGGCAGACCCGGGTCGGGCCAGTGTCGCTAGAGTGAAAGCCGCCGAGAGTCGGAAATGGCTACCTAGAGGCTAGATTAAAATTACTAAAAGGGCCAGGCCGGGCCAGTGTCGCTAGAGTGAATACCGCCGAAGGCGGCGGGTTACGGAAGCGTGGTGCAATGTTATGATCCAAATTTAGTCCCACATCGGTTATATGTAGTTATAAACTTGGGCTCCCTCCCTTTAACAGCTAGCTTTTAAGGGTGAGTTCTCCTAGGTTCCTAACAGTTGTGCACTTCTACTTAACCTAAATATAGAATCTCATCCCCTTAAAAATTTCAATTATTTACAATATATTTTACATCATTTTAATGTAAATCAACTAAATCTAATTGTTCATTCATCGCTACTTGTTGAGCCAGCTTGTGCTTCAAGTAAATCTTGGATCCTCTCTTTCGCTTTCATCCAATCTTCGGTGCATACTAGCATCTCCAAATTTTTGGCTGTCAATCGATTCCTGTTCGGGCTCATTATCCTGCCACCAAGAGAAAAAGCACTTTCCGATGCAACGGTTGACACCGGTATTGTTAGCAAATCTCTAGCTATACAAGAAATAATATTAAAAATAATTTCATTGCTCTTCCAAAACTGTAACACATCTACTATATCTTCAATCCAACTTTGTGCATTATACCAATTTAACTCATTTGGTGAATTGGTTCTTAGTTTTTTTGATTTAATAAGATTTAAAATACTACTAGTTGCATGACTCTTTTCTTTTGCTAATATGGAGGAAGAAGAAGATGAATCAACATTTTGTGTTTGTGTTCGTGTAGTGTTAGATGAATAAAGTCTATCATAAGTATCATATAACCTAGTCAAAATATGCTCAAATTGACGAGTAAAAACAACATGATCAAAATCTTGCATTGCATCGTGTGGGGCATAAGTGTAAAAATTTCAATTAAATTTTTTGTGCCATCTAATTTAATAATGAGATTTATTACACTAGCTACACAATATAACATAGGAAGTGGATGAAAATATTTTAAAATTTTAATATATGCTGCATTAACCATATCCCCAATAAAAGGGTCATTTTGCAAATATTTAATTGTTGTCATCATAGTGATAATTTCAAGTAAAATACCACTAGATGTAGATGTATATGTTTTTGAAAATTGCAAAGTAGCATCGTTAAAAGGTTCTAAAAATTTATACAAACTATCGGCAAAAAACCAAAAATTATCATCTAACATACAATTTTGTATACCCATTGCAACACAAAAATCTCTAAGATTAAAACAATAATGAAGATAAAACACCTAATAAATCAAATGTCACTAAAAACCGCACGGACTTTAGCAACGATTCTACAAGGGCTATCCCGGCGTTTCCTAGCGCCGCTATAGAACATAGCGGCGCTTCTGAAAATGCCGTTCAAAGCGTCGTTGAAGCTTGCGTCGGGACAGCTACATGGCCTGTCGTGGCGTTTTAGACAGCCGCTGCTATAAGTACGCAACTTATCCCGGCGTTCCTACAATGCCGTTATAGGGTAAATTTTCGTTTTAGTTTTTAACAGAAAATGAGCAATCCCGGCATTCACGAAGCGCCGTGATAGCCTTGAGACCTATAACGATGTATCATAACCGTTGTTATAGGAGGCTTTTTTTTAATCTTAGGTCTTAGACGAAAAATGGCCTATCCCAGCGTTTTAGAAACGCCACAATAAGTATACGTTTTTTTAAAAAAAAAATTGGCAATTTTGGATGGATATCTAAACGTCGGAATAGATCGGTACAGGTTTTTTTTATAAATTTTATTCCAAAATTTCCAATTAAAAAAACGTGTAATTAATCGCATATTATAATACCTGTAGTCAAATTAAATTCAAATGCTAAAATCAAAGTGCATCAAGAATAACTTCATAATAAACCACCAAAATTCATATGTCACAATAAACAACTCCTCAATAGAAAACCAAATATCTAACACATAAACTGTCATACAACTCGAGTTACAAATGTTTAAGTTGTACAACATAGTTGTACCAAAAATATATATAATGTCGATAAAACATTAATAAAATAAAGTCCAAAATACTACAAACTAAGGCGGGAGAGTCTCTTGATGTGGCCCGATGTTGCTTCCAACCCCATCGGTATTTTGCCTTACTGTACTGGAAACCAATCGAATTCGCTGGCCCTGTAGAAAAACATAGATGTTTCATATGACTATTTGAATAAGCTATATCTAATTTTACAATTATCTTTTATGCATATCAAATTCAAATTTTTTAAACATAATGGTGAAGGTAAAGTTGTTACGGTTGATGTTGCTTTCACATAAACATGCATGCCTCGTGATAAGCCGGAGGAAGGCAAAAAATGTAAGTTACAACAAACAGCTATAAAGATGTACAAGGTTAATGATATTTAAGCTTAAAACAGCTAGCAGGAAATAAAAGTAAATTTGTGATGGAGAAAACAACACCCAGACTGTAAAATCGGTTTTGGCCCCAATGTCATTGTTTAACATCTTTGGTACTGATTGTAAGGGATAATTCGTCACTATTTGGATTGAAATGTATTTGAACCTTTTCATCTAAAAGATTTCTATTCATGTATCAAACATGGACATCATTTTTACAAAGTCGATATAATTTTCATAATAAATACCTTAAGAACGACAACACCACCAGAATGTTTTGCCAACCTCTCTTGTATCTTCTCTTTATCATAGTCAGAGGTGCCCGCTTCAATTGCAGACCTTAGCTGTGAAAGTGAAAGTCCATACAATAAGAGGACCCACAAACGAAATGGAAGTAACAAGAAACATGAAAATGGGTCAACAAGACAAACCAGATCACATCTCTCTTCAATTCCTTTCTCGTCACCTGCTCCATCAAGAATAACTGTATCATCTCTTGATATTGTAACCTGCACTTGGAGAGCAAGAAGTTAACTTTTTATTTAAATTGTTGAAGTTTTGTTAACCATAACTCCAAGTGTGCAAATGCAGTATCAGTGACAAGGAGATTATAATGAAAATGCACACAGCTAGAAATTATAAAAATATGGCCTGTAAACGTACAGATTTATGATAACTGCAGTTAATTTTTAGTGGAGGCAGAGAATTGCAGTTTGCATTTCATGCCTTTGCTTCCACCAAAATTTAGCAGTTTTTTGTGAAGCCAAACACACCCTTGAAAAAATGTCTAACCAGTTGACCATGAAATGGATCTAATACGTTCCAAAATACTATGTAAAAATTATTTTTAAAATAATCAGGGGAATTTATTCCAATCAGTATATAGTCTAGTTTAAGCTCCATAATGAATGCACATAGCAGCCAGCTACAGTGGGTTCAAGTTACTTCAAACCAGAAAAATAACAAACTAAGTATACTCCTTAAAAAAATTATAACAAAGCAAGTACCGCATTATTTCATCTCAAGAATTTTATAGGAGATAAAGAAAGAGCAGCTGTTGTGTTTATTGGAAAAAAAAAATACAGGCAAAGAGACAAGCATATGAAGTAACACTTCGATTGATCCAACTTACTAAAATATAGCATTACGCTGATCCTTGACATCTTGTTGAAAATACATGACGGATTAGATGCAAAATATATATGTTGGTCCTTACCAACAGGCAGAAGTACATGCTATGTGATGGAATGCTTTTGACAAATGTACCACATTATCTTGAATGAAATACATTCAAAAGAATATCAGAGGGAGGTAACAATCAGATGCTATGTGAACGAATCATGTGTCAGTTCTGTTACAGGAAATTTTTTTATTTTAGAATCACTTGATGCATGGAAGATAAGTCCTTGAAAACACTGAAATTTTTGTTTAAATATGGATATATCCACATGCATTGTAAGCAATTGTAGGTAGGCTAACTAAAAATCATACAAGTAGGCAAAAGAAACAGCAAACTAATATCTAAACTCCTTGAATGCTTTAAATGGCAAAATATATGAGTTGTGTAAAGAAATGCATGTTATTATACCTGGCAGAAATTGATTTTGCAGACCGGTAGGAGACAATGCTGGGGGTAGTCCAGTCATGCCGTCCATATTATAAGAAGCCGAGGGAGCTGGTGAAGGAGCTCCATGAATCTGTAGTCTGTCCCACAATTCAGAACAGTTGGTTTTCCAAAATCCAATCACTTCTTTCTTACAATCATATGTTACGAGAGTATTGCGGACAACAATACCTAAGAGGTGAACATATTGTGTGAATTGCTTGGTAAAAGAACCAGATTTATAATCATACTGGGAGTACTGAACCGAAAGTGAAAATTTGTCATGGGGAAAACTGGACAACACACAAAAACCGACATAGCAGGCAAAAAAACAAACCAAAACATGTAGTACCTCCTAAGAGAGTTGTTGGATCTTTCCCATTCTGAAAGAATCCCAAACAATAAGCATCATGGACCTTCGAGTGCTTCATTGGTAAAAATTTAAAAAGTAAAATATGGTACCACAAGGTAATAAGAGGACAACAGCAAAAAATTCTATATGCAATATAATAACGATCAAATATCGTACAACTGAAGTGGAAGCATAATCTCAATTATATTATGTTATCTTACCCGGAACAAGTAGTTTTCAGGAGATAGTGAAAACTTTTGTCCATTGCCAAAACACCATATCAACCTCCGGGAAGGCCATTGAGAGTTGAGTTACATCGCTGGACATTCAAAAGCCATTAACTTGAGTTATACTAGAAACAGAAGCTGTTAGAAAGTTTTACTAAATTCTTATATAGAAGTTTGGAACATTACCTTCCAGCACCAGAAAAACAGATATCATGGTAGTGTGGATCTGGACCATGGATTTGTTTGAGATGTATGTTGTTTATAATCTACAAGATGAACAAAGAGAATGATTGCTAAGGTTGGCAAACCAATGGTTCAGTAACTAATAAAATTATCCCAAATAAGAAATTGTTCTATAATTAATTATAGATTTACAAAACATGGTGTAGAAAGCAATTGACTTTTGTATTTTTCACATGGCATGACCAAATTAAAGTTTTGTATGTTAACTTTGAACTGGTTAAACTATGTTTCTTACATCCGAGAAGTCTGAATGGAACCAACTTGATAGTACTAATTGAAAAGTAAAATTTGATGCCAGGTGAAAATAAAAAATAAGGTTAACAATGAAGCAATACGAACCCTCACATTATCTAGTGTATAGATACTAGATACATGATTCAAATTATCTAGTATATAGATACTCAAACTAAAGATCACGTTGACATGTAGCTAGCCTGTGAGCAATGCACACAGTTGTGACTTCTGTATTTTTCACATGACATGAAATTCTATGAGATCGCAATATCTCAACCAATTAACTTAGCAATCCAGTTCTTGCAAATGAACGCCAGCGCAGGCAAGGATACATAGAATGATGAATATATGAGTAAAAGTGAATAAAAGACAGTTCAGATATTATGGCAATCAAGGCCCTGTGAGATGATAGGCAATTTGGGCTGGCAATTCATATCTAACAAAATGTCCAAAACAAAGGTAAGAGATCATACCGCATCCTTAAATGCTACATAGGCTTCCTCTGGTAAATATGCATTAGTTGTGCCACTAAGACAGTTCCATACTTACTGTTAAAGACCTTTCGCTTTAACCGCAATGGCTTCCCCGAGATGTGTGTTTTCTTCAGCTCAATATTATAATATGGGCTGTTGCCATCCCAAGACTAAAGTAAATGCGTGAGATGTAAAAAATATATGGCATTGATACTTGATACAATGTGTAAAATATATGGCATTGATACAAAAAGTGTTCCATCAAAAGAATATGGCATTGATACTTGTTACAATGTGTGGTTTTCTGAAGACTTTCAACATTGGTTCATGTATAAATATTGGTTTGTGAATAATTTAAAATTTTATGTGGCTAATTAGAATATTAATTGAGATCTAAAATTTTCAGAAAACTATTGACAATGGGAAACCTAGGACAGTTGTCATGAAGTATCAGTAAACCAGGTAAATGGAAGATCCATACATTTTTGAAGGTATCAAGCTAAGAACGAACAAAAATAGTGCAGTAAGAGAGAAGAGCTTTGCCATTGCTGTGATAAAGGTATATCCAAATGTAAGGAAGTAATAATAAAATGCAATTAAGAGTAGCAAAGTGGCAAGTGTTTGCTTCTTATCCCCCCAGAGCAGTATATTGCCAACTGAAAGAGAAAAAAAAAAAAAAAAAATCTTTGTTAATAAACCAAGACTACCAAAAAACTCATAAACATAAACTGTAAAAAAACACATAAACATAAACTGTGAGATTTCCTTACCATATCCACTTTCAAGAATTGCAGAAGCTTTAGATGTTGTACTTCTATGCATGGCTCTCAAATGGGAATATGAATCAATCGTTCTTTTGAGACCATCCTACAATTATGAATGAAAAATGTGAAAAGATAGCCACCAAACAAGGGCTGATAAGATGGAAACTTCCTTAGAAATAAACCTTGAGGGATACTATAGGTTCATAATCCAAGAGATCTTTAGCTTTATTGCAACTGAAAGTTTTGTTACATGAAAGAAGCCTAATTCTGGAAGGAGTCATCTGGGGTACGGGCATCCCATATCGAGAGAACAACTTATACGTCAACTCTACTAAATGTCCTATAGGCATCACAACAGCGACAGGAATTTTCATGCGTGGCCTGCAAAAGACAGTGAGAAGTAGGATAACGTGAGAAGCGAGAGGAATTACAAGCTAGCTTTACTTTGTGTGTTTTCTTTTTATTATTTACATTCCACCTAATACCTGGACTTTTCAGAAAAATAAAGATTGAAGCTTTTCAGACGCATCAAGTGCACCTGATAATAGGACTTATGAGAGCACAACCACTAGTTCACCTTTTTTTTTGGCTAGGAAAATAAAACTTCATTAAAAACATTAATTAACACCCATTACACAAAGATCAGCTATATAAACACCACCCCAACCCTCATTATTGTTATCACAGTTGCAAACATGCTTCTAGGGAAAACCCAAACAGTAACTCATAAAAGACGATTGACTTGATTCTTATAAATGAGGGTGACTAGGGGATCTGAACGCCCTTGCGATCATCCTCCACCAGTAAACAAGGAATATGTATATTAGGTGTGAGTTAGTTGATCCCACGCACAATTCACATCATCTTCTCTTTTATATCCTTTCCAACTTTTATGTAGAGTTAATAATTCAATCACAAGAGCAAACAAAGGTACAATGTGTATGTGCACCTAATATATCAAATTTGCAGTGAATATCGTTACTAGTTTTAAATTCCCCTACAAATTGGATGTTCCTCCAAAAATCATACAAAACAATCCACCACTACCAATTAAATCATGGAAATTAGTATCACACTACCGACATTTCATTTCATTTCGAACAATCCACAAGCGACATTTCATTTAATAGGCACATCCAACTTCTTTTGCACTTAATAAGTAGTTCAAATATATGTAGATATGAAAAATTGAGGGCTTTGCAACAAATTGAAAGCTTTAAGAACAACAACTATATTAACCAATCTCAACTAAACATGATTACATAACCCGATCAATATTACTAAACCCTAGAAATATGATAAACAAGATTGAAAATCTTTACGCAAATTTAATTGATTTCATTACTAAACCTTAGCAATATGATAAACCCTATCAAAAAATTATCATTCGACAAAGGTTTAATTGATTCATAACAGAGCTACTACTACAACAACAACTACTACAAAAACAACACACTAACACGTCCATAACCGAACAAAAATTATGATAAGGAACTCCAAATAAATTTGTACCAATTACCTTGGTAGGCAGGAGATAGGGGGGAGCTGCGGCGGTGAGATCGAGGTAGAAGAGGGGGGAAAGTGGAGAGTCGGCTTCGACAGTTAGAGGGAGGAAAGTGGAGAGTCGGCTTCGACGGTGAGCGGGGGGAAGGTGTAGAGTCAGCTTCGATGGTGATAGGAGATTGCGGTGGAGCGCTGAGGATGGATGGAGATTGCGGTGGAAAGCTGAGGAGATTGCAGTGGAGCGCTGAGGAGATTGCAGTGGCTTTGACGATGGAGATTGCGGTGATGAGCGTCGTACGGATGCCTTCGACGGTGGAGCGCTGTGGTGAAAAGCGTCGGGTGAGGATGAGAGGCCGCGATTGCGGTGGTAAGTAATTTGGGAAGAGGAGAGAGAGGAGAGATGTAGCTAGGGTTAAGTTAATTTGGGGTGGGGAAATGAAAATGGGGCCCGGGGGGGGGGGGGGGGGGGGGGGGGGGAGGGAAATGGTTTATATTGGAAATGACGGCGGTTTTGTAAAAACGCCGTAATAGAGAATACCTTCAACGACGTGTGCTGAAAAAAATGCCGTGATAGAAACTAAATCTATTCATAAAAGATTAAAAGATCTGAATTCACGATATAAACGGACTATGCCGGCATTTTCTTTTAAAAATGCCGTTATAGGTTCCTACTTATATCGGCGTGTAATGTGAACACCGCTATAGATACTAGAATTTTAAAAGAATAAACCCCCCCCCCCCCCCCCCCCCCTTAAACTATCTCGGCATTGTTGTAAAACACCGTTACACCGGGATAGGAACGCCGCTAAAGCCGTCGCGGTTTGTAGTGTGTAGAATTTCAACAATGTCTAACATCTTTAGGAAAACGTTTATATACAATTTCCCTAAGTTTAC
This sequence comes from Hemerocallis citrina, assembly GCA_017893485.1. Classification (NCBI taxonomy): domain Eukaryota; kingdom Viridiplantae; phylum Streptophyta; class Magnoliopsida; order Asparagales; family Asphodelaceae; genus Hemerocallis; species Hemerocallis citrina. The sequence continues at coordinate 169,921,720 of CM030366.1, forward strand.
ACCAATCATAAAAAGCTTGATATATTGGACCACTCAATGTAATATAATGAACACAATCTCTCATTGCATCAAGTTTATCATTTCCATATTTTAGTGCATCTTGTACACAAAGATTTAAAATATGACAAGCACACCTAACATGAAAAATTTCAGGTTCTATAGGATCTGAAGGAATTTTCAAACTATCAATTGCCTTAGTATTATTAGAGGCGTTATCAAAACTAATAGCAAACACTTTATCATAAATACCAAAATTATTACATACTTCCATAATGTGTGTGGCTATAATTTCACCCTTATGTGGGTACCTAACATATCCAAATGAAATTATTCTCTTTTAATGTACCCAATCCGAATCTATCCAATGACATCTTACACACATCATTGGAACACCGTTTACTCCTACCCACCCATCCGATGTCAAAGAAACTCTAGTGTTTGGTGATGTTAGTATAGCTATCAAAAAATCCTTAGTCTCATTGTAAACTAATTTACAATCACCCTTAACTACATTACTAACAATCTTTTTATAATGGGGGTTTAAGGAGGTTTATGCAAAAGTCTCTACATACCTACTTTCACCAAACGAATATGGTAATTCACCCCTAATTACTTAGCAATTTTCCTACGAACGATATCGTGATCGTAGCTATGACTATCTACTTGACCGGTTCTAGGATGTATTTTTTGTTGTGTGAGATTGTCTTTCGAAAATTCGGGTTGAAATTTGTTTAAGTGACGTTGAAGTGTACCCGTGCCCGATCCCATTTTAAACTTATATGGTGTTTGACACTTCTTACATATTTTTAGTCGTACACTCTTATCATTTTGTGAAGGGATAAAATTGAAATAATTGTGTACTTCGGAAGTAGTCCCTCTTGTTTTACGGGGTAGAGAAGGACCTTGTTCCGATGGATATGGTTCTATATGATCTTCTATTTCTATATGATTTGAGTATGTTTCATTCAAATCGGGAAAACTATCATAATTTATGAATGTTTCTTCACTATCTATATATGGAATTGGAATGGCAGGAATGTGATGACTAGTGAACTCTTGACTACTATGTCTACCGCGTGATCGATTAGAAGCCATTTAAATATTAAAAACTAGTGTATGTATAGTTAGAGAGAAAGCAAGTGTATGTTTTAAAATTTAAATTAAAAGAAACAACTAAATGTATGACAACTAATAATTTAAAACAACAAAATTAAATAAAGAGAAACAACAAAATTTAAAACGAACAACAATCTATCTCAACTAAAAATTAACAATAATAACAAGAACTAGTGAGTAGTGTATATATGTTTACCACTTTACCAAATTTATAAATAAAATCTAATAAAATGAAAGGAAGAAGTTCAAGAAAACCCAAACTAATTAAGAGATATAGATGAGAATAATAAACTATGTTAAATCTACAAATTAAACATATACTAAAATACCGTATGAGTGTTTGAAGTTTGAAGAATGAAAGTTGAGAGACTCGAGAGCTTGTAATAGTGTTGATTGTTGTTGTTGATCACTTCACTTGATTGTTGTTGATTGTTGATCCTTGCAAAATGTTGTAGAAACTTGATTTTTTGAGATATAGTGGAGAGATTTGAGAGATAGTAGCGAGATTGGAGTGAATTAGTGAAGAGAAATGAAAGAAATGATGTTGTATATATAGAATATGCAAATTTTTTGATTTCCTAAAGTACCCCCCAAAACTAGCTAGTATCGATCCGTTGGGGGGCAATTTGGTAATTTTCAAAATTTTAAAAAAAATTATGAAAAAAATAATAATAATAATTACCCAACGGTTGGCCCGGACCGGCCCAGGCTCGGGCGAGCTGGTTCAATCGGTCCCGTTCCGAAACTGGGCCGGGCCGGGCCTAGGCGGGCTTCTTCGAAAAAAATGGGGACCGGACCGGACCCTGGGTTTGGGGGGACCGATTCCGGGTTGAGCCCGCAAAAGAGGGGGCTGGGCCGGCATGGACCTGTTGCCACCCCTAGTTTTTTGTGTAGGAAATATGATTGATTGCCTTATGGTAGCATCTGTCACTACAAACCACACAGGCTTTCCCGACAATTTTTTTTGGGGCTATTCCCGCATTTATAAATGCCAGTATAGACCGTAGCGGTGTATCTAAAAATGCTGCTAGCAACGCCGTTATAGCGAGCGTCAGGACAGATATAGGGTCTATCCCGGCGTGTTTGATAAACACCGCTATAGTCTACATCTATCCCGGCATTTCATTGAAAAAATGCTGTTACAGAGCTTTCGCCAGAGAAAAATGGAAAATGTCATCTATCCCGGCATTTTTGGTAAAAAACGCCGGGATAGGTTATTATTTTGTTTTAAAAAATACGCCCTTATACCGGCGTTTTTGTTCAAAAACGCCGGGATAGATAGGTAATTTTTTAATTTTTTTTTTGAACTTTAAAACATTTTTTATAAAAAATTATCCTACATAAAATAAAATTCATATATATGTTATAAAACAATATAGAATTCATGCAAAAGAACACTTACAGATCTACATTGGAATTCCAGAAATGATTTCATGAATTCCAGAAATTCCATTCCAGACAATGTATCCACCTAATATAGTTTTAAGAAATTTCAATTCATGAGCTTCTCTTTAAGTAATGTGGAGCATATAGCAGACGATGTATCCACCTAATATAGTATTAAGTATTGTGAAGAATATCGCAGATGATGTATCCACCTAATATAGTTTTCTTTACTTAGTTGAAATCAACATTACCAAAAGTCCTCATCAATTATGTGATATAGTAGTAATGACTATTGACTGACAGAGAACAAGCCGCTTGAATCCATGATCTTTGCTTGTTAGGCATGGATAGTATATTGTGGATAGTATATTGTGGTGATAAGATATCAAAATTCAGACATAACTGGCCAATTCTTTTTAGTTATATTTACTAGGAGTTCAGAAAAATATTACAGAACTATTTGCACAAGTCACACTTATTTTTGCATAACAGTACAAAATTGCTTTTTCTAGGACATTCTAAAACACTCAAAAAACAATCAGTTTAAGATCCGAGTGCAGTATTGAATCTAAAATGGTACAGTGATCTTCTTCGTGCAAGTGTCAATGTATACTGCAGAAGGAGTATACATGGTTATCTTAAATTGTACAGTGATTGAGAATAGTTATGTTTGTTTATGTACTAAATTTGTTCTTCAGAACAAAAAAACTCCTGTTTATTGAATCTAAAAGTATATAGTCACATAACCATATAAGTATCTAGTTAAAATTGACAACCAGAAAAAATCATTTACATAAAACTTTGAATATGATAATTCCACCAACTCCAAATATACTTGCATGAAATTGACAACGAAATTATGAAATAAATATAATTACTTATACATTTACAAATTCAGTTACTGTTGAACTATGAGGCTTCAAGCCAAAAAGACTAGCATCTGATTATTTTGCTCACTAACGAATGAGGATGAGATGTGGATGAGGCTGACCATTGACACTTTCACGAAGAATATCTCAACATAACAATGACATATACAGGGAAAGAATAGGGTGAAGAAAATCCCTATCATCCAAATTCTTCATATATAATTAGTTTGTGTTTAATCAGACCAGTTTGTAAAATCCTCACAAGTGTCCATTTCAAACCGGCCAAAATGTGTGATAAGTGAAGAAGGGGACAACTAAGATGACCAAATCAAGAAGATGGATATTAATAGAAAGGAAAAAAAGACAAGGAATGAAATGACCATTCATGAGCATCTCTTTAAATAATTGTGGAGAAGATAACAATTACAGATGATGTTTCATCTAATATAGTAGGCCATTTTTGTTGTAGTATACCCCAAATAAATAAGGATTTGCTTATTAGATTTAAAAATCTTTTATTTTAGTTATGCAATTATTTAGTTTATAATTTTTATTCATATTGACTACGAAACACTATTTAAGATTTAATTTTAGTTATTTGAAATATATCTTTGTAAGCTTATTTATGGGCCAACAATTTAATTAATGAAATAGTTGAATTTGAGAAAAAGAATTGATGCCCAGTGCTTTAGGCTGCATGCCATGGCTATGTGCCAATATCCTCCCCCCTCTCTAAACTTCTCTTCTTTACCTAACGCTCAAAATCCCCTTTAGATTCCCTTTCTTCCCTGGTTCTCCCTTCTTTCACCGTCAATGACAGTATGACACACAGGCATGGAAATTTTATAGATAGTAGTATATGGCAAGAAGTTTTATGTCTGGTGTGAGCAGTTACTAACAAGGCTTCCTGATAAAAGAGGTTGTGCTTTGCATTCAGCAATATCAGCAAGTTTACCCCCAACCATTTGAATAAAAAGAATAAGCAATTACTATAAGCGTAAGCAGAATCAAGTGAATATTGAACCAGAAAAAATAGATACGAGCTTTTAGAAATAAAAGCATAAGATATAAGAAGAACTAAAGACTACAGAATATTCTTAAATATGACCATTGTAACAGTAAACCACATGATTTAAAGCTAACAAGGCTATAAAGCACCAACAAGCAGGTAAGAAGTTTATGAGTTCAGCAAAAGAAATCGAGAGATTATCTTGAATAAGTAACTTACAACCTAAAAGAAAGAGCATTACCTTGAGCAAGAAAATCACTCAGGACATCTCCATCATAGTTCCTACAAGCAAGCCCAGACATATCCACCATCACTTTTAATTGCATAAGCCACCATATCATCAATAAGCCAATGCTCATACCTAGCTCGATGATATTAACTTTGTAAATTAGTATTAGTAATTCAAGTGTTAGGAAAAAGAAAATCAATTAAAGGTTTCCATAAAAAAACCTACCATATCAAATGTTCGTCGAATTTTTGCTTCCATTTCTCCTCATATACCTCCTGAAATATGTCCTTAAACTTGAAACAATTTCAGACTTGTTAGCAGCTACTATAAATTCCCAAACCAGCTGAATTTGAAATTTTGTGCAGAGAAGGAGATTTAAGATGTTATTAGAACAGTATATTCGATACATCCTAGGTTTAAAAATGGCGATTGACAGTTTGACTTCAACATACATCCCAATCCTTCACCCATTGAAAAAACAATTAGACAATTAGACAAAGGCAAGAAACAAATGCATTCAGAAGAGTAATGATAATTGTACACAGAACACATATGGTACTATTTTATGGAACTAGACCGAGAAAGGCTTTGTCAACGCACTATAAGTGCGACGAAACACAATTAAGTCCTTAATATTACGATAAGCAAACACAAATAATTAGCCGTCCCACATACCTATCTACGTACAATAGTACCAAAATAAGTAAATTCCCATTCAAAAACCAACCAATTTATTCGAGCACTTACTCAACAGCAGCAACTTCAATTGCATCCAAAGCCATGCTAATCCTTTATCAAACAAAAAAACTGAACTTTCAGAGCTTAAAAAAGAACCAACACCTAATTAATCAAACAAGAACAAAACAAAAACCCTCACCATTTACCGATCTCGAACCTCCCTGTACCGTCATCAATCAAGAACGAAACATACACCATCCCCACCACCCTAAACTGCACATAAATCAAAGCTTGAGATTGCTTAAATTATACTTTCTCGTATTCTTTATAAAGAACATGAATAAAATCCAAAAAAAAGAGAAAGAAATTACTGACATTGGCATAGACTCCATCAACAACGAGATTGGACTTGCCATCGAAGACAGAATTGGCGACCTACTTGATGGTTAGAAGGAGCAGGCTCTGGGGTCAGTGGATCTGCGAGATTCAAGATCGAGAAGAGAGGAATGAGTTCGAGCGAAACCCTGGAGAGAAAAAGTAGAGAGACAGTGCTTACTTTGGAGGGAGAAGTTGGGGGTTGTTGTCGCTGGGTGGACTGAGAAAAGGCGACGGGCTCGGAATTGGAGGAGGAAGGGACGGCGATGGCAAGGTGAGGAGAAGGACAATGATCCAGTCTCTGGATCTGGCTAGAGCTCAGGAGTAGAAGCACATGGAGATGAGGAGTAGAAGTACATGGAGAAGCATTGTATGCTGGGAAGCTGAGGAGCTGAAGAGAAGAAGATGAATGTTGAGTGTATCAGTTTAAGTTTCAGTCCTTGGGAGATAATAATTCTTGTAGGGGTTTATTTGCATAAAGACTTGTATTTTTCATTAAACTCCAACAAACTCTGTAACTAACTGTCCAACTACGTGCTACGCACGTAGTTTCCTTTATAAATACCGCCTTTGTAATCAGATACAGACATGAATAAGAATTGCTGTTTTTGTTCATCACTTTTCCCTTCTCCTTCCTGCATCTCCCTCGTTGTGTTGAGGTCGTAGCCATGCCGAGAAGAAGGGGAGTTTCCGCCGTTGCCTCTAATGGCAGACGGTTTGGAACATTGGTATCAGAGCCTGAGATCGAACACGCAGCTGTCGCCGATCAAGATCTTGATCAAGAACCAGTTCAAGAAGCTGAGAACTCCGTTAATCCAAGATCCGAACCTCAGTTTGGATCTGGGAAAAGGAGTCAGGATGCAAGGGGATCTACCAGTCATGGTGTAGAGCTCCACAACCGTTCCAGCTTGGAAGAAAGGTTCGATAGGTTGGAATTGGCATTGGATCGTCTTCTTCAAGAACCAAGAAATTTGAGATCGCATCGCAGATATGAATCTTGGAGTTCTGAGAGTGATGTGGATGAGTTAGAAGAAGAAAGACACCATGGAGAATTGGGAGGAAGGCGTCGTCGCTATCGTTGACATGGAAGGCCACATCAAGAAAGATCAAGAAACATTGATCATCGTGAGCGGCAATTTGGAAGGAGAGAAGCAAGAATCGATGGTGGTCGTCAACAAGAAGGTAACACATTTTTTCCCAAACACCCAAAAATTGAGTTACCTGGTTTTGATAGAACAGAGGACATTACCAATTGGATCTACCATATGGAGCATCACTTCTTTACACAAAGGATCAACTATTGTGATCGGTTATCCTTTTGTCTTTATTACTTGAGGGGAGAAGCTCTCCTTTGGTGGAGATGGTTTGAACAGCAGGATGAAGGGGAAATTGATTGGGAAACGTTGAAGAGAGAATTGATGTTACAATTCGGACCTTCTGAGTTAGATGATCCCGAAGACACTCTATATAAACTACAACAAACGGGCACCGTAGTTGAGTATCATAGAGAGTTCTTGAAGTATAGTCAATTAGCAAAGCCCCTAGCCAAATCCTCACTGGTCAGTTGCTATATTTCGGGATTGAAAAGTGAATTGAAGAAAGAAGTCAAGCTCAAGAATCCTGGTAGTGTACTTGCAGCATATAGAGAAGCTATAGCTAGAGAAGAAATTATTAATGACCAGAAGAAAGCGTGGAGAGTTAATCATCAGAATAGATCCACCTTTGTGTCTAATAGCTATAAACCTCCAGCATCCATAACCTCTCCTTTGACAACTCAGAGTAAAACAAGTGCAGAAGCCCTGGTGTCAACCCATTCTAATAGTTCCAAGGCCTAAAGATCAGCAGTTTTTGCAATTTATAAGAGATAGAAGAGAAAAGGGGCTGTGTTTTCACTGCGACGAGAAATTTGTGAAAGGGCATAAATGTACAGGAAGGACTATGATGCAAATGATGGGGTCTTGTGAGGGAAGTGTGTTCATGCAAATGTTGGGAAATTTAGAAGACACGGAGGATATGGAGGAATCATCAGATGAGGAAAAAGAACATAGTACTGCCAAATGTAAAGAAGAAAACCCAGTATCTAAAACTTTGCAATTAACTGATGAAGGGGCAGCAGCTATCTCCCTTAATACTCTCACTGGAAGCACTACCTTGAGGACCTTTAGAGTACAAGAAAGTATTGCTAATTACCCAGTGTGTGCGCTATTGGATACAGGAGCAACTCACAATTTTATTGATGAGAAGATAGTCAGGAAAATTGGGTTGCCTATTAATCTTCAAGTTAAGCTTGACGTCACTGTGGCTGGCGGTATTATGCTGAAGGGTTTGGGGTTGTGTGAAGGAGTAACTTTTATATGCCAAGGGGTGTCCATTGTGGCAGACTTCTATATACTAGCTATGGATACGAGCCAGCTAGTATTGGGTGCTCAGTGGATTGAAACTCTTGGAGATGTGATATGGAATCTGAAGGAAAAAAGAGTTCAATTTGAACTGGAAGGTAAGCAATGTACTTTGAAAGGAATTTCACCACAAGGTGTCGAGGTTACTTCAGTTAAGACCATGACCAAAGCCTTGTTGCAGTCTAAATCTGCATGGTTACTTCAAATGGTAGGTGTCTCAACCCCTCCAAACAAGCAATCTTCAATTCCCTCTCAAATTCAACAATTAATAGACAGCTACCCTGAGGTGTTTGTAGAGAATATGGATTTACCTCCAAGAAGAGGAGTTGATCATACAATACCTCTCTACCCTGGTTCTAAACCAGTTAGTTTACGTCCATATAAGCATCCGTGGCATCAAAAAAATGAAATTGAGAGGCTGGTGCAAGAAATGTTACACTCAGGGGTCATTAGGCCCAGTCAGAGTCTTTACTCTTCTCCGATTGTAATGGTTAAGAAACCAGATGGTTCTTGGCGAATGTGTATTGACTATAGAGCCCTAAATGACATTACGGTGAAGAATAAGTTTCCTATTCCGGTTATCGATGAGCTTTTGGATGAGCTATATGGTGCTAAGGTGTTTAGCAAGCTTGATCTTCGGAGTGGATATCATCAGATAAGAATGGATGAAGCTGACATTCATAAAACAGCATTTCGAACGCACGAAGGCCACTATGAGTTCTTGGTTATTCCTTTTGGCTTAACAAACGCTCCTTCCACTTTTCAATCCTTAATGAACTCTGTTTTTAAACCCTACTTGCGTCGATTTGTACTAGTGTTCTTTGACGACATACTGGTGTATAGTAAAGATATGGAGTCTCACTTGGAACACTTGTCGATAGTCTTGCAGACCCTTAAGAGCAATCAACTGGTTGCTAAAATCAGCAAATGTTCATTTGGAGTAAATGAAGTAGAGTATTTGGGCCATATAGTGTCAGCGCAAGGGGTCTCAGTTGATCAAGAAAAGATCAAATCCATTGTTAATTGGCCAACTCCTAAATCATTGAAAGCTTTACGGGGATTCTTGGGACTCACAGGTTACTATCGAAAGTTTATAGCTCATTATAGTACCTTGGCTTGGCCTCTTGTGAAGTTAACAAAGAAAGGTGCTTTTGATTAGCAAGAAGAATCTCAAACAGCTTTTGAGAACATGAAAGTAATACTTTCTACTCCTCCAGTTCTACAGCTCCCTAATTTTTCCTTACCATTTGAATTGGAATGCGATGCAAGTGCCACTGGTATTGGAGCTGTTTTACAGCAAAAGAAGCATCCGATTGCATTCCTCAGTCAAGAGTTGAAGGGTAAGTCCAAGTATTTGTCTACATATGAAAAAGAAATGTTGGCAGTGCTTTTGTCTGTTAAGAAATGGCGTCAATACTTATTAGGGAGGCCCTTTATCATTCACACTGATCACAAGCCCCTCAAGTATCTTTTAGAGCAACGTCTATATACTGAAGCCCAGCAATTGTGGTTACTCAAGCTTCATGGCTATCACTTTAGGGTGGAATACAAGAAAGGAAAGGAGAATGTTGTAGCAGATGGTCTCTCACGCCAGTTTGAAGAGGTAGAAGATGCATCCTTATCAGCTATGATGGTGGTTAAGCCAATTTGGCTGGATCAGATTAAAGAATTGGTACTCACAGATCCTTTCTATGAGGATGTTAGGAAGATGATTTCTGAAGGAAGTGATGATAAATTAGCACTAATAGAGGGGGTGATTTACTATAATGGAAGGATACTACTGAGTCCCACTTCACCAGCTAAATCTCTTTTCATGGAAGAAGTACACTGCACCCCACAAAGAGGGCATATGGGCATGGATAAGACATGGTTGCAGCTCAAGCAGATTGTATTCTGGCAGGGCATGCGGAAAGATTTACGCCACTTTATCAGATCTTGCGATATGTGCCAAAGAAATAAGTACTTAAGTACTTCACCAGCAGGATTACTACAACCTCTTTCCATTCCTGATAACATTTGGGATGATATAAGCATGGATTTCATCGATGGTTTACCTAGGAGTGCTGGATTTTCGACTATACTGGTCGTGGTTGATAGATTATCAAAATTCTGCCACTTCATACCTTTATCACACCCCTATACCGCCAAGATAGTTGCTTCTACCCTCTTTAAACATGTGTTTAAGTTGTATGGGCTTCCAAAGAGCATAGTTAGTGACAGAGATGCTGTCTTTACAAGTAATTTTTGGCGAGAATTACTTGCTATACATGGAACGAAGCTCTGTTTGAGTTCAGCATTCCATCCCCAATCTGATGGTCAAACCGAAGTTATTAATAGGGTTCTTGAGATCTATTTGAGATGCTTTACATCTTATCGACCCCAGGATTGGTCAGAATGGTTGGCATGGGCTGAATTTAGCTATAATACACACGTCCACAGCTCTACTGGCATTTCCCCATACCAAGTGGTGTTTGGGAAAAATCCTCCCAGTGTTCTATCCTACATTCCCAAGACAGCGAGGGTCCAAGCTGTTGAAGATACTCTGGTTTCAAGAGATCTAGTCCTTCAAATACTCAAAGATAACTTGATTAAAGCACAACACCAGATGCAGCGCAAGGCCAATAACACCGCAGTGACAAAGTGTTTGAGTTAGGAGACTGGGTTTACTTGAAGCTTCAACCATATCGTCAAATTTCTGTAGGGGGAAGAAGAATTCACAAGTTGTCTGCTATCTACTATGGTCCTTATTTGATACTGGAAAGGATTGGATCGGTGGCCTACAAACTGCAACTTCCTAATGATTCCCGCATCCACAATGTCTTCCACGTTTCTCAGTTAAAAGCATTTGTGCCTCGAGGAGTTGAGTCGTCAGTAGTTTCTTCAAATTTGCCTCAATACTATATTGATGGCTTCCCACAACCTTTTAAGGTCTTGGATCGCAGGATGGTACCCAAACGTGGCATTGCAATAACGGAGGTTCTCATCCAGTGGAAGCACAGTCATGATAGTGAAGCAACTTGGGAGAGTTACTGGGACATTTATTGGAGATTCCCGTCCTTTCGTATCGTACTGGAATCTTTTCAAGGGGGGAATATTGATCCAGTCTCTGGATCTGGCTAGAGCTCAGGAGTAGAAGTACATGGAGATGAGGAGTAGAAGTACATGGAGAAGCATTGTATGCTGGGAAGCTGAGGAGCTGAAGAGAAGAAGATGAATGTTGAGTGTATCAGTTTAAGTTTCAGTCCTTGGGAGATAATAATTCTTGTAGGGGTTTATTTGCATAAAGACCTTGTATTTTTCATTAAACTCCAACAAACTCTGTAACTAACTGTCCAACTACGTGCTACGCACGTAGTTTCCTTTATAAATACCGCCTTTGTAATCAGATACAGACATGAATAAGAATTGCTGTTTTTGTTCATCACTTTTCCCTTCTCCTTCCTGCATCTCCCTCGTTGTGTTGAGGTCGTAGCCATGCCGAGAAGAAGGGGGGTTTCCGCCGTTGCCTCTAATGGCGGACGGTTTGGAACAGACAACGACTTCGACACCTTCAAAGATGAAGACAACAGCGATAGGAGATGTCAATCGGGGAAGAAGAGGGGGGCGAGAGACGATGGCGATGCGATTGGATCGAATGTTTGAGAGAAGTTATGGAAACTAGGGGGAGATTTGGGGTTTTGAGAGAGAATGAGAAGTGAAGGAAATTGGGGGAATTTGGGGATTTAAGGGACGGGCGTTCTTTGCCTGCGTTTATCTATGAAACACAGTATAGATGTTATCAATTCCGGCGTCCTATAAATGCGCCGTTACAAATTGTAGGGATAAACAGCTTGGATTTTTGGAGAGGGAGATACCGGCGTTTCACCGAAACGCCGGTAAAAAGGTACCAGGAAAGACCATATGTTTTGTAGTGTGTACAGATTAGGATGTACATTTTTTTTTTTGGAGGTTAAAGGTGGGATAATGCCACCCTGTTTCATTAATAAGAGGTTAATAAAACACCCCGGAATACCGGGAGAAATATAGAAGTACAGTGCAGGAAATAAAACATACATCCCCAACAAACCCTGGGGAGTGGGTCTAACTATCCCTACATCAAACTACCAAAAGTACAGTAGGTCGATAAAACACAAAATAGTAGAGATGGCGGCTAATGAGCGGCTTGGTGAGTATGTAGGGCGCCATCCCTCAATCCAGTGTCGGCCCAAACTCTACCTCCTCATCATCAAATTCTTCCACCTGGAAGACTCGGCCGATCCTCCCTCTCGCTCATGTGGCAGCAGCTGTAGCCCAAAAAGAGATAAGATGCATGATATGAGTAAGGTTACCAGAAATACTATTACATAAAGCACGAAAATAAAAATTGTTTCTGTCTGGCCATAACACCCATGTAGTTGCCGCAATTGCAATGTACCACACATCCTTCATTTCTTGGCGAATCGAGGCAAATTTGGGGCCAATCCATAAATCCTCATATTCGCTAGGGTAGTCACCTGTTTCTAAGGCTCGTAATACCTCCACCAAAGTTGCCTTACTCCTAGGGCAGTGAATAAAAAGGTGATTCAAATTTTCCGTATGCCTATTGCAGAAACCACAGTTGGTCGCAATCTGTGGTTGTCTTTTGGCAAGGTTTTCTCTGGTGAGGATTGCATTATTGAGTACTAGCCAGAGGAAGACTCTGACTTTAAAGGGGGCTTTTGCCTTCCATAACACCTTAGCCCACTTGGGTCTGCATCCTCGATAGTGAATTCGGTGATACAGAGACCTGACCGTGAAGGCTCCCTTGGTTTCTAGTCCCCAGCGCATCTAATCTGGGCCTTGAGCGCACATTACACCCGTCCGTGTTATGTGTTCTTGCAATTCAAGCAGTTGCTGCTGTAACTCTGGGATAAGAGTTCCTCGGAACAACGGTCTCCAATTCCCCCTCTTCCAGGTCTCGGCCACAGAAATATTTGGCCGATTTGTTTTCTCATATAGCTCAGGGAAGGATTCCTTAAGGGTATGGGCCCCACACTATTTGTCCCACCAAAATCTAGTTGACCGTCCATTACCAATCATCGACGTAACTGCCGAGTTGAACGGTCCGCTTGCTTTTGTAATTTCTTTCCAGAAGCGCGAAACTTTAGGCCCTACTCGGAAGCCTAAATTTCTCGTACCTTTTCCCCGGAGATAAGGCTGGATGAAATCCTGCCATCCTTCCCCGCTGTGGTGAAATACCTTCCACCACCATTTTCCCAAAAGGGCAAGGTTCATATCTCTGAGGTCTATGATGCCTAGCCCTCCATGCTTCTTCTTCATGCAAGCGATACTCCATTTGACCAGGTGGTAGCCTCCCCTATTCGAATCTGCCCCTTTTCACAGGAATCTTTTCCGGATCCGGTCAATCCTTTGGATAACCCATTTAGGAAGCTCAAAGAATGACATGTAGTAAATGGGTAGATTAGATAGTACTGAGTTTATGAGTACCACTCTGCCCCCTAGTGAGAGCATTTTTCCTTTCCAACCAGCCAGTCTGTCCTCCACCCTGTCTATGATAGGCAGCCAGTCCGACTTAGTGAGCCTCCCTGGTCTGAGCAGTAGCCCTAGGTATTTGATTGGAAACTCCTCCGTCATACAGTTTAGTATGGTGGCATGTTCCCGTGTTTCGGCATCGGATAGCGTAATTGGAATCAAAGCGCTCTTGTGGAAATTTATTCTGAGGCCTGACCAGGCTTCAAAACAGTAGAGTGCCCCTTTCAAGCAGACAGTTTCTGACCTGGTCCCATTACCAAAAAGTAGGGTGTCATCAGCGTACTGCAGAATCGTGCACCCTTGATTAGACGTGCTGCTGGCCACTGGCGTTATCTAACCTTTGCTTCGACAGTTCTCTAGCATACCCCTCAGCACATCCGCTACGATAGTGAATAGAAGTGGTGATAGCGGGTCCCCTTGCCGAAGTCCTTTCTTGCACTGGAACGGCGGCCCTGCCCTCCCATTCACCGAGATTGCCGTTTTACTAGAGTGCAAACACTGCCTGATCTATCTTATCCATTTATTCCCAAATCCCCTCCTTCTGAGAGCTTCCAGCAGGCACTCCCAGTCGACAGAATCGTAAGTTTTTCAAAGTCCAGGTTTAGGAGGAAGTTCTTAGAGTTGCTCGTATGACAGCAATGGATAACTTGCTCCGCAGTGGCCACACAATCTAGGATACATCTACCCTTGATGAAATCCGTCTGAGTTTTGCTGATTAGGCTGTCCATTATGTTTCCCAGGTGGATGGCCAGGACCTTAGTGATAATCTTAGCCGAGCAGTTTATCAGGCTGATTGGTTGGAAATCCCCTACTCTCGTAGACTCCTCCCGTTTAGGGATGAGGATGATTTCCGCAAAATTGAACATACCCAGTCTGAGATTGTTGTTAAAAAATTCATCCATCAGTGCCATAAATGTCCCCTTTAATTTCTTCCCAGAACACTTGGAAGAATATCATTGGGAAGCCGCCTGGCCCAAGCTACTTGTCTGCTCCCATTTGACTAATGGCCTTTTTAACTTCCTCTTCCGTGAAAGGAGCTTCCAAGGTGGACAAAGTATGTGTTAAGTTGTTCTGGTATGCCTGCCAGTAATCCTCTCTAAGTGGGATCCTGAAGTCATTTTTTCTTCCCAAAGAGGTCCTTGTAGTAAGCTTGAAAGGTTGTGGAAATCACATTTTTGTCCTGCGACGTCCCCGTGTCCGTTTGTAAAGACAAAATTAGGTTAGATCTGCGTCTTGCACTTGCCACTCCATGGAAGAAGGCCGTATTCACGTCTCCCTCTTTGAGCCACGAAATTCTTGACCTTTGTTGCCATTTGATTTCTTCCAACTTATAAAGATTGGCAATATTCTCTCGGAGTTCTAGTAGCCTGTTTCTTTCATCTTGTGACAGGACTCTCGTTTCTTCCAACCTTTCAAGTTCATCAATTCCTTCCAAAAAGGCATCCTTAGCATGCCAGATGGTCGAAAATCTGGACCGATTCTATCTACGCAGTCGCTTCCTCAATCTGTAGATCTTTTCACACCAACGGGCTGCAGCATCCGTACCAGTAGTTGGGAGTGCCCAATTTTCCATCACCATGTGGTGGAACCCCTGAATTTCTAGCCAGGCCTTCTCAAATCTGAATTTCCTAGGTCTTTGAGCTCCCCGTACCCTTATATCCAAAAGGATCGGGGTATGATCTGATGTTGGTCTAGGGATCGATCTGGCAGTTGCTAATGGAAACTTAGCCTCCCAATCCATCGATACTAGGATCCTGTCCAATTTGGCCATGATCGGAGCAGTTTGCATGTTAGACCATGTGAATAGTCTATCATTAATGGGGATATCAATGAGTTCTAGTTCCGTGATCACCCTATTGAACTCTTCTCTGTGCCTGTCGCTGGAACCTCTACCCTTGTGCTCAATGGTGAATCTGGTAATATTGAGGTCCCCCCAACGATCTAGGCTCCCGACCATCGTTGTCGAATATCGACAAGCTCCTGCCAGAAGGCATCACGATCTGTAGCCATATTCGGTCCATAAACGACAGTGACTGTCTGCATCCAATTATCATATCGTCGTTTCAATCGGGTGGTCAGGGAGAATGTTCCACTGTAAACCTCGGTACAGGTTAGAATGTCCGGGTTGAATCCAATAGCAACCTAGACCCTACTATTTTCAGTTACCCCTGCCTCTGTTAACCCAGACCCTACTATTTTCTGACAACTAGAATTAACCCTTTCAGTTTTCCACCCCCTAATTTTATTGAGAAGCAAGGCATTACGGTCTGTGTCACACACCTCCAAACCACAGGTTTTAGCTAGGAAAAAAACTTCAGAGTCTGACATGAAATTTAATATAGATGCTAAAAAATTTCTCGTACCTCCGTCGTCGAATTTAGCAGTTTTTGCTGCCGCTGCTACCTCCAGATAGTCATCCAAGGACTCCATATGAGCCCTCTTAGGCGATCGCTGCACTATGAACCCCACCGTCCTGCGAAATGAGACAGTACTGTCTCTCGGTGCTGATTCTGGAAATGTGGCCAAGACCATCTCTGGTGAGATTTCCCTTTGTGTATCAGCAATAAATTCTAGATCCTCTGAGTCGTCGTCTGTGAAAGAGAATTCTTCGTCCAAATTTAAGCGTCCTTCCCGTTCCTCATCACTATCTGCAAGCTGATTTTCTGGTAGTATTGTAGACTCTCTCTTCGTGGACTCCTCTGTGAGCCCACAGACTGCCAATGACTCTTCAAGAGTAGTGGAGTTTTCTGTGGCAGACCCCTCGATGGGTCCACAATCCGTTTGATTGCTTAAAAATGTAGTGTTACTTGTCTCAGGGGCTAAAATAAGCGTGTTGGGCCCCTCTTTAGGCCCACTAACGCTTATAAAATGCTCACAACCCATCACACCCGTATGTGACCTTTCCGCTATGCCCCTAGATTCTCCTCCGCGGTTTAATATACCGCACGCCTCGATCACAGCGGAGACAAATCTATTTTTGAGGCTGGTATAATTACCTCCCCTGCCACCTGGCAAACTTCTACTGGCTGGCTCATCGGCAGCTGCAGCAGGCATGGGAGTCGAGGCAGCTTTGAGTGCCAAATCCAATGACTCCTTCTTCTTAAGAGAAGAAACTGAACTGTTTTCTTCGTTGGCTTCTTTGGCTTCTTTTCCATTTTTGGGTACCCTCTCTTCTAGAGCGACAGAGTTCCCAATCTGTTCGCTCTCCTTTGCTCTGCCTTCTCTACGATCGAGCAGCTTAGTGCTCATCTCTTTTCCCAAAGAGGGCTTTGTATCTTGACGCCCTTGATCCAAAGAAGCCATCTTTTTCCATTCTAGTGCTTTCCAGACTTTTTCTACCCACTCCCTGGTGGATGGCACTTTCTTGCTCCCCAAGCTGGCACTGTCTCTCAGCTGCTCTTGTCCCGAAGCGTGCTCGTTGTGAAGGAGTTGGAGTATGCCAGTTTTGGGGCCTGTCATCCCTGTCCCCCCTCTGTGCGCCATCACATGTTCCTCCTCACCTGCATGCATCGTTTGACCACTTTGCAACGGCTGTTTGCCATTTTGGGAGATCTGCAACTCCCTTTTTTTCTGATCAACCTCTGATCCAGTGAAGTTTACCAAATCTGGAAGTGGGTCCTCTTTGCTGTTGGATCCCTTGGTCTAGCTTCGCGCTTGACCACCGGCATCCCGCCCTGATCCAAGCCTTTCTGATCCCTCCGCTGTAGCCTGACGGTGAGCTTCCATCTCTCTCGCAGCCTCGATCACCTCGCGATGGGCCCGTTCGAATTCGTGTGTCCCGTCTATGGTGATCTCCCACGTCGGTGAGGCCACTTGCTTGTAGCTACGGCCATCTCTGAGAGAAGATGTGGGCGAAGGGGATGTGATGGAGGCGGGGACCGTCTCCCTATCCACACGCTTGTCGAGGACAAAGCGTAGGAGGTAGGACTCCTCATAGGAGAAAACCTTGGCAAATCTTGGCATTAAGGTGATGTCCCTACTTCTAATCAGTACCCTAGCCGATACTATCTCCGATCGACGCACTATTTTCTCATCAACTTCTTCGATAGTGCCGAAGTCGGATACTATCTCTTGTAAGGCCTATTTTTTCCAAAAATGCAATGGTATGTTGTGAATCCATACCCAGAATCTATCCCCCTGAGGTCGCTCAGCACCAAAGCTCGGTGACCAAGCTTTAAAGTCCATCGTGAAATGTCCAAAGTCCACCGTTGGCATTCCGGTGACCTCTATCAGCTTTTGCGGCGACGGGAATGAAATTAAAAATTGGAAGGGAGACATTCTCTTGGCAACCCAGTCACGATGCGCTCTCATTGGCCAAATTGCGTTCAAAGCTTGGAGAACATGAACCTCCGATGGCCGCCCCTTCGTCACACGTGCCACTGCGCACCACTGACTAAGCCACTTTTCTTCATTTTTTATAGTTGCGAGGCTATTTGCAAGCTTAATGATCGCTGGGTTGTCAGGCGACTTACCCCTGTGTACTCGCCGATCTTCGTCTTCATTGGAAGTAACGACATTTGTACAGTTGTAGGACAAGTGACCCCACATCATACACCTAAGACATCACACTTCTTTGGTGCATTCCGTCCGATAGTGTCCTAACTCCCTGCAGTTGAAGCATGGCGCCGGTTTGCGCTTTCCTTTTCTCTGGTGTTTTCTGTTTTCTTGTATTGTTGGTGTTAGGGAGTTAGATTTTCTTTTTCCTTTGTGTGTGACCTCTTGCCATTTCTCTGCCGCTTCCTCAATCGGCGTTGGCTCCTCACCCTCATTAGGGTCACCGTTTAGACCCCTTCTTTGGGCCCATACAACGGTGGACCTTAGAGGTTCGAGGACCACCTCCCTTTGCGGTGGTTGGTGGGAGTTGTGGAGAGGGGGGAAGTGAGAGGTTGGTAATAGCACTTCTTGTTGGGTTCCGTTGGGAGTGTGGTTGCGTTTGGAGGTGAGTTGTGGTGCAAGGCCTTTAATGGTCTGGGAGGGGTGATTGAACGCACTGTCTCTCTATGAGGGGAGGGAGTAAGGTGAGTTTCATTAAGGTGTTTCTTTGCCTCTCTGTGATGCTGAGTGTAGTGAGTTGCATTACGGTAGCTTTTTCCTCTTGTGTGATTGACCCTGTGGTTGTCCCTGTGATGCACTTCTGTGCCGTCCCACCGGTCGTGTGCCTGATGTTGTTGTTGAGTGTGACGTTGGATCACAGGGGGGGTTCTTTTACGCCGACACTACAAGGAATTTGACATATAGTGACAGCAAAAATCCGTGGGTAAAGGGTGAAAAACCGTAGGTATAGCCCGTAAAACCTATACCAACGGACATATTTTTCCGTCGTTTTTAATTAGCTATGCCCACGGTAAAATGCCGTCACTATAGCCTATAGCGACGGTTTTTTCACCCGTTGGTATAGGTATCGGTGTTATACCCACGGTTTCGTATCCGTTGGTATAGGTTTTAAAGACACCTTTTGCTTTCCTATACCCACGGTTGAAATTCCATTGCTATAGGTTTTAGCAATGGTTTTAGCATCCAATTATTTATCCGTTGGTATAGGTTTTAGCAACATTTTTTACACATACCCCCCCCCCCCCTCCAAATTTTACGGATAGGTCATAATTTGCTCTATACACAATTTTTTCTTATTAATTACGCTTATGATAATTTAATGTATTCTTTTATAATATTAATCCAATTATAAACTAAGAATACAATAAAATAAATAAATGTGTTTATGAAACAAAATTAAATAAAATTAAACTTCAATCATATTAAAAATAAATAAAGTATTACAAGAGTGTCGATTACAAAATAGTTGAAAAGTCAACCTAAGAGTACCATACTGACATATAATAAACATATAAAGTCTTCTAACAATCTCATCCACTCAATTTCTAAGTTTGCTCCATCAAGAAAAAATTAGCTTCTAATCCTCACCTGCAAATAACAAAAAGAACAAATGAATCAAACATAACTCAACATAAGAAATATTAAAAATTTCAGTAAGAATTAGTTAAAACTAATTAGATACCACCTTCAATATCTTCATTAGTGTCTGGATTTAGAGAATGTGTATGGTCAGGGGCACTTGAAGCATCTGTAACCTATTAAAAATAAAATACAGCTTATAGACTCTTCTTAATAAATATTTCCATCATTCATTAAAGAAAAAAATTTATGGAAAAAAAGACCTTACAAATGCAATACATTAGAATTAAACATATGAAAAATCAATAATAAATACAAAAATATCTCATACAAAACATAACATTGAAATATGAACTCCAAGAGTAAAATATAATATACCTGTCTTGCAGCCTGTATAATGTCATTCACATCTTCTCCAGAGAATCGATTATGAATCAACGACAGAACATTTGTCAACAGGCTTTCCACTTGCTTAACTCTATTACGTAACTCTTGATTTTCAGACAAAGAAACCTTCTGTTTTTTAGGCTTAGGAATCTTGCCCATACAACGCACACGTCCTCTCTTTTCAGGCCCTTGCACTTGGGAATATATGTCATCCTTCCAAGGCATATGACTTTGTGTATTTTGGGTTGATTGAGATGTTCCAGCTTCATTATTGTGTTTGTTTAGTTCACCCTGAAACATTACAAATATTAGATCCTGCAATTAGAAGAGAAAAAATGTGAAATTTGTTCATATGGGGATAAAATATAAATGTGAAGAATAAAACTACTATTACTACTGCAATTACTACTACTATCTGTACTCCATTTACTTGTCCAGTAGCCTGCTCTTTCATTTTCACACTTAATCATACAATCAATTGACAGTGACCAACCATAGCACCTCAATAATAATAAGAATGTCATTGTATTGATGATGTATTATTAATGCAATTTGGATGTCAATCTGCTATCTTTCAGGCCCACCAATGATATATATATGCTTAGGATTTTAGAGGGTATGGAAATGGAGATGCCTGAAAGATAGCAAAGAAACTGACTGATAGCAATGATATATCTTTCAGGCCCATCAGTCTGGTTGTATACCCTCTAAAATCTGCTATCTTTCAGTCAGTTTCTTTGCTAATTATCTCTAAAGACTGATGCATGCATATATATATATGCTTGTTAATTGATAATTAGCAAAGAAACTTTAGAGATGACCCTTAATTAATCACCATGTTTGGTGTTTATAGCCATTATATCTAGTCACTTCCATCCTCCAATAAAATCACAGATAACAAAACATTATTATACTGCAGTTTATTTTGAACAGAAAGCATATGCACCTACTTACATATTTAATTGCATGGCAATGCAATTAAATTAAGCTTCACGGTCACAAAATTATGCACCAGAGATGCAGTTTGAATTAAGCTTCTGTTACTGTTACTTTTCTTATTTTCGCGTTCCTTTTTAAACCATATTCATTGCTGTATTCAGAAAGTATATAATTCATACCTTTTTCAATTTGTACTTCTCCTGCTGCTATATTAGATGGAATGGAGTTGGATTCTACAGACTCATGTATGACGCCTTCTACATGAGCAGGACTAGGCCGAGTTTCTTCAGCATTACTTCCTTGGGCATGGGATGAGGTTGTATGAGTAGGAATAGATTGTGTTCCTTCATTGTCACTTGCTTGTATATGTTGGTTTGAGTCTTCTAACATACGGCGCCCAATATTCAATTTTCTTCTCCTTCCCATTGCTGTATACTTTCAAATAAACAAACGAAGGATCAAATCATAACACAAGCTTCAACTAGCTTCTGACATAGAATAGCGTTGGAAAGAAATATAATTTTCAAATTATCTAGACTCAACATATTAGCATAAAAAACAACATTAGAATGACTATAAAACACAAAGGGAAAGAAAAGATAAAGAAAAATATAACACGGATCAAATTCATATTCAAAACATGAGTAAAAAAATAGTCAAGTCTAATTGCATGGAAAAAGTACAAAATCATTCACAATTAAAACATATCCTCCCATTCTTCCTCCCCATCCTCATCATCAATATCATTATCAACATCAACATCAACCTCAAAAAAATCATTATCATCATCAACTGAAAGCCCAATTAAATCATTATCATTTTGAGTAGCTTCGCTTGTATCATGCATTGGTTGCTCATTGATTTCTTCAATTTCATTGGATTCCTCATCACCCATATCATAAATATCCCTGACCTTTGCATTTAGAACAACAGGCCAATTCTTGTTCCTTTCATCATATACATAAAACACCTTTTTAGCTTGTGATGCGAAAACAAACGGATCATCACAAATATCTTTTCCGGTGTGTTTCAAAAAATTGAAATTCACAAGTGTCATCCCAAACTTATCTTTCTTGACACCTTTCTTGATATCAACCCAATCACATTTGAATAACACAGCCTTGTACTTGCCAGAATAATCCAACTAGATTATATCAGTTATCGCCCCATAGTAATTAATTTCATCTTTTGATGTCTTAGTCCTTACAACTACTCCACTATTTTGCGTTTTCAGGTATCTCTCTCTTTTCCTTGTGTGGAACCTAAAACCATTAATGGCATAACCGGTGTGTCTCCTTACTATCTCAGATGGTCCACGAGCTAACCATCTAAGTTCTTGAGTAACTTGTGGGCTCCTTTGATCATCCAGGCGATGAATCTAAAATATTCAAGAACAAAAGTTAGTTACACTATAAAAACAACAATTAAATTTTCAATAATTCAATTTTTTCGCGCTTACCCTTTCTCAAAACCAGTCACTAAATTTTTGACTATGTTGTTTATCAATTTCAAGTTGTGATAATCGCCGCGGCCGAGACTGTCTCTTGAGAAGTCCAATGTGTTCTCTAAAAATAATGATAATAGAATTCAAGGAGTTATAAAAAAATTCAACTAGTGTAATAGTGAATAATGATTGGTGTCTTACTCTATAAATGGAGCGACTGCGTCACGATTAGAAAGAACATATCTATGAGCTTGCATTAACTCTTTCTTATCAAGCTTAGTTCTGCTCACTCTCTTGCGCTTCCCTAATTGTAACTTTTGCTGTTTTTTCCTTCCTAATGGCCTTCCAACAGGATGTAAAAACGTCACATCATCTATCAATGTAGAATCAATTTCATCATCATTTCTACTAGGTCTATTGAACCTAGTTTCCACCCCATAAAGATATTGCGAACAAAAGGTCAAGCATTCATTTGCCAAAAAACCTTCTGCAATCGATCCTTCTGGATGTGCTCTATTGCGTACAAATGACTTAAGAGTAAGAAGAAACCTGAAAGTAAATTTAGTTTTAGATATATATGCTCTTAGCATCCTAATAACTTCTTTAACAGTTTTAAATAAAATAACATCTTCAAATAAAGAATTCATACCTCTCAATAGGATACATCCATCGATACTGTACTGGTCCAGCAACCTTGGCTTCATATGCCAAATGAATTACCAAATGCACCATAACAGTAAAAAATGATGGAGGAAAAATTGTTTCAAGTTGACAAAGTGTTATAGCTATTTGAGACTCCAGTTGTGCTAGAAAATCCACATTAAGTACCTTAGAACATATTTGCTTGAAGAAATTGCAGAGATCAACCAAAATTGAAGTGACTTTATCTGGCAATGAACCCCTTAATGCTACTGGAAGAAGTTGTTGTATCAAAACATGACAATCATAACTTTTTAAGCCAAATATCTTGCGTTGCTTGACTTGCACACAACGTGAGATGTTTGATGAGCATTCATCTGGAGCTTTTACATTCTTGAGGATGCTCAGAAAAGCATCCTTATCTTTGGTAGTCATTTGATAACATGCTCTAGGCAAAAGCATTGTATTACTTTTTGAACTCGGCTGAGGGTGAAGCATACTTCTTATGCCCATATCTGCAAGGACGGCTCGTGCTTTATAATTATCTTTGGATTTTTCCCCTTGGTTTAACAATGTACCAATGATGTTATCACATACATTTTTTTCAATGTGCATCACATCAAGATTGTGACACAATACATTATATTGCCAATAAGGCAAAGTGAAGAAAATGCTCTTCTTTTTCCAAGGTTGTGCCCCATCCTCTAGACCTTCTTCTCTAGTTTCATCTATTTGCCTTAAAATTTCAATCCCATCAAGTCTTCTCGGAGGATTTCGTAACTCCCTTGTTCCGTCAAAATCCCTGCTATTCAACCTCCACTTGTGGTTAGGCGCTAACCAACGACGATGGCACATGTAGCAAAATTTTCTACCATGACGTAACCATCGTGAGGCTGACCACAACATGGACAAGCATATTGACCTTTTGTACTCCATCCAGATAGGTTTGCATATGCTGGAAAGTCATTAATAGTCCACATTACAGCAGCACGGAGTTGGAATGTCTCTTTCTTGCAGGCATCATAGGTTTCAATTCCATCATCCCATAACTCTTGCAGCTCTTGTACTAATGGTTGTAGATAAATATCAATGTTATTTCTGGGACCTTTAGGACCTGGAATTAGTAGTGACAACATGAAGAATGATTGTTTCATGCACATCCAAGGAGGAAGATTATAAGGAATTATCATGACGGGCCACGTGCTATGGGTAATACCCATAGTCTTGAAAGGATTGAACCCATCAGAAGTCACTCCTAGTCGAACATTACCAGGATCTAATGAAAATGTTGGATATCGAGAGTCAAATTCCTTCCAAGCAAGTGAGTCAGCTGGATGCCTAAGAGAACCATCATTCAATCTACCCTCATGGTGCCATCTCATTGATTCGGCAATTTTGGATGACATGAACAACCTCTGCAGCCTCGGTTTCAAAGGAAACCATCGAAGGATCTTTGCAGGCAAGTTCTTTCGCTTTTCAGAAGTCTCTGTTCCATTAGCTTGTACATCTTCATCTGTTGTTTTCCACCTTGACGTACCGCACTTTGGACATACTTCATCTTTAATATATCTATCCCGATACAATATGCAGTCATTAGGACAAGCATGGATCTTCTCATACCCCAAACCTAACCCTGAAATCATCTTCTTCGTTTCATAGTATGACTTTGGCAAAACATTTCCTTCTGGTAGAACATCTCTTAATAAATCCAGTAACATAGAGAATGACTTGTCACTCCACCCATGTAGACACTTTAAATGATACAAATGTACCATAAATGATAACTTGCTATACTTCTTACAGTTTGGGTAGAGCATTTGCTCATTTTCTTTCACCAAACGGTAAAACTTAATGTTCTCTCCTACTTCTGGATTCCTTTCACCTTCACCACAAAATGGCTCTTCTATAGGATGCATTGGAAAAACATCACGAATTAACCCATCCATGTCATGCCCCATTTCTAAATGTTGTTCAGTTGTGCTACTTGAAGTTGTAGGCCTCTCACCGTGAAATATCCATTGCCTATAACCTCTAAGAAATCCACGTCGTGGATCAGTTAAGTGTTCATAAACACTTGTGCGAGAATGTGATTTACAGTTGGCACATTTTGTACAAGGACACAATATTTTCCCGTTCTCTTCTGAATGTTGAAAAGCAAATTCGAGGAATTCATTAATCCCTCAAATATATACTTCACTTTGTTTTGATGGATCGCGGATCCACCCTCTATACTCCATTTGAAAAAATTAACTGAAAATGTAAATAAATAATAATTAAAAATAGAGAAGAAAATGTAAATAAATAATTATTAAAAATATAGAAAAACAATATGTGCGTGTGTAAGGCAACACAGATAAAAATATGTGCGTGTGTGAGGCACGTGCTCACGGGCAAATCTAGTATATATATATATATAAGAATAGATCAGCATCATTTCTATCAGGTAAGCCCCCAAAATACTAGTGAGTGTGTGTGTGTGTGCGTGTGTGTGTGTAGTGCAAATTATAATAAGAGGAAATCGAAAGATGCAGTGACAAACCAAAACAGAATGGAAAAAAAAGAATTTCCAAATTACCAAGAATCCATTTCTTACAATATCCTTTGTATAACATGAGACTGCACACAATTGTTTGCCATATCCAGCTTCCTCAATAGCTAACATTTGATACCATAAAGAGAAATTAATATAATATATTTGGAATAATAATGATCATACATTTCCTCTAATAAAGTTTGTCATGTCATAGACAAAAATCATGAGCACACCATAAGAAATGATGAAATATCTACTTGAAACTAAAAGGAACTTTCAAAACTCTTTTATGATCTAGTGCAAGTTGATGCGGGGAATCTCATATGTGGCCCCATTGGTAATATTCATGATATTATCTTGTTTGAAGTTGAAATGGAAAGAAGAAAGCAAGATATATATCCTACTACACCACATAGTACATGCATCTTGATACCAAAATTGGTATCTGTTATTTGGCATTTTACTATATATCCATGATATAATCTGAACATTTTACTGTATAATTCTGCTATGTAGTAATTGAGCAATTATAATGCATCCACTTTCGCTCTGGACGCTACATAAGTTGTCTTAAATATTTTGCATCTTCGTCAGTCATAAGCCTTTTCTGTAAATATTATAGGCAAAAATATAACTACTCTTCAATTACCACTAAACACAAGTGGTATGCTGTATAGATAAACTTTAAGCCAGTTTAAATTCAATGGAGCTTAGATTAAACAGAGAAGTAGGCAAGAAAATCTAACTACACTTACATCCTAAGAAAAAGAAGGTAAATGTTTGATTCGTGGTCCTCACCATTCAAAATTCAAAGTCAATTCATGAAAACTTTTCCTTAGAATATGAATGAGCCTAATCTAATATGTGTCAGAATGGGATCCATAAGAAAAACCGGACTCAGTATCTAACAACTTGGTCATTTGATGGAAAGGACAAGGAGCAAATATGCTAGGAATCTATGGCAAATTGGTCACAGCGATAAAGATTCCAACTGGTATCACCAAACTCTCTAAATTAATAAACAATAAACAACAACATGGAAATCAAAATTCATCAACTAAAGGGGAAGCACCCAGATTCATACCTAGGGTTTGCAAAAATTAATCAAAAATAGATGGCCGCGGGTGATGGTGGAAGCGGTGGGTGACGGCGGATGAAGAAGTGGGCGACGGAGGTGGGTGGCGGTGGGTGACGGCGGATGAAGAAGTGGGCGACGGAGGAAGACACTGCTACGGTGGCGAGGGAAGACAACGGCGGCGTGGAAGACTGACGATGGCAGCCACGTGGAAGACCGACGATGGCAGCCACGTGGAAGACCGACGATGGCGACTTCGAAGACCGACGACGGCGACTTCGAAGACCAACGACGGCAATGCGATAATGGGGGATTCGGGTGTGAGAGATAGAGAGGAGAGAGAGATGGGTGTGAGCGTTAAGAACTGTATAAATTGGGGGTAATTGAGAATTGGTGGGAAAATGAAAAAGTTGGGGGGAAATAAAATATAGAATATACCTATACCTATACCCACGGTGAGAATTGGTGTCTAAAGCCACAGGATACCTATACCCACAGCTTATTATACGTCTGTAGGTATAGAATGTCTATACCAACGGTTTTAGTGATCCGTCACTATAGGTGTCCGTTGGTATATGGCAAATTTCTTGTAGTGCGATACTGGCTAGTAGGAAGACCCCCTCTATGGGCCCGTCCTCTCAGCTGCAACTCTGTCAACGGGCGATGATGAGCAAAGCCTCTCCCTTCAGGCCGATGATGTTCATTACGATGTGCCCTCTGAGGGGAGAGAGCAATTCTGAGCCTAGAGGGTTCGCCCTCCGTATGGTTGTGCAGAGTGCTAGTGGTTGGGTTTGGGGCAAGGGCTTGAAATGTAGGTGTCGGGGGGTTGGGGACATTGCTGTGAAGAGGTGAAGTAGGAGAATCGGCTATTGTTGAGGGGGGGGGGGTGTAGGGATGTTGTGAGTGTAATGGACCCTCTCGTTGGGTCCTCACCCACTAAGCTCCAGTTCGGTCAGCATGCGGGGGATGATCGGAAAAAAGTGATAGTTGCACTGGAGGTGGTTGGAGAGAAGGAGGAGGAAGAAGAGCAGTTTGTTGAGGAGGGGGGGGTTTCACAAGTAGAGAAACCAAGGAGGGATTGGGAGAGAGGAGAGGGGTGGACGGTGGAGAGGGAACTTCATCGGAGAAGGGTTGGTAGGAGACTTATACACCGGATTTTAAATCCTTATTCGGATTAGGATGTACATTTATGAATTCATAATCCATTTCTAAGTGACTTAATTAAATCTTCTAATAAAAATTTATTAAAGTTTTGTAGGGTATAATGTTTTGTCTGTAAAGTTTTGTCTGTAAAGTTAGGTATAAAGTTTTGTATAAAGTTTTGTCTGTAATTGTTTTTTCTCTTTGAATTATATTGTACAAGTACTACTTGAAAGCTGCAGTATTGGATGGAGGCATACTAGGGGTGGCCGATCATACCGAAATGAGCCAACCGACCGGTTTTCCAACCGAACCAATCGATTCGGTACCGAAAAATTCGGTTACCAGAAGTATGGTACGGTACAACCGTACCGAGTTCTAAAATCCGGTTCGGTTTCGGTATAAATATGGTTCAGTCGGTATTTTACCGTACCGTACCGAATGATAAAATACGGTAAAATAACCAACTGAGCAGCAAGTAGCAACCAATAAAAGATGATCAATTAATATACAACCAACAACCAGGTCTTTGCCTTCCAAAAGGGCAATGCTGCCGTTGAAATCTGGTGCTGCGCTAGCATAGGAAAAACAAGATGTACAGATAGTATTGTAGAAATTGTAGTGACGAGCTGATTAGTTGCTCCTTATTCGGTCTGCACAATCATCTACGTATAGATATAGCCTCTAGGCCATGGAGTTTTTGCTTTAGGTAGCAGATGCTTAGGAGACATGGGATCTTTCAGAAGGAAGAAAGAAATGAATGATCATTCAATTGAAGATATTGATATTTGGACGGATGCTAGCATTGCTGCGAACTGGACATGTGGTACCCACTACTAAATAAGGCCTGAGGAAACTGAATACGTTCGAGATGACAGCGGGATAGGTGAAGAGGAGCAAGATTTTATTTAGTCGGTTAGGCTTTAGAGGATGTTATTTAGCCGGTTAGGCTTTAGAGAACTGAATATGGAATTTTTTAGTGAAATATAGGTGAGTAATTGAGTTCAGATTGAATATTATTGATGTTTATTATTGTAGTTTAACTTGGTTATCTACAGCGGATATGAAGGATGCACATGTTAGTAGTAGTGATTGATGAAACAACGATTCTTGTAGCCGCTCAAGAGTAATTTTTTGACATTGTACTATTTGTTGGGTCATATTTGGTATAACACCAATACCGAACCGTACCAACCGAAGTAGTCGGTATACCGAAGTTTCGGTATACCGAACTTTTTGGTTGGTAACGGTTTGCATATTTTCAAACCGAACTAGTTTGATATGGTAATGATACAATGTCAAAAAGTCCGGTACCGTACCGAGCCCACCCCTAAAGCATACCATTCAATAAGGTCTATGGAATGACTGCATTCGAGTACTACGGTAAAGACCCTCGATTCAACAAGCTCTTTAATGAAGGTATCAGGAGTCACTCAACAATTATTACCAAGAAGTTCCTTGAAATGTACATGGGCTTTAGCGACATCAAAGTTCTTGTCAATGTTGCTGGCGGTATCGGAGGAACCATCGGTACGATCATCAAGAAATATCCTCACATTAAAGGGATTAATTTCAACCTGCCTCATGTGATCTCAGAGGCACCGGTTATTCCCGGTAATTGATTTTAGTTTCCCACCATCTGATCTACTTATATATTTCTCCTGCATTGCATATGATCTTCCTTTTATAAATACTCGTAATCACGAAATTTGGAGTAGATATTATTAAGAAAATGACATTTATTGAATTTTCAAAGTGTATTTAGAAAAAAGAAACATTTACAAGTTATTGTGGACTTCAAGATATCATTATAAGGAGCGGTTGTAATTTTTTTGGGTTTTTAACATGTATGTCCTAACAAGAGTAATGCTTCATCCACTACCAATTTCATTACCATTTTGGTCCCTACCTTAGGTTGCATATTCCTATTAGAAAGTTCTCCCACCTACAATAGCTTCCCATACCTATTAGAGTGTGCTACTTAATAAGGTAATGAAGAGAAATATGGTGAAATTGGTAGTGGATGTAGCATTACACGTCCTAATAAATAGTTGAATATCATGTATGTCCCTCACAAATATGTATTTTCATATTTGTCCCCAACAATATATGTCACTTCTCTTAATTATCGCTCTAGTTAAAAAAAACCTCAAAACGATGAAGAATTTTCAATTTTTTTTAATGGACT
The DNA here is from genome assembly GCA_017893485.1 of Hemerocallis citrina. Lineage (NCBI taxonomy): Eukaryota > Viridiplantae > Streptophyta > Magnoliopsida > Asparagales > Asphodelaceae > Hemerocallis > Hemerocallis citrina. The sequence goes on from CM030366.1 coordinate 169,951,550, forward strand.
TTATGTAAAATGATTGAAATTTCATCTTCTCTACCATTCAAACTTTATCTTCTGGGCAATTGTTAATCCAACCAATACTTATTAACTATTCTCAAAATTTCTTCATTTTTCTTTAAGAAATAGAAAAAACCAACAGTGCATCCTCGAGAACTACATATTCCTCGTCACGTTACTTCTTCAGATTTGCCATCAATTTTTTTTTAATGATAGATTATAAGCTTCCTCATTTATTTTCCTTGAAACTGTTAAATTTTTTTCTCATTTAATTGTCTAATTTGATCTTTTAATTTAATATCTATTTGTCTCATAAAAGTAAAATCCTGGTTAACTTAGTGATGTTTAACATAGGGGTAAATCTGAAATGAAGTCCAAATTGTTATAGGCATATACGAAAATACACATTTGTGTGAAATATATATGATATTATCATATTTGTTAGGGATATACATATTAAAAACCTTTTTTTTCTTCCCCTATTTGTCTTGAAGAAGAAAACATGGCATGGGTTAATTTCTAATTGCTAGTTATATATCCTCACATAATTCATCCATATACATTGAAGAGAAAATGGAATTTCCTGCTCAAAGAAGATAATTTTCTTATATAAAGCTGTTGTATATACACATGGTATATACATATGATAAGATCCATAAAAAATAATTGATACCGTTCATATTAATTTTGCATATTATAATAACTGTATGCATAAAAGAAACAACGAATTTGAACATTTTAAAAAAATTTATTTGGCACCTGTCTACTATGTTTATCCTTTGTATTTGCACATAAACGACATTTGAGTTGGACTAACATACTAATATGGTGATACAGGAGTGGAGCACATTGATGGAGACAAGTTTGAAAGTGCTCAAGTGGGGATGCCATTTTAATGAAGGTGGGCCACGCAGAAGCTGCCAAGTCATTTGATTCTTCTCTTTTATAATTTGTTGAATTTTTAGTGGACTTAAATAAGATTCAAGAAAAGTTGTATATATTATTCGTGAGAAGTAACGTATTGGAAAATAATTGCAGTCGATTCTTCATGATTGGAGTGATGAACACTGCGTGAAGCTACTGCAAAATTGCTGGAAGGCCCTATCTGAGAATGGAAAGTTGATCCTTGTGGAGGGAATGAGGGAATCCTCCCAGTGAACTTTGAGCCCACACCTATGGCCCAATTCATGTTCCACTTGGACATGTTCATGTTGGCCCAAAACCCAGGGGGCAAAGAGAGGACCGAGAAGGAGTTTGAGTCTCTAGCCAAAGAGGCAGGGTTCTCTGTATCCAAAGTTGTCTGCGGATACGCCAATTCTTGGGTAATTGAGTTGTACAAGTAGATCGATGCACCTACAGTGTGCTTGTCAATGTGAGATGCATGCATATGTACGGTTGAACATTATGTTGATTGTGGAGGCCATATTACTGCATTCCTTGATAATGTTTTGGTTTGAAGCTTGTGCTAAGTATGTTCCTTTTCTATTTATACTACAATATAATGACTGTTGTTGGCTTTGAGTAATGAATATGGAAGTTTTTTTTTTTTTTTTTTTTTTGAGCAAAATTAAATATGTGAAAGTTTCATACTTTGGGCTCTAACATCGTCAATATACATGGACCAAAGTGTGCCATATATATATAAGTCAAGAAAATTGAAATAAAATGTGAAAACCAATAGTATGTAAGCCTTTTGTATGTAACATGGGCTTAGTTTGGGCTTAAATCCATAGGAAACTGGATCTCATTTGAGGGAAAAAAACGAAGTTTGAATACGAATTTTGGATACAAAACTTTTCTAAGGATGAGATTTTCGAGCTTTATGTTGTTTCTCTAGGGACTTGACCTATCTCATGTAACCAAGTAAGTTAAAGGTGAATTTAACCTATTCATACCGGTACTTGTTCCTTGTGTTGGATAATGGCTCGATTCTGGTTCAGTTGTTTATATCCGTCGTATCTACAGCAATCGAAAGTTCTAGTATACCAGTCGACTGGATAAGGGTCTCAGTCGACTGTCCCGAAGGAATTTTCAAAGGAGCTAAGGATACAGCAGCAGAGGTTCACCAGTCGACTGAATATGGATCTCAGTCGACTGTCCAGAACGAATTACCAGTCGACTGATAAAGAGACCAGTCGACTATCGGCGGGTTTGTAAACCAGGATAGGCCCATTTCGAAAGGCCCAGTAGTTTCCCTATAAATACACCCGTTAGGGTTTTGTAAAGAGTAACACCTCTATTCGAAATTTGCAGCCGTCATCTTTGTAAGGGTTTGTTTTCGCCCATTGGTGATTATTTGAAGAAGAAACCCCAACCGCCCCTGTGGATGTAGGCACTTGTTTGCCGAACCACGTAAATCTTTGTGTCCTTGTGTTTGCTTGTTTTTCAGTTTTTTCGCTATTTCTCTCTTTGATTGGTAGTTCATTCGTCTTCCGCACAACAAGTGGTATCAGAGCGTCGGGTTCGACCTAGAGAGAGATGGCGAGTGAAGCAGATACAACCAAGGATGTTGCGGGATCAAGTTCGTCCAGAACAACGATTCACAACGCAAAATTTGAAGTTGAAAAATTTGATGGAACAAATAATTTCGGGATGTGGCAGTGTGAGGTGTTGGATGTTCTTGTTCAACAAGAACAAGATGTTGCTTTGGAGGTAGAAAAACCAAAGAATATGTCCGATGTAGATTGGAAGAAGTTGAACCGAGTTGCGTGTGGGACTATTCGGCTCTTTATCGCGAAGGCTCAGAAGTACGATTTGATGAGGGATACCATTGCTGCGGTGTTGTAGAAGAAACTCGAAGACAAATACATGAGGAAAAGTTTGGAGAATCGGCTGTATTTGAAGAAGAGACTTTTTCGCTTCACCTATACTGAAGGTATGTCTATGAACGCTCATATTGAATCATTTAATAAATTATTGGCTGATTTGTTAAATTTGGATGAGCAAATTAAAGATGAAGATAAAGCCCTAATTCTGTTGAATTCATTACCCGAATGTTATGATCATTTAGCAACAACTTTAATATATGAAAAAGATACTGTTAAATATGAAGATGTTGCAAATGCTCTGTTGAATAATGAAACTAGGAGAAGGGATAAAATGGTTGATAGAGAAACTTCTGAAGCATTGATTGTAAGGGGCAGAACTGAGACCAGATCTGAGACCAAATCTGGGAATAAAGGAAACAAATCTCGTTTCAAATCGAGAGGAGTTTCAAAGGACAGAAAGATACCAGCCAGAGATGAATGTGCTTTCTGTCATGAGAAGGGGCATTGGAAAAAGGATTGTCCGAAGCTGCGAAATAAGGAAAATTCGACTGCAAATGTGACTGTTGATAATTTAGATAGTGATGATGATTTTTCCTTTGTACTTGCTGCTAGTCCCTCACTTTATCAAGAAGTATGGTTTCTTGATACAGCAGCCTCCTATCATATGTCTTGGAAAAAGGAGTGGTTTACTTCTTTAGAGTATATGGATGGTGGGGTAGTTTTGATGGGAAATGATGCGCCTTGTAAGAAGGTAGGAATCGGGAAGATAGAATTGCTAATGCACGATGGTCTTATTAGGGAGCTTTCAGATGTATGGTATGTTCCAGATTTGAAAAAGAATTTGATTTCACTTGGTGTTTTGGAGGCCAGTGGATTGAAATTTGCTAGTGAAGGTGGCATTCTGAAAGTGACTAACGGATCACTCGTGGTGATGAAAGGGAAAAGAAAAAGGAACTTGTTTTTCTTGCAGGGAAAAACGTATTTGGGTCAGGCTGCCAGTGTAACTGAAAAGCCTAAACAGGTTGTTCCCGACTCTACAAGGTTGTGTCATATGCGACTCGGGCATGCAGGAGAAAAGGCCTTGCAGGGGCTTGTGAAGCAAGGGTTGCTTAAAGATGCTAAAGGTTGCAAGTTTGAATTTTGTGAACATTGTGTGTTAGGTAAGCAAACTAGGGTGAAATTTGGTACAGCTGTACATCAGACAAAGGGTATCCTCGATTATGTGCACACAGATGTTTGGGGCCCTACTCAGACACCTTATATGAGTGGTAGACACTGGTTTGTTACATTTGTTGATGACTACTCCAGACGAGTTTGGGTATATACCATGAAACACAAAGATGAAGTTTTGACATTGTTCACAAGTTGGAAGAAGAAAGTTGAAAACCAGACTGGAAGGAAGATTAAGGTTCTGAGGTCAGATAATGGAGGGGAATACAAGAACGATCCGTTTCTGAAATTGTGTGAAGATGAAGGGATCCAGAGGCACTTCACAGTTAGGAAGACTCCACAGCAAAATGGGGTTGCAGAAAGGATGAACAGAACCTTACTTGAGAAGGTGAGATGTATGCTAGCACAGTCTGGATTGAAGAAGACATTTTGGGCAGAAGCTGTTATATATACAAGCCACATTGTCAACCGTTTACCATCTGCAGCACTAGAAGGCAAAACACCTATTGAGGTATGGAGTGGTAAACCTGCATCTGATTATAGTTTTTTGCATATATTTGGTTGTCCTGCTTATTTTCATGTAACTGAAACTAAACTTGATGCAAGAGCCAAAAAGGCTATATTTGTTGGTTTTAGTACTGGTGTCAAAGGTTACAAGTTGTGGTGTCCAGAACAGAAGAAGTTAGTAATCAGTAGGGATGTTACCTTTGATGAGACCAGCTTAATCAGCTCGTGACAGTCGACTGACAAGTGCTCTCAGTCGACTGGTGATCAGGAGAAGCAGAAGATTAGCTCGGGACAGTCGACTGGCAAATGCTCTCGGTCGACTGGTGCGAGAGTTCTCCAACAGGTGGAGTTAGAAAAGTTTTCAGTTGAAAATCCTACTCCTGCCCAAAATGAAGATGATGTGGTTGATACTGAGGATGAGGAAGAAGTTCCTATCCAAGACCCTCCCCAGCAGGAAGAATCAATTGCAGCAAGAAGGCAAAGAAGAGATATCAAACGACCATCTCGCTTTACAGAAACAGTTGCATTTGCTCTTCCCATTGTTGATGATGAAGTTCCCTCCAACTTCAAAGAAGCTACTTGAAGTTCTGAAAATGCAGATTGGAAAGTTGCTATGGATGAAGAGATGAACTCTCTTCATAAGAACAAGACTTGGGATCTAGTGCAATTGCCAAAGGGGAAGAAAGCCATCTGTTGCAAGTGGGTATATACGAAGAAAGAAGGTCCAAAAGACAGTGTTCGGTTCAAAGCCAGACTAGTTGCAAAGGGGTATGCTCAACAGGAAGGAATTGACTATAATGAAGTGCTCTCCGGTTGTGAAGCATCCTTCTATTCGGATTTTGTTGGCATTGGTAGCACAGTTTGATCTTGAATTGACACAGATGGATGTGAAGACTGCATTCTTACATGGGGACCTAGATGAAGAAATTTATATGTTGCAGCCAGATGGGTATAAGATTGCTGGGAAGGAAAGTTCTGTTTGCAGGTTGAAGAAGTCTCTCTATGGGTTGAAGCAATCTCCAAGGCAGTGGTATTTGAGGTTTGATCAGTTTATGAAAGTGCAGAGATATTCCAGAAGTGAGTATGATCATTGTGTCTATTTTAGAAAATTGTAGGATAACTCTTTCATATATCTGTTATTATATGTGGATGACATGTTGATTGCCTCTAAAAATGCTAAGGAGATTCAAAATTTGAAGAATCAGCTGAGTTCTGAATTCGAGATGAAGGATCTTGGTGAAGCCAAGAAGATACTTGGGATGGAGATAGCTAGAGACAGAGCAAAGGCATAGTAAGTTTGACACAGAAGCAATATCTATTGAAGGTGCTGAAACGGTTTGGTATAGATGAGAAAACTAAACCAGTCGGTACACCCTTAGCCACTCATTTCAGAATTAGTGCTTCTCAGTCTCCAAGTACAGATGAAGAGAGACAGTATATGGCTAATGTACCTTACACTAGTGTGGTTGGCAGTTTGATGTATGCCATGATTTGTACTCGACCAGACATCTCTCAGGCGGTGAGTATGGTCAGTCGATATATGCATGATCCAGGCAGAGAGCATTGGCAAGCGGCTAAGTGAATTTTAAGGTACATAAGTGGCACCACAGATGTTTGTTTGAAGTTTGAAAGGGATAACAATATTAGCAGACTATATGTTGATTCTGACTATGCAGGTGATCTAGATAAGAGGCGGTCTACTACAGGCTATTTGTTTACTATGGCTAGGGCACCTATAAGTTGGAGGTCCAATTTGCAGTCCACTGTAGCATTGTCTACTACTGAGGCTGAATACATGGCAGTTGCTGAGGCCATGAAGGAAGCCATTTGGATTCATGGACTTTTGAAGAGCTTGGGAATTCATCGGGAGAAGGTGGAGGTACACTGTGACAGTCAATGTGCTATCCATTTAGCGAAGAACCAAGTTCATCATTCGAGGACCAAACATATTGATGTCCGTTATCATTTTGTACGTGATTTGATAAAGGATGGTGATATTCTTCTGGTGAAGATTGGGACAGCTGATAATCCTGCTGATATGTTGACCAAAATTGTTGGGGCAGCCAAGTTCAAGCATTGCATGAACCTGGCTAATATTTTGCATGCTTGATGATTTGGAATGGGCGGTTGGAATGGTGCTTCGCTATTTGTTTGCTTAGTATGTAATATCATACTAAGGTGGAGTTTGGTTTGTTGTTACATTTGGTGATGAGCATTTGTTTTGGAGTATTTTTGGAGATTGCTTGGGCTACTTGGAAGATCTCGCCAAGGTGGAGATTGTTGGATAATGGCTCGATTCTGGTTCAGTTGTTTATATCCGTCGTATCTACAGCAATCGAAAGTTCCAGTATACCAGTCAACTGGATAAGGGTCTCAGTCGACTGTCCCGAAGGAATTTTCAAAGGAGCTAAGGATACAGCAGCAGAGGTTCACCAGTCGACTGAATATGGATCTCAGTCGACTGTCCAGAACGAATTACCAGTCGACTGATAAAGAGACCAGTCGACTATCAGCGGGTTTGTAAACCAGGATAGGCCCATTTCGAAAGGCCCAGTAGTTTCCCTATAAATACACCCGTTAGGGTTTTGTAAAGAGTAACACCTCTATTCGAATTTTGCAGCCGTCATCTTTGTAAGGGTTTGTTTTCGCCCATTGGTGATTATTTGAAGAAGAAACCCCAACCGCCCCTGTGGATGTAGGCACTTGTTTGCCGAACCACGTAAATCTTTGTGTCCTTGTGTTTGGTTGTTTTTCTGTTTTTTCGCTATTTCTCTCTTTGATTGGTAGTTCATTCGTCTTCCGCACAACACCTTGTATGTCTGCAACGATGAGCTTACCAAGATCGTATGTTAACCATGTCGATCTTTAAGAAGATGCTAAAATTGTTAAACAAGATATACAGTGTAAAGAAGCTGAAAAGTTACCAAGTTTGAAGTATAATTGCTGTCTTTTCGTTCTCTGCCTCCCGACTATGAATACTAATTAATATTTCGTTATAGCTTAGCAATATAAATTTGAAAAGACTCATCTATTTGTTGTCTATTACCTCATATAATAGGAATTGCTTACTGAACTAAGTTTTGACAATTCTCGTATCACTAGATTTTGATGAATCGATAGAAATTTCTCATTGACTATTTCAATAAAATCCATATATGGATCATGCATTATGATTTGATATTGAATTTGCTCAATTACTAAGGGTGTTTGGTTCATTGCCACTACATTGGAGTTGCAATCGCAACTGAAATTTGAAAACTTTTTTCCTTAAAATCTTTGCACCCCATTACAAACATATTTCATAATATTCGACAAAAATTCCACAACCATGTATGATGAGCTTCTGTCTCTAATATATTCTCTAACAGGTGTTTGAGGGGCTGTAATTTGTTCTGATAAAAAGCTCTCTGCCCAGCAGATAATGCCTCAATTTCTTCACTGCTAAGAAAATTGCAAGTATCTCGTTCTCATAAGTGGAGAGATACATTCCCTTACCTTTGAACTCCTTGCTTAAGAAAGCTATGGGAAGCTGATGCTGCATAAGAATTGCTCCAATTTCAGTACCAACTGCATCACACCCCAAGACAAACTTCTCAGCAAAGTTAGGAAATTTGTGCATTGGTGGTGTAGTTAGGGCAGCATTGAAAGCTTCAAAAGCGGCTTAAGCAACTACAGACCACTTGAAAGATCCTTTCTGTAATGTCCCATACTTAAGAGTATAAATATAGTATTATATTGAAAATATAATAATAATAATAACAATAATAATAATAATAATAATAATAATAATAATAATAATAATAATAATAATATATATATATATATATATATATATATATATATATATATAAAATAAGTAAGAAGGGGTATAGGGAGTTCTATAGGCTTGGTCCTATGGGATTGGGGCCATATGGATGAGTTGGGTGGACATTGGTTGTACCTGGGTTGGTGGGGGCTAGGGATGGCAACCGGGCCAGGCTGACCCGTGACCCGCTTGCCAAAACTCGGCCCGTTCAAATACAGTTTGGGTCCGGGTCGAACCTGCGAGTCTAAGCGGGTCGACCCCGGTCGTCTAATAAGGGTTTCCAACCCATTGAAACCAGCCCGTGAACCCGGTGAATAGTGATGAACCCGCCCACCAACCCGCGGGTTTCGAACCGTTAGACCCGTACGGGCCAAACGTTCGACCCGCGGGTCCAACGGACGAAAAAAAGACCGTTGGCTATTCTACCCGCTTTTTTGTTTTTGTTTTTGTTTTTGGTTTTTTTTCCTATAAATACCCCTTAAACCCAATCTAAAAATTTTACACTTAATTCTCTCACTCTCTCTACTAAGTGTAAAATTTTTAGATTGGGTTTAAGGGGTATTTATAGGGAAGAAATAAAAAAAACAAAAACAAAAACAAAAACAAAAAAAACGGCTAGAATAGCCAACGGTATTTTTTTCGACTGTTAGAGCCGTACGGGCCAAACATTCGACCAGCGGGTCCAACGGACGAAAAACAGACCGTTGGCTATTCTAGCCGTTTTTTGTTTTTGTTTTTGTTAATTTTTTCCCTATAAATACCCCCTTAAACCCAATTAAAAAAATTTACACTTAATTCTCTCACTCTCTTTACTACTACTACTCAATTCAATCTCAACTTTTTGAAATTTTGTCAACAAAGAAGCTAGCAACATAGATGCGACAAATTCGATCGTATCGAATTCAACATTCAACTACATCTTCAAGTCTTCAACACCTCCAAGGCTCCAACAAAGAATCTCTCTTTCTATCTATATACAAGTCCGTACTTCTACTTCTACTTCTACTTTTATTTTCACTCTGATTCTATATACGAGTATCTGCGAAGTATGGTATCAAAATTTCACAACCCTCTTATTGTCTTAATATTTCTTTTGTAGTTATAAGTTTTTTTTATCATATTTGTTTATTGGTTTTTTTATCTTCTCTCTCACAACCCTTCTATTGTATTCTAGATTTTTATGTTTCAACTTATCTCGCCTAGATTGTATTTAATTTTTTCACATACACTACTATATCAACATGTTTAGATCACGAGGTAGCGGCCGTAGCCAAATTGGACAAGATTCCACTAGCACTTCTCGTAGGCCTCCTATTATCCCACAAAATAAGCCTACAGAAGAGTACCATATTACCCAACACATTGGTACACACGATGTGTTTATGGGAGACATAGACATAGAAGAAGAACAACAAACACACGCAACCGAATCAACACAACCTGGTAGTAGTAGGAAAACTAGAGGGAAAACTAGCGATTGACACAAATTTTATGATTATGTGTTCCCGACAAAGAAAATCCGGGTGTAGGTATAAAAATTTGTAAAAATTGTTCGAAAGCATACAAATGGATGCGTACAATAAAATGACACATCCAAAATGTACACAAGGAACTTCTTGTAGACTTACCCGGCCAACAAAAAATCCACCCTAGAACCGATCTAGTTGATAGCCACACTTATGATTCCAAACTTATTCGTCGGGAAATGGACCGACTAGTAATTAAGGAAGAGTTACCATTTTCCTATTCTGAGAGTAGGAACTTAGAAACTTTTAATCAAACCACATTAAACCCGCATTTTAAAAGAATCCCTAGGAATACTTTGAAGTCTGATTATTTTAAAATGTACAATGAAATGAGAGAAGCTTTGATTGCCATTTTATGAATTTTAACTTGTAGAGTTTCTTTAACTTTCGATTGTTGGACGGGTTGCAACAATATTCCAATGATGGGAATAACTTGTCATTAGATCGACAGTGATTGGATTATTCAAAAAAGTATAATATCACTTGCCGCGTTGCCCTATCCCCATAGTGGTAATGAAATTGCAAATCGTATTTCAAAAATTTGTGATGTTTTTCATATTCGTGATAAAATTATGTGTATAAGTTTTGATAATGCATCTAACAACAATGCATCAATTAGTATATTAAAAACCGCATTAAACCCTCCATCTGACAATATTTTTTATGTTAGATGTACATGTCATATTTTAAATTTATGTGTTCAAAATGCATTAAAAATAGCCGAACCATATATAGTTAACAGTGGAAATTGTGTACATTTTATTGCATTAAGTGGCCCTATATTTTAAGAATGGAAAGTTTGGTGTAGGCTTAAAAATATATATTTTAGAAAATTTTCAAAGGATGTTAAACACCGATGAAAATCTACTTTTGATTTGCTACATGTTGTTACTGAATATAAAGCATGTATAAATGATTTTTGTATGGCAAAAAATATGCCAAATTTTGAAATGACTCCCCAAGCTTGGTTTTATACTGAATCTTTGTTAAAAATTTTAGAACCTTTTAAAACCGCAACTTTCAAAATTTCAAAATCTTATGACTTTACTTCTAGTAGAATTTTTATTTCAATAGTTACTATGATGCAAACTTTCAAAGAAATGATCGATGATGCTTTTATTGGTCATGTTGTGAAACCTGCACACCAAATTTTTGAAGTATTTTAATCCTCCTCCTATGTTGTATTGTATTCCTACTGTGATGGATCCTCGTATCAAATTAGAAGGTTCGAAAAGTTTAATTTAAATATTTTTTAATTTACTTGGGGAAGATGATTCTGAAATTGATTTGGAAATATTTTTAGCTAAATTTGAAGTGACATTAAATAACTTGTATGATTTTTATTATAAAAGTTTTTCATCTAGTAGTACTACTACTTAGTTAGTCTTCTTCTGCTACTTCTAGAGGTAAGGGTAAGAATAAATTAGATGATGCCATATTTAATTTACTTGCACAACTTCAATAAAAAAAACCTAGGACTAATCAACCAAATGAATTACATTGGTATAATCAACAAGATTCTGAAAGTTTTATTTCTACACTTGATATTTTACAATGGTGGAAAGACCATGAACATACTTATAGTATTCTTAAATATATGGCTAAAGATCTACTAACTCCTCCTGTCTCTACAGTTGCTTCAGAAAGTGTATTTTCTATAAATGGCAGGGTTCTAACCGATTACAGGAATCGCTTGAAGCCCCAATCGTTGGAGATACTCGTCTGCACGGAAGACTGGATGAAGACCGAAGATAGGACTCAAGGAAAAGGGTTCGACACATCTACAAGTGGAAGTAACTCGCCGGAAGAACAACAACAACAATAGCAACCAATATGAAGAATTGAAAACCAACAAATTGAAGAAAATTGTAAATGTATAAAATATTGTATAAAATATTTGTTTGTTATAAAAAATTAGGATAATTGAAGAAAATTGAAATTGTATCGAAGAAATTTGTTATTGTATAAAACAAATTTGTAGAAAATCTTTGTTTCTTATTACAAATTGGGAAACTTGTATAAGTTAAAATCATATTGATAATATATACATTTTTTTTGGCAATTTCACTCTTTGATTCTTCTTATTATTATTACATTTTTTACTATTATTAAAATTATATATTTTTTAAGTTAAAAAAAAAATAGACGGGCCAACCCACGACCCGACCCGACCCGAGTTGGACCTGAATGGGTTCGTGGGTTGGGCGGGTCGAGTTTTTTCAATTCCGATCCGGTTGCCACTCAGACCCGACCCGAACCTACCCTAGTTGGGTTCCAACCCGGATTGGTTCGACTCGACCCAGCCCGGGCGACCCGTTTGCCAACCCTAGTGGGGTCTGAGCCTTTTCTGAAGTGGTGGAAGTGAAGGAGGAGAGTTATATGTTGTGTGTGTGAGTGTGCACGTTGCATGTGCACATGCTTTGAGTGTGTTGTGTTGGGTTGTGGCTTTATCCGACATCAGTGGAGGTGAATGAATTGTGTGAATATATAATTAGGCCCATGATCAAGAGGCACCAAATGGTTATGACACCTTTTGTGAGGCACGCCTGTGATGGGCAGTTGTTAGGATCTATTTTTTGTATGTGCGCACGTGTAGTCGTTTGCGTAGCTCAGCGGGGCTCGGGGCGTTACAAATGGTATCAAAACTGACTTTTGACACCGATCATGGGTAAGAGTGGATTAGCGGTACGCCTGAGATGGAGCTAGACCAGTTGTCCCGCAGGTAGGAAGACTAAATAGCAGAATCAGGGTACTCCACTCCACATCGGCTAGAAAGGGTTCCTGTGCTAGATTGCAAGCCTCGGACTCAGTGAAAATGCTGTGTAGTACCCCAGATCTTAAAATAATATTTTTAAGATTTATAAATAAATTAAAATGATTTTTGGTGATTTAATAAATATTACATTTTTACACGTGCAAAACATGTACAAATATTTTCTTGGGAAGTTCAAAATCAAAAATTATTTTGGGGAAACTCATTATTTATTATTAAATATTATTTGTGAATTTTTTGGATTTTTCTGATAATTATTGGACCTATTTGCAAATATTACAAAACAAGGACTTCTGTGCAAAATTACTAATTGGAATGAAAACTCTAGATTTTTCGGATTTCTGGGCTGGGCTTGATGCCTAGTCAACTCAGGGTTAAAAAGTTTACTTTTTTTTAAGATGAATTTGGTTTATTTTGCAAGTTTTGATAAAAAAGGATCTTTTTGCAAAATTGCCATTTAGAAGGACAAAAATGCAAAATCATTTTCTGGGTTTCTCAAATAGTGCCGGCTAGTTATAGGATGGTTAATTTTGATTTTAAAACTCAATTAAGTTGCTTTTATTTAGTTTTCAAGTATAAGGATTTATATATGTAAAGATATATTTAAAATAGGTATTTTACAAATTTGTTTACAAACCCTAAAAACCTATATTCCGGCCTATTTAAAAGGTGGAGTGCAGCCGTCTTTTGCTGCACAATACAAAGGATTCTATTATTATTATTTCTAGGAGTTTTAAAGAGAAGATCTTGGATTTCTTGCGAAGGAGGGATTTTTCTTGTTCTTTATTAACTTTGTTTGATTTTTTCAACATGGTGAGTGACATGTTTGCTTTGTGCTGTTTTATGTATGTTGTATGTGATGATTTATTGATTAGCAAGCCTGTTAGGAGTTTGCATAAAGATATATGAAGTTTTGATAAATAGATAAATTAAAATTGAATCTTTTCATGAAACAATACTATTGATGATCAAAACCCTATTTTAGATAACTTGAGATTGTTAAAGAATTTAATAGAAATCATGGGTATGTTATTTTTATATCATTTTGTTGCTAATTTGAATGTATATAATGAGTTGTGTGATGTTATTGCATGAAAACAAATAAAACTTCATCTTTACTATGTATATTGAATGGGTGCTCTGTTTTGATGGTTGGATGAGTAAAAACTTGATTATGTGTTTGTTGTAATTGCATATAGTTCATGAGTAATTGATGTTAACAATCGTATGGGTTACAATAAGGATTTTGATTCAAAATAAATCAAGTTTTGATGTTTAGAGAAGAAGGGGATTTTTGGGTCTGTATGTGTGCAAACTGAAAAGTGTTTTTTTGATATTTTAATGTTTTCGATTGGGTTTTGAGTTCTATTTGGTACTGAGATGAAATAAAACCTTACACTACCCCTTAACATGATTTTATTGATCTATATGCTCATATAAATGAACACATATACACGTTTATATTATATGTATACTGTTTTGAAGGTTTTTGTAAATTTTGACGAAGTTTTGATTGGATTTCAATTGGTTTGGTACTGAGATGATTTTTAACTATACACTACTCCTATTGGGTGAATCCTGATGCTAAAATAGATGCTTAAACTCTATTTGAACATATATATATATATATATATATATATATATATATATATATATATATATACTTGGCTGATTTGAAGTTTTTTGGTGAAAAAATTATATTTTGAGATCTTGATGTGTTTTGAGGTGTTTTGATAACTCCTACATGTCATAGTAGATATGTTCAAACATCCCAGGAAGTTAGATTTTGATTTTACAAGTTTTAATCGAGTATCAGACGAAAACATGCACAAAGACCCAAACCTTGGTCAGATATGAGTTAGGTAGATTTTTAACTCAATGCTGCACCTATATGCATGAGTCCTTGAAGTTTGCTAATGCTTTTTGAAGATCCAATACACTTTAATAACTACCAAGTAAAATCAGTTCTATACTCTAGTTAACTAATACAACACTCAGCTGCAGATCACTGCTGCTGTTGCTGCACTGCTATGCTACACACCTGAAGAACTTCTTTTTCATGCACACAACCTGCATTTACTTCTTTTCAACAACAAGGTATTTCATCCTATAAGCTGCATATGTTTCATCTCCGATACTGGCATTGCTCCATTTCAATGAAAAGGGATTTTCTATGTATTACACATATACACTCATTTGTCATCAAAAAAAGGGGTTTCCCCTATATATTAGTTATGTATAATCTACCTAAGTTCTCTCCATCTCAGTGAAGAGAAATTCCTACATATCATATATATATATATATATATATATATATATATATATATATATATATATATATATATATATATATATATATACACACACACACACACAGATACTTCTTTTCAGCAAAAGGGGATTTTCTATATCATATATACATATATATATGCTCATACCTCAACTCAGTAAAAAGAGTTTCTTTGTAACTGCATAAGTTCATCTTCTTATAACCTGCATACACATCCTTCAACTCAAACAGAGAGATTTTCTATTTGTATATCATATATATATATATACCCACATATTTATATATCAGTAAAGGGTTTCTATATATATATATATATATATATATATATATATATATATATATATATATATATATATATATATATATATATATCTGTTATATATAATCTTCATATGTTCTTTTCAGCGCAATAAAGGGTTTATCTATATATCAGACATACATATATACATACTCCATAATCAGTAAAAGGAATTTTCCATACCTTCAACAATCTGCACTTGGTCCATCTTCCATATACACTGCATTTGCTTAGTTTCGACAAAAGGGCATTTTATATCCATCTGCTTATGATCCATTTTCCTATATATCAGCTGTAGATATATATACATATGTTTCAACTCAGTAAAAAGAGAGATTTTATATATACATCATATATATATACATATATACCTCATCTCAGAATAAGGGTTTCTTCTATGAATCAGATACATACACTTCATGCTAGTTTAAGAGATTACTATATCATATATATATATATATATATATATATGGGAAAAAGGGGTATGAGCAACTTGCTCATTTAGTAAATAAGCAATTGATGATGTGGCATGCAAGTGATTGAAAAATTCTTAAAAGAGTTAGTTGTCTAATGTATCACATGCATGCCACATAATCAATTGCTCATTTACTAAATGAGCAAGTTGCTCATATCCCTTTTACCCTATATATATATATACACATGCATGCCACCTCATCACTTGCTCATTTACTAAATGAGCAAGTTGCTCATACCCCTTTTTCCCATATATATATATATATATATATATATATATATATACTCATGTACAAACATTATGAATGAATGAATTTTCTGTGAGTAAATTAACAAAAAAATGAAGAGATTATAAAGAAAGCTTTAATTTCTGTTGATGGTTGAGTTGTGAATCTCTAGGAGTTGAGTGGGAGTCCTGTGAACCGGCAGATGAGATTTTGTGGATATAGACCAGAGGGGTCTTGGGTTTGTTTTGTGGAATTAAGTCCGGTAGGATACACTAACTCTAGAGATGAGGAATTTTTGTGTTCTTTTAATAATAACCAACTTAAGGATAGGCACTTTTGGAGATGTGATAGAACTTAGGAAACGTTAGTATATGCTCTTGGTTTTGTTAGTCCAACCGATGCGTTCCAGGACTGTTTGTTGTTATGTCTCGAGAGGACATTTGTATGTTCATGTGTCGAGGGTCTGCAGGCCTATTCACGGAGCATGTAGGGTGCATTCGCGTGTCGAGGGTCGGCGGACCTATTAACGAAATGTACCGGGTGTATCTGCACGTCGAGGGCCTCGCAAGCCTATTCGTTGGGTACATGACAGAGAGGTGATTTTCTGGTTGTTGAGCTATTCTTACATGATGCTTGCGTGTCGAGAGCTGTGGTGCCTATTCGCGGAGTATTCTGGATCTTGTTTCCATCACCGTAGTAGGATTAGCTGCATAACGATGGATCTAACCCTATAAAGTGGAGAACGTTAAGGGCTTGTACCGGACCTATGTAGTATGGAATGCATAGAATCCGACAAGTATGCATTAGAAAGTCAGCATATAGCAATTGTGTTTCCTTGACCTTGTTTTATGCATAATGAATTCTGTTTTCCTACACTTGACACTTAGTCTAGATTCACTTGATATTTTCATGTGTTACTTATTACTATCTTATATTCCTTGATGTTTTCATGTGTTACTTATTACTATCTTATATTCCTTGATGATTTCATGTTTTATTTATTGATATTTCTTATTTCAATTATTCTTGCTGTTGATACTTGTTGTTGTGAATCCATGTTTATGTTTTATTCATGTTGTTTTTTTTTATGTCACTCACACCGTTATGGCTGACCCCTGTAGTTTTGGGGGTTAGGGTTATCTCTAGCCTCATGTTTTACAGGTAGGTGCTTATAGGTTGGGATTTGGATGCTTGTGCTAAATTGATGTTATGGCTTATGTAAAATTGTAAAGTATGTGTTGTAAAGAAAAATTTGTAATTCAAGGTGTTTTGTATTTCGCTGTGTTTTGTAATGAACTAATGTAATAAAAGTTGAAATAAAAATTATCTGTGTTTTTGGTTATATTTACTATTGCAATTGGAGTTGATGCTGAAAATTGTGCCACGTATTTCTGAGATATCATATTGGAAATTCGGGGCGCTACGGCTGAGCTCTTAAGGGGGGTATGTGTAACACTCCGTACTTAAGAGTATATATATAATATTATATTCGGGAAATAATATATATGGGAAATGCTCCATTGAAAATGTACTGTAGCGTGGAAAACGTGAAAACAAACCTAGGCCGTTGTTGGGAACAACGGCCTAGGCTATAATGCATTATAACCTAGGCCGTTGTTCCCAACAACGGCCTAGGTTGTTTTCACGGGTTTTCACAACATTTGCGTAACATTTGCGTTTTCAATGGAACATTTCTATATATATATATATATATATATATATTATATTATACACAATAATAAGTGAGAACGGGATAGTTGGGCTTATAGGGGATTCTATGGGCCGTGTTGCATGGAGATTTGACCATATGATGTGAATAAGAAGAGGAGTGGCTGCTTTGGTGGTGGGGCCCGGTTCCTTAATGACGTGGAAGATAGGAGAGAAAATGGGCGTGTGGGTGTGTTTGTGTGTGTGTGTGTGTGTGTGTGTGCGTGTGTGTGTGTGATGCATGTGTTTGATGTGTGGCCAGGATTGCTTTGATCAAGCCATGCATCATGGTGTGTGGGATTCAATTGGTCCCATATCGACCATGAGAGAAGATTAAAATGTGTATATAGTATTTGCCAAGGAGCAAGAGGTATCTACAAGCTATAGCATCTTTTGTGAGGCAAGTGTGTGGCGGGCCGTTGTTATGACTTGTTTTGTTCGCGTGTGCGCACGTGTAGTTACGTGCGCACCTGAGCTAGGCTCGGGACATTACAAATGGTATCAGAGCTAACTTTCGACACCGACCTTGGGTAAGAGTGAGTTAGATGTACGCTTGAGAAGAAGCTAGAAGATGTACAGGTCACGGCTAGGGCTCTATAGCTATCAGAATTAAGGTACTCCACTCCACGTCAGCTAGAAAGACGATCTTGTGTTACATTGCAAGCTCCAGGCTCAGCGGGGACGCTGAGTTCTTAAGGGGAGGTGTGTAACATCCCGTACTTAAGAGTTTATATATATATATATATATATATATATATATATATATATATATATATATATATATATATAAAATAATAATAATAATAATAATAATAGTGGTAGGTGGGCCTATAGGGAGTTCTATGGGCTTGGTCCAATGGGTTTTAGGCCATATGGATAAGAAGAGTGGAGGCTGGTTGTGCTTGGGTTGGTGGGGCCCAAGCCTTTGCTAACGTGGAGGAAGTGAAGGAGGGGAGTTGTGTGGTGTTTGTGTGCATGTGCACGTGCTTTGGGGTGTGTTGTGTTGGGTTGTGGCTTTATCCCACATCGGTGGAGGTGAATAAATTGTGTGTGTATATAATTTAGCCCATGATCAAGAGGCATCGAACAGTTTTGACACCTTTTGTGAGGCACGCATGTGGTGGGTAGTTGTTAGGATCTATTTTTCGCGTGTGCACACGTGTAGTCGCGTGCGCAGCCGAGCGGGGCTCGACACTACCCAGGACCTGTAAATTTGCCAGCTCTATCTCAGGCGTACATCTAACCCACTCTTACCCACGATCGGTGTTGAAAGTCGGCTCTGACACCATTTGTAATGTCCCGAGCCCGGCTCAGCTGCGCACGCAACTACACATGCGCGCACACGAACAAAACAAGTCCTAACAACTGTCCACCACAGGCTTGCCTCACAAAAGGTACTATAGCTGTTAGGTACCTCTTGCTCCTTGGCATATACTATATACACACTCTAATCCTCTCTTTTGTGGTCGATATTAGACCAGTTGAATCCCACACACCATGATGCATGGCTTGATCAAAGCCATCCTGGCCACACATCAAGCACGTGCATCACACACACAAACACACCCATTTTCTCTCCTATCTTCCACGTCATCAAGGAAACGGGCCCCACTACCAAAGTAGCCACTCCTCTTCTTATTCACATCATATGGCCAAATCTCCATGCACCAAGGCCTATAGAAACCCCAATAGACCCAACTACCCCCTTCTTACTTAATTATATATATATTCTCCCAATATAATGTTATATATATACTTTTAAGTACGGTGTGTTATATTTTCTTAGTTAGCGATACTAGAAGTTAGGAGATTATTGCATAGTTATCAATGAACTTTCAATAATACCCTGCTAGATCTAAGAATCCTCTTAATGCCTAAATAGACTTAGGAATTGGCCAATTATTCAATGCAGACACCTTGCTAGGATCTACCACTACCCCAGTATCTGACACACTGTGTCCAAGATATGCCATCTCTCTTAGTCCAAACACACTTGCTCAATTTATCCTGTAAAGATGTAACATCCCATGTTAAGAATATATATATATATATATATATATATATATATATATATATATATATATATATATATAGATGTTGCCCCATATGAGTTCCTATGTGGGGTTTGTTTGGAATAAATTGTGAGGGGGCCCACGAAAGAAAAGTAGTAGCAGATAGCTACTTGGTTTCTCCTTCACGTGGATGACGTGGAGGAGGGTAGGTGTGGGCCCCGCTGTTTGAGAAGAAGGGGGGGGGCAGGATGCTGCCACGTGGCAGTGGGGACCTGGCCTTTGACTATGGTGATTTCTCTCGCAAGAGAGAAGTCTCGGGATGTGGGAATTATCCCATATCGGGAGTATATAAAATTAGTTAAACATATATATAATTGTTTGGGATTAGAGGTCACTAATCAGCTATAGTACATTTTATGAGGCAAGCCTGTGGTGGGCAATTGTTAGAAAAATTGAAGTTTCGAGCCGGGACGTTACAAATGGTATCAGAGACGATTTTCGACACCGAGTGTGGGTACAGAATGGTAGGGTATGCCTAAAAAGGAGCGAGGCTGGGTCATATTGCCTGGTAAATCCACTGAGGTGGGCTAGGGGGCAGGACAACTCGTAGAATCCGGGTACGTCATTCCACATAGGCTAGAAAGGAGATCCTGGTGCTACGTTGCAAGTCCCGGCTTCAGCGAGGGCGCTGAATTTTTAAGGGGGTGTCTGTAACACTCCGTGTTAAGAATATATATATATATATATATATATAT
The DNA here is from genome assembly GCA_017893485.1 of Hemerocallis citrina. Taxonomy (NCBI): domain Eukaryota; kingdom Viridiplantae; phylum Streptophyta; class Magnoliopsida; order Asparagales; family Asphodelaceae; genus Hemerocallis; species Hemerocallis citrina. The sequence continues at coordinate 169,971,856 of CM030366.1, forward strand.
ATATATATATATATATATAAAATTAGATGTTGCCCCATAGGAGTTCCTGTAGGAGGTTTGTTTGGAATTAATTGTGAAGGGGGGCCACGGAAGAAAAGAAGTAGCAGATGGTTGCTTGGTTTCTCCTTCATGTGGATGACGTTGAGGAGGGTAGGTGTGGGGCCCACCCATTTGAGGGGGGGGGGGGCAGGATGCTGCCACGTGGCAGTAGGCCCTGGCCTTCGGCTGTGGTGAGTTCTCTAGCGAGAGAGAAGTCTCGAGATGTGGGAATTGTAGTGGAAGGGTAGTTTTCTCTTGAAATACTTTTTCGAACTGTCTAAGGACCTAAGAGAGATCCTCTAAACAACTAGAATGTGAAGTTTCATTGCTTGCAACTGCAGTTACTTGTAGCAATAGTCTCTTCTTCACATACATGAGGGTTTTCAACATGGACTTAGATGAAGTCACATCAATTTGCTTGTTATTAGCATCCCTCAGCACCTTGATCTTCCCTTCTTTCTCAAAGTGCAAAGAGTGGTCTTTAAAACTCAACCACATTCCCTCCAGTGTGATCACCCACTGAGCTCCCAACACCAAATGATGGGTTCCTAAAGGGAGGATGTAAAAGTTTGCCTTGATAGTCACCCCTTCAAACACAATCTCCATATTCTCTCAAAGACCCCCATACTTCAATTTCTCACCCCCTGAAACTGTGACTTCAAAATTTACTCTCCTCGTATCAGACAATTTAACCCTCTTAACAATTTGTGTATCCACAAAGTTCCGAGTAGATCGAGTATCAAACAGTGCATATAATTCCCTCTACATATATAGTTGGGGAACATCAACTCTTGTAATAGGCTTTAGATATATGGTTGGGTGAGTTGATTCACTGATCTCAATATGCAGTGGAGTCCTCCTTCTGACTTGGTATCAATATCTGATGCTTCATCGATTTGTACCTCCTCCACAGGGGGTCTGTGCTATCCAAATCCTTTCAATTTGCATCAGAGATATACCCTTACACATGTTCCCTTTAACCTAATTTTCATCACACCTAAAACATAAACTTTGACCTCTTTTCTTTGCCAAAATCTTGTCGAATTGTATCTGCTTGGGTGTCTCAGGTACAATAGCTTTACTGCTAGCTACAGGTGGAGTTTGAACTCCTTATGAATAAGGAGTGTATCCTGGTTTATTACTTGAGATTTGGAACATCGCAACTTTCCTTTGGCACATCTGTATAGTCTCCTTTCTTGAGCTTCTCTCTATACTCTTGTAACTGTAAGGGGGTGTTTAAGAATTGCTTCTTGTTAGATCTCTTCCTTCAGTCCAGATACAAAATAATCTACTAGAACATGCATAGCTAAGGGTTTTTTCAGGTGACTGTATTTGATGAACTCCTAACAGAACTCATGAACAGTTCTAGTTTGTCGTAGTTAGAGCAATGTCACAGTTGAATTATGGAGCTCAGCAAAACTATACTGCAACAACATCTCTCTTTCTGGAGAGTTTCCCAGCACACCTCAACCACATATTGTCTCTTAAACAACCTCCACCACATGGGAGCATCATCTCTCAGGAAATACACACAGAAATCAACCTGATTATTCTCCTCAATCCTTTCCTCAATCTTTTGAGTATCAAAATGATGCTCCCCGTGAAAAAAAAAATTAATTAGTGATATAACCACTTCCATAAAAAGTTGGAATCTCAAGCTTAGTATGCTTAAGAAAGATGGAGTCATACTTTTCATACCCAATTTCATCATTCCTTCCCCACCATCGATTTGGGCTTGGGCCCCAACGCTGCGTAGGTGGAGATGAATGGGTTCTTTGTGGACCAGTGATTGCTCCCAACCAGTGACAACTACCCCGCTCAACGAACGACATCAACCTTTGCATGAAAGCCCGAATGTCATCTTTTGGTGACTGACTACTTGTGAATTGCGATTGGAGATTCCCTACAGAGACCTCAATGTTCTCCATCCTTTGCTCCAGATTGGTCGACTTGTGAGGGTTGATCCTCGCGCCATTGAGCGCGGTGATCAAAGTCCAGAATGAGATCCAGACTCAGCAATTGATGAGCGCTCGATTCTGCTTCTTCAGATTCACAGGGTTGCAAATTTCTCATACCATTGATGTGGTTCCAAACCTGATCGGCAGTGGATGTTTTGCGCCTCTCAATGACCATCGGTGCTACTGGTGGTGGTAGCGATTGAATCAAACAATCAAAAAAATTAAAAATAAAAAAATAGAAAAAGAAGAACAATATTAATTCATATTCATAAAAAAAAGAAATGGGATTTCAATTAGGGATTTAAGAGCAGTGCTCTCCCTTGCTTTTCATCTCTCAATTGGGTGCTGCTACTTAGCACGTGCATTGCCCATAATTACAAAGGAAAAGAAATAACCACCTAACTAACTACACTATAGTTGGGCCCCGCTACTAAATAACCTCCACTCATAGGCTGCTGTTTGCCATGTGTATAACCCTTGTAGTTTAATTAGAGGGCCTTATTATAAAAAGACTAGGCTATTTCCAGAAAACTCCTCGAAAGAAAGAAAGTTCTCCAGGGACTAATATGTGAGTTCAGGGCTGGTACGCAAGGATCTGCACATCTTAATATATAGCTTGTGGAGACTTATTAGAGCATCATCGATGGCGGTGGTTTCGGCTTGTGGCTGTGTTTGTGATGGCGGGCTTTCGGTGAGTGGATTGCGAGATCGAAGGCCGGGGGGGGGGGGGGGGGGGGGGGGGGGGCAATGTTTTTTCTTTTATTTGGGTTTTTTAAATTTTCTTTTCTATTTTTCTTTCGAAATTTTAAGTAAAAATAACTTTAGGGGTTTGCATGGCCCACATTAAATCTAGCCTATATAATAAAGAGAGATCTACGGTCCAGATTTAGGATGGACAGATTCAAAAATAGAGATTGATGCTTTATAACAACAAAAGATACATGATTTTAGAATAATTTACCAAATATCCATCTCGACTAGCAGTTCAAAGTTTGTGGGTCCTTCGCTGCTACACTGATTAAGTTCTTTTTTGTAGTAATACTAAAAGAAACTTAATTGTTGGCTAAACTTTGCCTTTCGAGCAATGAAATACATAGATTTGTTTTTCTTTTTTTTCTTCCTTTTTTATATGTATGATCAGTACGTATAGGTTAAATTTCAGTAAACCATATACAGTTTTCATGGGTTTGCAGAAAACCTTTACCATATATCTTTTTTGCAGTTTGACATACTATCTTCTCCTTGTCCGCAATCACACTCTACCTCTATTAACACTTGCATTTTTCTTTTCTGCTTCATCATCATCCTCCCTTCTCCCTTCGATTCTTTCCCTTCTTCGGCTACACCTTTATCATCATCTCCATATATACCACACATCTACATACCTACTTGATCGGCCTACCTGTCCCCCCACCTCAAACTCTGTCGTTGCCTCTCCTTCCAATCAGTTTCTCTATCAAGTTTCCCCTCTTTCTTTCTCTATTCTATAATAAGGCCAAATTGAATTAAATCCAAGATCCTGATAGTCTCTCTATCACTTGAAAGTCTTTCTCCATCTAATCTCTAAAGTTTTGATTTTCATCACCTATGTTTGATTTAATTTTGAATATTTCAGGATGCAAATGACGGTGTACAAAATGCAGAATGCAGTTCTGCAAAATTTCTGCAAAGCCCAGTACATAATGATGCAAAAGCCCATCTAGAACGGCTCATCCCACAGCCGGCTTCTCACTGATACGTGTCATATTCCTATTGAACCAACCTAATAAATTATAACTGCTTTCTCTCTCTCCTCTTTATCACCCCCGGACATGAGGAAAAAGAAAAGAGATTAAAAGCTAAACAAAAGACTAAAACATACCTTGTAAAAGTTCTAAACACGCTAACTCACATAGGGCTAGATATTTTTCTCTATCACCCTACATTTAAAAAAAATTTTGACTTGTGAAGTCCGAAACCATATAATTATGGAAAAATGAGAATTAGGGGGATGTTGGTACACAGATTGGAAGATTCGCATGAATGAGAGGATCTCTAGAAATGTGATGGTGAGAATGAAGATTCCCGAATATCGCATTTGGTATAATACGTTGCATTCCCTGTAACTGATTTTAGTTTCAACCATCTGATCTAATTGTACATTTTCCCTGCATTCCATTTGACCTTCCTTTTATAAATACTAGTAAGCACGAAATTTGGAATCGAGATTACTAAGAAAATGACATTTATTGAATTTTCAATGTGAATTTAGAAAAAGATGATTTTGGTAATCACAATTTGATCTACTTGTACATTTTTCCTGCATTCCATTTGACCTTCCTTATATAAATACTAGTAAGTACGAAATTTGGAATCGAGATTACTAAGAAAATGACATTTATTGAATTTTCAATGTGAATTTAGAAAAAGACGATTTTGGTAATCACAAAATTTGGAGTCAATATTATTAAGAAAATGACATTTACCAAAACCTGGAGTCAATATTATTAAGAAAATGACATTTATTTAATTTTCAATGTGAATTTAGAATAAAGAAACATTTATGGTAATCACGAAATTTGGAGTCTATATTGTTAAGAAAATGACATTTATTGAATTTTCAATGTGAATTTTGCAAAAAACTCCCCCCCACCACAAAAATGTGAATTTTGCAAAAAACTCCCCCCCCCCCCCCCCCCCCCCCCCCCACCCCCAAAAAAAAATGTCTGAAGAAGAAAATATGACGTGGGTTAATTTCTAATTGCATAATTATATATCCTCATATAATTCGAACTTTTTACCGAATTGACCCACTTTTCAAAGTATATACCATGTTCACCCACTTTTGAAATTATTTGCCAAATTGACATACTCGCTATCTGAGATAGCGAGTCTAATTCAAATGAACTCGCTATCACAAATAGCGAGTGTAGTTATACTTATTTTTTCAGAAATTTTATTAATATGAAATATATACAACTACGCTCGCTATCTCAGATAGCGAGTCTAGTTCAACTGAACGCACTATCTCGGATAGCGAGAGTTGGTCTAAGCATTTCAAGTAGAAATTGCATGTTCAAAATTTTTCGAAAAAATGAGTATAACTGTCAGTTGAACTAGACTCGCTATCCGAAATAACGAATTTATTTATATATATTTCAGCTAGAAATTGCATGTTTACAATTTCTCTAAAAAATGAGTAACTACACTCGCTATCTGTGATAGCGAAGTCAGTTGAACTAAACTCTCTATCTAAGATAGCATGTATAGTTATATGCATTTCAAGTAAAAATTGCATGTTCAAAATTTTTATGAAAAACAACTACACTCGCTATCTGAGATAGCGAGTTTATTTGAACCACACTTGCTATCTCAAATAGTGAGTAGGTCAGTTTGGTAAATAGTCTGAAAAATGGGTCAGTTTGATAAATACTTGCAAAAATGGGTATTTGGTAAAAAGTTCACATAATTCATCCATATAGATATAAGAGAAAATGGATTTTACACTGAAAGAAGAAAATTTTCTTCTATACAACCGGTGTATATACACACATACGCACATGATAAGATCCATAATAAATAATCAATATCCTTCATATTAATTTATATATTACAATATCTACATGTATGAAAGAAACAACTAATTTGAACATTTTTTAATCTTATTTAGCACCTGCCTACTATCTTTATCATTTGTATTTGCACATAAACGGCATTTGAGTTGGACTAACATACGAATTTGGTGATACAGGAGTGGAGCACATTGGTGGAGACATGCTTGAAAGTGTTGCAAGTGGGAAAGTCATTTGAATGAAGGTGAGCCACACAGAAGCGTAATTTGATTATTCTCTTCTAGCATAATAAATAATCAATATCCTTCATATTAACTAGTGTTATCATGTGCAAATCGCACAGCCTAAAATAATTTGGAGGGACGCATAAAATTATATAGAACTTCAATAAAACTGTAAGATAATTTGGAGAAACTTATGAATATCATTTTATCGTAATTACTGAAATCTTCATTATCTTCCTCACATAAACAGATGGTTTAGAAAATCACTGACAAACCATAATGTTATACAATTGAATATTATTTTAATAAACTCGTGCATAGTACACGTGTTAATTAAATAGGAATCCCTATAATTTATCTTCTTTCTCTATTTTAAAATAGAAAGAAGAGATATGTTGACCCTTTCTCATCTATATAATAAAACACAAAGAAAGCTATCAAGTGGCTCTCCTTTAATCTATCCAAAATCAAAGGCTCAGATCTAACCTCACAAAACACATTTTTCCCCCAAAACTCAAATTCAAATTTCTCCCCAAAACTACTCATTTATTTATTTAATTATTTCTCTCTCTCTCTATATATATATGCAAGCATAGACTTTTATTTACAACTAATTATTGTCATACTATTCAAACTTGAGCTACATAATTATTGATTTACTGTTTACAAGGTTTTTTTATATACTGTATCTTTCTGAAGACGTGCCGTAGGCACGTTCCCACGGGTAAATCTAGTATTAGTATAAGAGCATCCACAGTCGTTTGCTTATTTGCCATTTTTTCCATTTTTTTTTACTGTTGATTACACAGTCGTTCGCTATTTTGCCATTTTTTGGCAAAATCGCTACAGTAGAAAGGGGCGAATAGCATTCGATATAGCAAAATGCATATTATAGCAGACGTCTGGATTATTTAATTATTATTTTAATTGATCGGACGAAACATGATGTTTCGTCCGAAGTAAAAAAAAAAAACCAAATAAAATAACCTTTAAACGTGAGAATGAACATGATGTTTCGTCCCAATTTGAGACGAAACATCATGCTTCGTCCCAATCCAATTTTAAAAAAAATTGTAAATTTTAATTTTTTTTTGCAATTATCTAAATTGATTTTGCAAATTTTTAAATTGTTTTTGCAAAAAAAATTTACAATTTGTTTAAAAAATTCTTTTTTCAATTTTTTTTTACAAAAAAAACCTCCAGAATTTCCGGACAAAGCACCATGCTTCGTCCAGCTACAGTGAATTTTTTGGAAATTTTTGTAATTTTTTTAATTGTTTTTGCAAATTTTAAAATTTATTTTGCAAATTTTTAAATTGTTTTTGCAAATATTATTTACAAACTATTTTTAAAATTTGTTTTTGCAAATTTTTTTTGCAAAAAAAAACTTCCTTTTTTTCCCCTTTTTGGGACGAAACATCATGTTTCGTCCCGTAATTTTTTTTAGTTACAAACGAAACATCATGTTTCGTCTGTTTCTTTTTTAACGAACTTATGTATTTTTTTACCATTCGACGACTGCAGCGTTTCGTCGAATTGGATGGGCAAAAAATGCATTTTGCCATTTTTCACATTCAACGACTGTGGATGCTCTAAGATATAGATATAATGTATATATTAATATCTATATGTATAAAAGAAACAACTAATTTGAACATTTTTAAATCTTATTTGGCACCTGTCTACTATCGTTATCGTTTGTACTTGCACATAAACGACATTTGAGTTGGACTAACATACGAATTTGGTGATAAAAGAGTGGAGCACATTGGTGATACATCCAAGTTGGGATGCCATTTGCATGAAGTTGAGCCACACAAAAGCGTCATTTGAATCTTCTATTCTAACATGTTGAATTTTTTAGTGGACATAAATAGGATTCAACGAAGTTAATTAAATTTGCTTACTCGCCCACTCACCCACCACAACAAGCCAATTGACATGCATTAAAATCTTGTTGTGGGCCCCTGAATTGATTGATCTCTTCCACCAGCCTACATGGTAGACTAGAATCAGATAGAAGAACTTTTACTTACCTATCTTTTCTTTTGTGAGAATATTTAAAGTAGGATAAATTTTATTTAACCACCCACTATTTAGGTGATTTGGCATAAAATTTACATTTTTTTCGTTATAAAAAACCCAGCGTTTGTTACCATTAATCGATAAACTGCAATCTCATACTTAAATTGATCACATAATATCACATAATATCACGTGATTGATTCTGTATTCTTTTGCTAAATATATTATTGATTGCCTCCAATTATCAGAATTTTTATCCGTACTAGGTCACTTTTTGAAAATATTTACGTTTAAGAGTCACTATCCAAACTATTAACACTCGTGAGCTACTCTGTGCCACGTCAGTAGTGGCCGTTATTTTCAATAACGGACCCTTTATTTTAGAAGCCGCTAATGGGATTAGCAGAATATTTTGTAAATTTTTTAATTTTTTTTTTATCTATCGCTATTCCTGTTGGCGACCTTAATATAAATTAAGTTGCTAATAAGAATAGCGACCACTAATGAAGTATATTCTCCACACTTAGCCAAGTTTAGAGAGCTTCTATTCTCTGTAATTTTTAAAATTAACAACTTAACTGAGGTCACTATTGGGAATAGCGACCTCGTATAACCGTGGTCGTTATTCCCAATAGCGACCACAAGACGGACCATACTGCTAATATGGTCGGGCTCCCACTCTCTCTCTCTCTCTCTCTCTCTTTCTCTCTCTCTTTACCCTTCAATTTAATTTCATCTTCCCCTTCTTCTTCTTCTTCCCAAAACCCTAAACCCCAATACCCCTAACCGCCAATACCTCCCGAAAATCATCACACATTTTCGTAGACTTCAATCCTTAAGCCGGACTCGTCTCTCTTCATCTCTCCATGATCTCTCTCCTCTAACTAACGACCTCCTACAATATTCAAATTTTTGAAAATTCCAAATCTAAAACCCTAGAGAGGTATGCCCAATATTTACTACTTGTAATGTTTAATTCTTTCTGTAGGTTATCGTTAGTTAACTTCTTGTTGAAAATATACTTTCAGTTTGGGATTAATTCGTGCTTGAGAGTTGAATGCTGCTAAAACACATAAACTATAAAATTTGGTAATTATTATGTTTGCTTGTTACTCTTTATGAATGTTATGTGGTTCACAATAGACACTAATTAAATAAAACAACATCTTAAACTATAAAATTTGGTAATTATTATGTTTGTTTGTTACTCTTTATGAATGGTTTGTAGTTCGCAAGAGACAGTAAGTAAACAAAGCAACATTTTTGTGTTGATTATAGACACGGAGGACATGATACATACCGTAAGTGATCGTGACAATTGAAATGTTATGCATCAAATACAATATTTGTTACATTAAGAAGTACGTGTAGCACTTCTCTGTTTTAGAATAGCATCCGGCTTCACAAATAATTCTTGAAATCCACTACTTTAGGATCCGTGCCCATCTTCACCGTCATCATTCATCCGAACCTCATATATGCCACTATACTAATGCAAAATTCTCTCCATACTAATTACTGCAAGCCGCTAAACTGGCAACAAAATCTCTTCCAATATCAACATCAACTGAGAGAGAACAAAACAAAGCTTACCTTGCTCCTAATAACTTTCTTAAATCCTTCACTATACCATCTCCATCTTTTAATCACAGAGGATGTGCATATATCAACCTATATTAAATTAATCAATTACTCTAAAATCTCTATTCCATTATTTCTCATGCCAATGTCACATATATGCATCAACTCAATCATTCACTATTAAGGCATAGAGTGACTTACATAGTTTGGCAAATTCTTCTTCGTGCTTTAAGATCCGGATTCCTCACTCTTGTTCTTCTACCTCCCATATAATCTCTCTTTCCTGTTCTGTACAAGGGTCCCACAAACCTAATTTACATAAGCTTCTAAGAGCATCCACAGTCGTTTGGTATATTTGCCAATTTGTCATTTTTTTGGCAAATAACTTGCTGCAATCGTTTGCTATTCTACCATTTTTTAGCAAAATGGCTATAGTTCTTTCTCATTTTTGAGAAACGAATTTGCCGTTCTCAAATTATAAGAGACGGTATAATATATACCGTCCCAATTATTTTATTTTTTTAATCGCGTCAGACGGTATAATATATACCGTTCCAATTATTTTATTTTTTTTAATAGCGTCGGACAGTACCACATGTACCGTCCCATAATTTTTTATTATTATTAAAATGAACGGCGGAGATTCGCCGGATTGAAAAAAAAAAAAAATAATTTCTCGGACGGTACAACTTGTACTGTCCCATTTTTTATTTATTTATTTATTTATTTTTAAATTGAAATGAACGGCCGAGATTTGCTAGATTGAAAGAAAAAAAAAACCAAATTCTCGGACGGTATTGTATCGTGTTTGAATTGGGGGATTAATTAGTGGTAGGTTAGTTTAATAAATTAGGTTTAGTTAGTTTTTAATTAGGTTTAGGTATTATTATATTATTTATTTTATTTAATTAATATATTTTAATAGTTAATTGGCAATTAAATTATTTTATAATTTTTTTTAAATGTGAGACGATATAACATGTACCGTTCCTTCCATTTTTTTTTTTAAAAAGAATTTTATTACTACTATTCAAAATAACAAATTTTATTAAATATTATACCGTTCCACACAATTTTTTTTAAAAATAAAAAAAATATAGCAAACAATGACTGCTGAACAATTCGTTATTTATTACTACTATAGCAGCCATTTTTTATAAAATGAGAAACCCAATAAACCATTGTGGACTCTCTAACCCTTATTATATCCGTCCGAAACCACTTCAACCCTATCATACTCACAGAGTCATCCTCGTGCCTGTCCTGTACAGCACCAACCTAAGTCAAATTAATGAGAAGCCCTCCTTTACTCGAAACATTACAAATTAATCTTTTCTCGGGTAAATCTCAAACATTCGTTACATTCTCATAGAAACCCCTATAAGTTCTAACATTTTTGTAAAAGACCGTACTAAAAATTGGGGTGTTATACATATTTTCACAAAGAAAAATGCTTAGTGTAGTGCTGTTTGGTTTCCTACTTTGATACTATTAGACTGACGGTAATCTATATAAAATATTTTTACAATAATTAATTGTCGGCACCATCTCTTTTAATGGAGTAGTATCAAAATAAGGAAAAAAAAAAAATACAATTAGCATATCATTCGTATTCTCATTCCATCATGATTTTACATGACTTCTCAATAGGGATGCTCTCGAATTCGCCAATACGAATTTATCCGATCGATCTGAATCTGAATTCGTAACTAAATATGAATCCGAAATTTATGGGGATAAGGATATTAAAAATCCATATCGGTCGGATTCGGATCCGAATTCATATAGGAAACCCAATTATTTTTTGGATATACGAATTTGAATCCGTCCAATTTGTTCGGATGGGCTACAGATATCCGAATTATTATAATATATAATAATATGTCCAAAGTTGATCAATAATTTAGTTCTGAGTGCTTGGTTGTCTTCTTCCATTTTTACTGTGAAGAGTTCAAATCTTGGCCTCTTCAATGTTTGCTTTCTTTTTATTGCAGCCATGGAAAATTAAAATTAGGTCCTTATGTTGGCCTTAAGTTTTTTGGTTTGGACATTTGAAAACATTCTATTTATAGTTATTTAGTGAAAATGAAAGTTAATATTAGGACTTGGGTTGACCTTAACTTTAAAAAATATATAATTTATAGTTATATATAAATGAAAACTATAATGTTTAAGGGGAAAAGGGGTATGAGTAACTTGCACATTTAGTAAATAAGCAATTGATAATATGACATACATGTGATTGGATAATCTTTAAAAGGGTTAGTTGTCCAATATATCACATGCATGCCACATAATCAATTGCTCATTTACTAAACTAGTATCAGACACGTGCACACGTGCACGTGGAAAAAATTGAAGGATAATGAAAAGGGTAAGAAGAAAATAATTTCCAAACCGATCCACTTTCGAAAATATTTACGAAACAGGTCCACTTTCTAAAATATTTACCAAAGTTAGTCCATAATGAAAAAGAAAATAATTTCCAAACTGATCCACTTTCGAAAATATTTACCAAACAGGTCCACTTTCGAAAATATTTACCAAAGTAACCCAACCCGTGCGTTGCACGGGTTGGGTTACTGACTTGGGTTACTGACTAAGGGGCTCTCCCATTATAGTAGTAGAGATGAGCAAGTTACTCATATCCCTTTTACCCAATCTTTAAACTCTTTTATATTATCGTCAAAATTGAATATGATTATAAACATTTTTTACACTCACATTATATATTAAATTACAATCATCTGTAATTTTAATTTTATATCTAAAGTACCATTTTTTTCTTTGTAATTAATATATTAAGTTAAAATTTGGTTATATTCGATTTGACTTTCTTTTCTTTTTATACATAAATCTTATATAATATAATTTTAATATCCTAATTCGTATCTGTACTAGGTTTGCCCGTTGACACGTACCAACGGCACGTCCTCGGAACAGTGCACTTGATTTGATTATATAAAATAGTTTTTGAGGTCCAGCAAATTAATTGAAGTAGCAAACATATTAAATGAGAAAGCAGTATATCTACCTTTAAGCTCAAGTATCGCCTTCTTGATCATTAGCTTGAACTTACCTGAAATGAATGTAGTTTGTTAGAAATGCTGCATAAAGTTTTTTTAACTTCAGCATCATTTTTAGATGCTTGTAACAGTTATGCAAGGACATTATCATAGAGATTTTATAGAGCTTACTCTAATCCCATAACAACTATGAGCATGTCTAAATACAATAGTAACGCAAGTGCATGTGTGAAGGTATCTACAATACCAATAATCTAAACATTTGTTTGTCTGATACTCAGTTTGGAATTGAAATACCTCTTATTATTATTTCAACCAAAATGAAATACATGACGTTCTCAAAACTCTAATCCAAGCTAATCATTTTTTTTTATCTCCAATTTGTCTCCCTATTGCACCTTTATATAAAAAAAAAAAAAAGGATAAATAACAAATTTACTTTAGCTGTCTTTCTTGAGTGGAGAGTTTGCACCATTCACTGGTAAACTCCAGTTATCCCAATCCTATATATCCAAACATATACTAAAAGTTCTTATATGTTATGTTATCCATGGTTTCTGAAAACCAGTGAAAGGAATAACACTTCACGATAGTATTTTTTTTCTTGTAGTAAATAAATTAATGTTGCATATTTGCCAAGTTATTTTACGTTTCTAGTCAGCATACTTGTCCTACTCTGGTTTGGAAGCCCAAATTGAGGCCACCAAATAATCCATCACTTAATTGCGTACACCTTAAATCAAAACCAATAAAAAACTCATCAAATAAATCACCAAATTAAAATTTTATAAACAAAAAAATAAAACAATCATACCTCTCTTAACTTAAATCCCATGCACACACAAAATTCGAGTAAGCAAAAAACTGAGTAATCCCCTGCACACAAAAAATTTAAAATTAAAATGAGAATTTGGTTAATGAGATGAAATTAGAGTAGTGCATTGCATATAGAGGTTCTCGATTTGGTGGAGGGGAGTCACCGATACGGAGTCGCTTGATATTCTCGCTCGATTTGGTGGAGGGGAGTTACCGTTACGGAATCAGCAGTGGATTAGATATCGATGACGACCTCTTGATGGGGGTTAAACATTGGATTTGGATTTGGTTTGAGATTTTCAAAATTTCAAAATTTCAAAATTCTTCTAAATTTCAAATTTTAGAAATTTAAAATTTTTTGTTTTTTAGTTTTTTGTTCAATTTTTTATAAATTTTTTAATTTTTTTAAAATTTTCAAAATTTTAAAAATTACTAAAATTTGAAAATTTTCTAAAAAATTTAAAATTTTTAAAAAGTTCTGAATTTTTAATTTTTTAAAAAAAAATTTTAAAAAAATAATTTTAAAATAATTTTAATGTTTTTTTAATAAATTTTTGTTTTTTTTCGAATTATTTTTAAAGTTTTTAAATTTCTAAATTTTTTAGTTTTTTAATTTTTTAAAAAATTTTTATAATTTTTTTTTAAAAATTTGTATAATTTTTTTATTTTCTTAATTTTTTGAATAGAAGAGAGAGAAAGAGAGAGAGAAAAAATAATTAAATAAATAAAAGAGTTGTTTTGGGTTGGGGAATTTGAATTTGAGTTTTGGGGGGGAACTTTTGGGGGAAAAATATGTTTTGTGAGGTTAGATCTGGACCTTTGATTTTGGGGGATTGAAGGAGAGCCACTTGATAGCTTTCTTTGTGTTTTATTATATAGATTCGATACATTGTATCCGAATTGTATCTGTATAAAAAATTGTGGATATGGATATATTTGTTTTTCGTGTTATATTTTGTATTCCTATCAAAATTCTTTTTAAAAATATGGATACCACAAACATTGGTATAGTTAATATCATGTGTATCCAATCTGAAAACTTCCTTCCTTCCCATCAAACTATCAAAGCACCATCCCTTTGGAAGTCTTATAAAAAGGATATTTGGTAGCTGTCTTAGGTTAATGAATGGGACCCTCCTGCCTTATCTATAAAACCACTACCAATAGCCCTACCTCTTCTCCCCACCCCTCTCCTCTCCTCTCCTCTCTCTCATTATCATCATCATCATCATCTTCATCATCAAAAGTCAATCATGGGCTCAGTAACCCAAGTAACAACCTCCTCCTCCTCCTTAGATGAGGAAGCACACATGATGTATGCCTTCCAACTCACCAGCTACTCCGTTCTCCCTATGACTCTCAAAGCAGCCATTGAACTCGACCTCCTCGAAATCATCGCAAAAGCTGGGCCTAATGCTCACCTGTCTCCATCTGAGATTGCTGCTCGGTTGCCAGCTGAGAAGAACCCACAAGCTGCAGTCATGTTGGATAGGATTTTGAGGCTGTTGGCTGCCTACGATGTTTTGACCTGTACAGTTGATACAAGTAGTGAGGGTTGGGTTGAGAGGAAATATGGGGCTGCCCCTGTGCTGAAGTATTTGACCAAGAATGCGGATGGGGTTTCCTTGGGTGCTCTTTCACTCTTGGCCCAGGACAAGATCCACATGGAATGCTGGTACCATTCTTGTTTTATTATTTCTTATTAATATAATACAGTGATGCCTAGCTTTGACATTTTTGGTATTCCATTATGATATTGAAATTTTTGAACCATGATTTATTGTTATGGTCATGTTTCAAAAACTATGTATCATATCAGCCTTTTTGAGTAGTACTCATAAATGACATGCCGTCATCTAATTTCAATACAAAATCTATGTATTCTTCTCAGTGGAAATATTTCATTAATTTTGTTTTAGCACATATGTTTAGTAAACTTTTGACATTGCAATTTAGTATCTAAGAATAGGAATAGACTTGACATCCCCTGTTTTTTGTGTAGGAAATATGATTGATTGCCTTATGGTAGCATCTATACGGATTAGGATGTACATTTATGAATTCATAATCCGTTTCTAAGTGACTTAATTAAATCTTCTAATAAAAATGTTAAGTATAAAGTTTTGTATTTAATTGTTCTTCTCTTTGATTTATTTTGTACAGGTACTACTTGAAAGATGCAGTATTGGATGGAGGCATCCCATTAAATAAGGCCTTTGGAATGAATGCATTCGAGTACTACGGTAAAGACCCTAGATTCAACAAGCTCTTTAACGAAGGCATGAGGAATCACTCAACAATTTTTACCAAGAAGCTCCTTGAGATGTACAAGGGCTTTAGCGATCTCAAAGTGCTTGTCGATGTTGCTGGCGGTGTCGGAGGAACCATCGGTACGATCATCAAGAAATATCCTCACATTAAAGGGATTAATTTCGACCTGCCTCATGTGATCTCAGAGGCACCAGTTATTCCCGGTAATCGATTTTAGTTTCCCACCATCTTATCTACTTATATATTTCTCCTGCATTGCATATGATCTTCCTTTCACAAATACTCGTAATCACGAAATCTGGATGACATTTATTGAATTTTCATTGTGTATTTAGAAAGAAGAAACATTTATGAGTTGCTGTGGACTTCAAGATATCATTATGAGGAGCGGTAGAAATTTTTTTTGGGTTTTTAATATGTATGCCCTAACAAATACTTGTGTATCATGTGTCCCTTACAAATGTGTATTTTTATATTTGTCCTCAACAATATATATCACTTCTCTTAATTATCCCTCTAGTTAAAAAGAACCTCCAAACGATGGAGAATTTTCATTTTTTTAATCAACTTAATGGAAAATGATATTTTTTTTATAACTTAATGGAAAATGATTGAAATATTATCTTCTCTACCTTTCAAACCTTATCTTCTCCATACTTGTAAATCCGAGCAATTATTAATCAAACAAATACTTATTAACTATTCACAAAATTTCTTCATTTTTCTTCAAGAATAGAAAAAACCAACTGTGCATCTTCTAGAACTACATATTCCTCCTCATGTTACTTTATCAAAATTTGCCATCATTTATTTTCCTTGACACTATTAAATTTTGTCTCATTTAATTGTCTAATTTAATCTTTTAATTTGATATCTATTTGTCTCATAAAAGTAAAATCATGGTTAACTTAGTAATATCTAATATAGGGGTAAATATAAAATGAAGTCCAAATTATTATAGGCATATACGAATACACATTTGTGAGGAATATATATATGATATTATCATATTTGTTAGGAAAATACATATTAAAAACCCTCTTTCTTCTTTCCCCATTTGTCTGAAGAAGAAAACATTGCACGGTTAATTTCTAATTGCTAGTTATATATCCTCACACATGATAAGATCCATAATAAATAATCGATACCATTCATATTAATTTACATATTATAATAACTGTATGTATAAAAAAAACAACTAATTTGAACATTTTCTAAAATCTTATTTGGCAGTTGTCTACTATGTTTATCCTTTGTATTTGCACATAAACAAAATTTGAGTTGGACTAACGTACTAATATGGTGATACAGGAGTGGAGCACATTGATGGAGACATGTTTGAAAGTGTTCCAAGTGGGGATGCCATTCTCATGAAGGTGAGCCACGCAGAAGCTGCCAAGCAGGGCTGCAAACGAGCCGAGTCGATCCGAATACCTTGCGGTTCGAGCTCGGATAGTTTATGTATCGAGCTCACTTTCATGCTCGAGCCCGGCTCGAGCTCAACACGAGCTGAGCTTTGACCGAGTTCGAGGCGAATACTCGCGAGCTTCTGCCTAAAACACATATCTTCAAGCTCGTGCTCGGCTTGTTTACGTATCGAGCTCGCTTTCGAGCGTGAGCTCGAGCCGAGCTTTGACTGAGCTTTTACCGAGCTCGATCCGAGTAGCTCGCGAATAGCTCGGTTCATTTGCACCCCTACTGCTAAGTCATTTGATTCTTCTCTTTTAGAATTTGCTAAAAAAATTTAGTAGACTTAAATAGGATTCAAGAAAATTAATTAAATTTGCTTACTCACCCACCCAACCACCCACCACAACAAGCCAATTGACATGGATTAAAATATTGTTGTGGGCCCCTGAAATGATCTTTTCCACCAATCTAGGGTGGTCCACTAGAATAATAGGGAAGAACTATTACTTTCCTATTTATACTTTTGTGAGACAAAATTTAAAGTTGGATAAATTTTATTTAACCATCCTTAGTTTAGGTGGTTTGGGACAAAATTTACTTATATCTTTTTCGTTATAAAAACTCACCATTCGTTAGCACCGTTAATCGTTAAACATCCATCTCATACTTTAATTGATCACATAATGTCACGTGATTAATTATGTTTTTTTTTGCCAAAATTATTCTTGATTAACACTAATTATGATATCAGATATTGAGTTTTGAATTTGATTTGGTTGGAGAAGAAGATGAAGAGTTTCGGATTTGATTTGCTTGGAAAAGAAGGTGGAGAGTTAATGGGTGTTGGATTTGATTTAGTTGGAGAAGGAAGATGAGAGTTACTAGGCTTTGGACTGGATTTGGTTCAAAAACTAGGATGTGAGTTGGTGGGTTTCAGGTTTGAGTTGATTGGATAAGAGTAAGGCTTGCAATTGGCCCGAACCCGATCCAGGTCCGCTTTGGTCCGACCTGATAATTAGAGGGCTTAAGCTAATAATTCGCAATTCGGGTCGGGCTCGAACTCAATTTTTTAGGCCCGAGGAAAATTCAGGCCGGGCTCTGACCCAATTGCTTTGGCCCGATGGGTATATCTTTGTATACTTCATATTTATTTATGTATGATCTAAAAAAAGAATATTCATGTAAGTCAATTCAAACAAATTTTAAAGTTTACAGATAGAGAATAATAAAAAAAAAAATTCATTCACATCAATATCAAACAGAACCATAAAACTATTGCATAATATACCATCTTTTTCTTGAAGTAAATAATATTCTAATTGTACAAAATAGAAAGAACATAAGGGTATTTTAACCGATTAGTTCATAACAAATTTTAGAATCTTTAAACTTGTCCTCAATAAGCAATATAGACTCATATATGAGTAGCCCATATTAGGCTCTCGTTCTTTTCAAAAATAGAAGACTTTCAAAAGGATTTGGAAATAGGACTCCATTGTGGAGGACAATACCTAAATTAGTAATCATCTAGGAGGTACATAAAAAATGTGTGGTTTGTTATAGACTAATTTGTTTTGGAAAAGAAATGCTATAAGTACTTCTAGTTGTACCCAATATTTTAGTTGATGTATTGAAATCCTACATGGAATCCAATGGACATAAACGAATATGATATGTATGTTTAATCGATGTAAATAAGTAATTTTTACCAATCTTAATGAAATGTATTGAAATCCTATATGAAATCCAATAGACATACACTAATTTGATATGCACATGTAGCAGTCTTCATGAACTTAGTTGCAATAAAGTTAGGAACAAGGTTATGTTTGATAATATAAGCTGTAAAAGCGGTATATTTACTGGAGTTTTGTTGTAATAAAAGTTGTATATAACTTAATTATTCGTGAGAACTAACCTTTTAGAAAATAATTGCAGTGGATTCTTCATGATTGGAGCGACGAACATTGCGCGAAGATACTGAAAAATTGCTGGAAAGCCCTACCTGTGAATGGAAGGGTGATCCTTATGGAGGGAATCCTCCCTGTGAACCCTGAGCCTACACTTAGGGCCCAAGTCATGTTCCACTTGGACATAGCCATGTTGTCTCACAACCCAGGGGGCAAAGAGAGAACCGAGAAGGAGTTTGATTCTTTAGCCAAAGGGGCTGGGTTCTCAGCATCGAAAGTTGTCTGCGGATACGCCAATTCTTGGGTAATTGAGTTGTACAAGTAGATCGATGCACCTACAGTGTGCTTGTCAATGTGAGATGCATGCATATATACGGTTGAACGTTATGTTGATTGTGGAGACCATATTACTGCATTCCTTGATAATGTTTTGGTTTGAAGCTTGTGCTAAGTAAGTTCCTTTTCTATTTATACTACAATAAAATGTCTGTTGTTGGCTTTGAGTAATGAATATGGAAGTTTTTTTCTTTTTCTTTTTCTTTTTCTTTTTCTTTTTAAGCAAAATTAAATATGTGAAAGTTTCATACTTTGGGCTCTAACATCGTCAATATGCATGGACCAAAGTGTACCATATATATATAAGTCAAGAAAATTGAAAACTAGAACAATTTTTGAATGATAAAATGTGACAACCAATTGTATGGAACCCTTTTGTATGTAACATGGGCTTAGTTTGGGCTTAAATCCATAGGAAAATGGATCTCATTAGAGGGGGCAAAAACGAAGTTCAAATATGGTTTTTGAATAAAAAACATTGCTATGGATGTGATTTTCGAGTTTCATGTTGTTGCTCTAGGCACTTAACCTATCTCATGTAACCAAGTAAGTTAAAGGTGGATTTAACCAATTCATACCGGTACTTGTTGCTTGTATGTCTGCAACGATGAGCTTACCAAGATCGTAAGTCAACCTTGTCGATCTTTAAGAAGATGCTAAAATTGTTAAACAAGATATACAATGTAAAGAAGCTGAAAAAGTTACCAAAAATGAAGTATAATTGCAGTCTTTTCATTCTCTGCCTCCCGACTATGAATACTAATTAATATTTTGATATAGCTCAACAATATAAATTTCAAAACATCCATCTATTTGTTGTCTATTACCTTATATAATAGGAATTGCTTACCGAACTAAGTTTTAACAATTCTCGTCTCCCTGGTTTTTAATGAACCAATAGAAATTTCTCATTGACTCTTTCAATAAAATCCATATGGATCATGCGTTATGATTTCATATTGAATTTGCTCAATTACTAAGGGTGTTTGGTTCGTTACAACTGCATTGAAGTTGCAATTGAAACTGAAATTTGAAAAAAACAATTCCTTAAAATCTTTGCACCCCATTACAAACATATTTCATACTATTCGACAAAAATTCCACAACCATGTATGATGAGCTTTTGTCTCTTATCTATTCTCCAATAGGTGTTTGAGGGGCTTGTGATTTGTTCTGTTAAAAAGCTCTCTGCCAAGCAGATAATGCCTCAATTTATTCACAGCTAAGAAAATTGCAAGCATCTCCTTCTCATAAGTGGAGAGATACATGCTATGGAAGCTATTGCTGCATAAGAATTGCTCCAATTCCAGTTCCAACTGCATCACACCCCAAGAGAAACTTCTCAGCAAAGTGAGGAAATTTGTGCACAAGTGGTGTAATTAGAGCAGTCTTGAGAGCTTCAAAAGCGGTTTAAGCAACTACAGACCACTTGAAAGATCTTTTCTGTAACATCTCGTACTTAAGAGTATATATATATATATATATATATAGAAATCTTCGGTTGCACACAACTTTGGTGAGCACTTCGTGAGCACTCACGAACTAGAGACCCTATGAAAAATCCAAACCGCTCATATATATATATATATATATATATATAATAAAACACAAAGAAAGCTATCAAATGGCTCTCCTTCAATTCCCCCAAAAATTAAAGGCCCAGATCTAACCTTACAAAGCATATTTTCCCCCCAAAAGTTCCCCCCAAAACTCAAATTCAAATCTCCCACCCAAAACAACTCCTATATTTTTTTCCCTCTCTCCCCCTCCCTCTTCTATTCAAAAATTAAAGAAAATAAAAATTTTTAAAATTTTAAGAAATTAAAAAACTAAAAAAATTAAAAATTTAAAAACTTTAAAAATAATTCAAAAAAAAACAAAAAAATCATATAATATGTTTTTTTGCTCTATGTTTGCTACTTCAATTAATTTGCTGGACCTCTAAAACTATTTTATATGATCAAACAAGGTGCACCGTTTCAAAGACGTGCCGTAGGCATGTGTCAATGGGCAAACCTAGTATATATAATAAAACACAAAGAAAGCTATCAAGTGGCTCTACTTCAATCCCATCAAAATCAAAGGTCCAGATCTAACCTCACAAAACACATTCCCCCCCCTCCCCCCCTCCCCCACCACAAAAAAAAGGTTTTCCACCAAAACTCAAATTCAAATTTCTCCCCAAAACAACTCATTTAATTATATATATATATATATATATATATATATATATATATATATATATATATATAATAAAATACAAAGAAAGCTATCAAGTGGCTCTCCTTCAATGGCTCTCCTTCAATCCCCCAAAAATCAAAGGCCCAGATCTAACCTCACAAAACACATTCCCCCCCCCCCCCCCCCCCCCCCCCCCACACACACACACACAAAACTTAAATTCAAATCCCCCCACCCAAAATAACTCCTTTATTTATTTAATTATTTTTTTCTCTCTCTCTCCTATTCAAAATAATAATAAAAAAATTTATAAAAATTTAGAAAAATTAAAAACTTAAAAACTTAAAAACTAAAAAATTTAAAAATTTAAAAAATTTAAAAATAATTCAAAAAAATCAAAAACTAATAAATTTTTTTTTTAAAAAATTATAACAAATTTAAAAAATTAATTTGAAATTTTCAAAAATTTTTAAAATTTTAAAATAAAAAAACTAAAAAGAAATAATTTTTTTTTAAATTAGAACTTTAAAAACTTCAAAAATAATTTAAATTTTTTTAAAACTTATAAAAAAATTACTAAAAAAATTAAAATTTTTAAAAAATTAGTGAAACAAAAACATTTTAAAACAAAAAAAATATAATAAAAAATTTAAAAATTTAAAAATTTTAAAATTGATTTTTTTTAAAAAAAATTTATAAATTTTAAAAATAAATTAAAATTAAAATTAAAATTTTAAAAATTTGAAAATCTCAAAGAAAATCCAAATCGATTGTCGAACACCAATCAAGAGGTCATCGCGGATATCTGATCTGCTACTGATTCCGTATCGGTGACCCCCCTCCACCAAATCGAGCGCGAATATCAAGTGACTTCGTAGGCGACTACCCTCCGCCGAATCGAGAGCATCTATATGCGATGCGACGACTCTAATTTCATCTCATTAACCAAATTCTCTTTCTAATTTTTAATTTTGTGTGTGCAGGGGATTACTCAGTTTTTTGCTGACACGAATTTTGTGTGTTCATGGGATCTAAGTTCAGAGAGGGATGATTGTTTTATTTTTTGGTTTAAAATTTTTTAATTTGGTGATTTATTTGATGAGTTTTTTATTGGTTTTGATTTAAGGTGTACGCAAGTGAGAGATGGATTATTTGGTGGCCTCAATTTGGGCTTCTAAACCATAGCAGGACATGTAAGCTGACCAACAACCTAAAATAACTTGGCAAATATACAACATTAATTTCTTTACTACAAGAGAAAATACTATCGTCAAGTGTTCTCTTCACTGGTTATTAGAAACTATGGATAACATAACATATAAGAACTTTTAGTGTATGTTTGGATATATAGGATTGGGATGACTGGAGTTTACCAGTGAAGGGTGCAAACTCTCCACTCAAGAAAGACAGCTAAAGTAAATTTATTATTTATCCATTTTGATTTTTTTTTAATAAAGGTACAATGGGGAGACAAAGTGGAGATAAAAGAAATGATTAGCTTGGTTCAGAGTTTTGAGAACTTCATGTATTTTATTTTGGCTGAAATAATAATAAGAGGTATTTCAATTACAAACTGAGTCTCAGACAAACAAATGTTTAGATTATTAGTATTGTAGATACCTTCACACCTACACTTGGGTTACCACTATATTTAGACATACTCATAGTGGTTATGGGATTAAAGTAAGCTCTATAAAACCTATATGATAATGTCCTTACAAAACTATTACAAGCATCTAAAAGTGATGCTGAAGTTAAAAAAAACCTTTATGCAGTGTTTCTAACAAACTATATGCATTCCGGGTAAGTTCAAGCTAATGATCAAGAAGACGATGGTTGAGCTTAAAGGTAGATATACTGCTTCCTCATATAATATGTTTGCTACTTCAATTAATTGGGTGGACCTCCAAAACTATTTTATTTAATCAAACCAGGTGCACCATTCCGAAGACGTGCCGTAGGCACGTATCAACGGGCAACCCTAGTATGTATATATATATATATATATATATACTAGGTATGCCCGTGGCACGTGCCTACGGCACGTATTCAGAACTGCATATAAATTTATTTGGAGTTATTTGGTTGGATGAACTGCATATAAATTTATGCATTATACATACTAAGATCAAAAGTCATTCACTATACCTCTTTATACATCTTTAACAATTATTCGTTAAATTGTTTCAGTTTTTTAGGAATTTATCTTTATTGCCCTTAAATATCTAAATATTGACTTATCCAATTCTTAAAAAAGCTAGATTTTTTTAGAGAAATGTGAGAACATTAATTAAAAATATGCACCATGACAGGAAAAAAAAACTGATTGTAAACAAATACAACCACCTTTCTAATACAATCATCTACTATATACAGGCCTCCTTTGAAATTATATTGTTGATTCTCATTTAAGACTTTTGGTGGTTGATTCTCTCCTTTGGTGTGTTGGTGTAGACAGTGATGCAAAACACTATATGATCTGAATAATTATTTCAAGCTTGTTGTATTTATTCTTGATTATATATCTATCATATCCTAGCTGGCGCGGTACCCCAATGCAGCCCTAGTTATGAATATTGTGTTCTGAGCCTACTGGTTTTTTTAAACCACATGTTCAGTGTCTGTTGTTCTGAGCTTACAAAATTTGAAACTTCATGTTCAGCTTCTGTTTGTCTTGAGCGTACACAATTTGATACTTCATGTTCAGTTTCTGCTGTTCATTTTCTGTTTGTTCTGAGTTAACAAAATTTGATACTTCATGATGTGTTTCTGTTTGTTCTGGGTTTACCAAATTTGATACTACATGCTCTGTTTGTGTTTGTTATGAGCTTACAAAATTTGATACATCAGGCTCTGTTTGTGTTATTTATGAGCTTACAAAATTACACACTTCATGCTCTGTTTCTGTTTGTTCTGAGCTAACAAAATTTGACACTACATGCTCTGTTTGTGTTTGTTCTGAGCTTACAAAATTTGATACTTCATGATCTGTTTGTGTTAGTTCTGAGCTTACAAACTTTGACACTTCATGCTATGTCTCTGTTTGACACTTCATTTGTAAAAAAAATATTAGCCATTTTACATGCCGCTAGCCAAATGACCAAGATATAGTTTGGAATCATAATAGATTTTAGGAAATATTCTGAAAATTTCGACAGAACCTCCCTTTAAATATTAGCCATTTTACAGCAATTCCTTACGGAATTCTGCTCACAATTAAAAATTTATCATCACAGTCAAGAAATATAAATCCTCCCCAAGCCAATCCAAGCAATATCACACAGACATTATATATATAGGGCTCTCGGAAGAAAAAATCTTCATATGACTAAGATACAAAATAAAAACCAAGATATCATTTGAAAACATAATAGATTTTAGAAAATTTAGTAAAAATTTTGACAGAACCTGCCCTAAAATATTAGCCCTTTTACAGAAATTCCTTACGGAATTCTGCTAACAATTAAATATATGACATCACAGGCAATAAATAACAATCCTCCCCAGGCGAAACCCGAGCAACATCACACAGGCATCATATATATAAGGCTCTGGGGAAAAAAACAAAATATAATGCAAGATACAAAATAAAAACCAAAAATTCGTTTGAAAATGTAATGATTTTTTTGAAAAACCTTCGAAAAACCTTTAAAAAACCAAACACAGAACCCAATACTCCACAAAATTGCGGGTACGGGTATTAACATAACTATATTATATCATCATTATATACAGATACTTACATAATCTCCCAAATTGCTAAATATTACAACTATTACAACCTTCACCAAAATATACACCAACCAACCGAATGACCAAAAAAAATTTACAGTGTTGTAGAAAAATACAATGCTTCAAGTCTTCAAAAATGGGACCAAACAGTGTACCTAAAAAAACAGTAAGAGTTTTGAAACAAATAGTAAGTTTACAATAATCAATCAAAACAATGAGAGTTTTAAAACTAACTAACTAACAACAAACAGCAAACAATAACTAACAATAAACAGAAAACAAAAACCTTTGCATGAAATAATACAAAATGAGTCAACTTTTTGGAACCTCTTCGAAAAAAGGTAAAAAAACACATTCAGTCAGCTCTATTAAGGGTATCTTCATTTATTTCTTTTTGTTCACTTTCCTTTTTTTCAATATTGAGAGGTAAGATGTTTGAACTAAAGATACTGGTGTCTTGTGAGTGGAAAGATCTGTGTGTCTTGAAGTTACGTACTTTTGATTGGTTTGATGTTTGGGAATTTATTTATGCTGTATCGTTCTGAAGACTTTCCATATGCTGTATCGTTCTGAATACGTGCCATAGGCACGTGCCCACTGATAAATCTAGTTATTATATACAATACATTTACTTTACATAGGATGTTTCATTATCTAACTGAAGGAGACGTTTCTTGTTTTTATTCCAGGAGATGTTCCATTAGCATTATAATCAGCAACCTACCCTTTTCTTCTTTTACATTGTATTTTGGGTTTGAAATTTTATTTATGTTCTAATTAAACAAATTGCTGCAAATGAAGTTTGTGATATTTGTATAGATCAATGGTAATAGACCAACTGTGTTATTAATTAAATGTAGCCTTCCGTTCTGCTGCAAGAATCAATCATTTGCTTTCAGTGATTTTCCCCTCATCAAGTTGAAACATGGCAATATGGTTTGTGCACAATGCGATTTCCATCTAATTATGTGTTTCTTTCATTCAGCTCCTCCTTTGAAATTAATTGATCTACCTGGGTTAGACCAGCGGGCCATGGATGAATCTGTGGTGAGTAGTCTATATACATACTTTTATTGTAAAAATCTTTTCGGTGCTTTACATACCTTTCGTCTGAAAATTATTGGACAAGAAGGAGAAGTGTCGCCTTGTCATATACATTAGGGGAAAATATTTAAGATTCATAAGCACATATAACAATACTTATGGCTGTGGTATAGGATTTCATGATGAACTTGCTGGATGTTCTGGCTTGTGCTTCATCTAAGCTTAAGGCCTTTTATCTCACCAACTATTCTAATTAAGGGGTTTCACATTGGCAATGGTACATTCTCCTTTTCTCTGTGCAGGTCAGTGACTATGCTGCACGCAATGATGCAATTTTGCTGGTTATCATAGCAGCTTCACAGGCACCTGAAATCTCATCTTCTCGAGCTCTTAGACTGGCTAAGGAGTATGATGGAGAAGGTTTGTATTTCAGCTTAATAGCTTTATTTTACTGTTGGATTATATATAAATTCCTCAATCCCCCATAATTTCAGAGTTTATGTAGAGTTCAATGGTTGTTTATATGGTATCCCAGCTCATACTGCAAGGCACATTTTTAATGTGTGTAACACCCTGTACTTAAGAGTATATTATATGTATATCTATAGATACTACGTATGCCCGTGGCACGTGCCTACGGCACGTATTCGGAACTGCATATAAATTTAGTTGGAGTTATTTGGTTGGATGAACTGCATATAAATTTATGCATTATACATGCTAAGATCAAAAGTCATTCACTATACATTTGTACTAAATGCTAAGATCAAAAGTTATTCAGAATGATTGCATTGCAAGACCTTTTGTTACATGTGATGAAGCAAAATTTGAAAGACCTTTTGTTAAATGAGATATTTTAATTTTTTATCATCGGTATTTTCATCACCATTGTTTACATTTGTACTAAACACAAATTCATTGTAGTTGTACTAAAATTGTAATTGTAAACTGAGACTCATTTGTGCAATATTTGGGTGAATTGTAGTTTATAAACTACAACTATAACTTGTTAGGTTAAGATGAACATTTTGTTTAATGCTTATGTGTCTCCTATGCATTTTCTCAAATACCTTTCGGGGTTGTCGGAAGTAAAGAGTTTTTCTTTGAATCCGTGGAACATGCTAGTGAAAGTTTTGCCTAGCTGGAGGACCATTTCCTTAAGGAAACAAAAAAAGAGTTGAGTAAAATTAGCATAAATATCAATATGATGCATCCTAGACAATAACTTGGAACAAATCTCATAAAGACGCATAACTAAATAAGTGGATTTAGATCATCCTAGTAGTACATCAATGCAAGGGGTTGGACTAAATCACTATGCCAACTAAAGATACTTTTACTAAATCAATAACACCAAAGACTAATTGCTTCGGTCTCTAAATTTTTGAATCTATTATTTCAGTGGGTAAACTTCTTGCAATGTTGACCTCTGCCATAAGACCAAAATAACTATCAAACGGTATCACTTCTAAGTGTAATATTTAATCAATCACTCGCTTGCAAAGTATAATTTGGGGGCCCATGGTCATATTAGTAGTCAAAGAGTTAAACATTCAAAATGAGTACCAAACTCGAGTTGCATCCTCAATAGCTAGAATGCATCACTGTCATTTTTTTTCAACAACACCATAAATATCTAGGTCTGGATTAAACCACATATTTTTCTAATGATTTTATCGGGATAGTGGCAAAACCCAAAAACTACCTAAGATTGAAAACTAATAAGAGGAAGGAATAGTAATTAGCAGACTAAAGATTTTGCAATCAATAGGAATTTCAAGATTATATTTTTCTTTTCTTTTTTTATACCATATTGAAGACTACATTCACAGCACAAATTTTACACTTGCAAAATGTTACATAAATTTTTAAAAATTGATACTTGAGATTGTCACCATTCTCGATGGTCAATAAACCACAGATTGTACATAAAACAGTCATTTACCTGCTCACCCGGTTGATATGGTCAGGTCGTCACCAACAAAAACTACTTCCTTTGTTGCAAAAACTTACACTTGCAAATACTGCTCCCTTTGTTGATTGATCATAATCCAAAAATGTCTCAACCTGTATCATTTCAGATGGGAAAATAGCAAAAACTTATCAGGAGACAGTAGAAAGTAATTTCAGAAGCAGTTAAAAGAAAAACTCGAGAGAAAGAACCGTGTATCATAAAGTAGGTTGAATTAGTGTAGTCAAAACCAATAAAAGCATGCTAGATTGCATTGCATAATAAATGCAATAAAGTAGTTTGGCGCAATGAATGCATCACCAAAATAACTCCTTCAGTCCACGCATCACCAATCTCAAGTCAGAACCAAGTGCAAAACCAAAAGAAACTGAAATTAAGTTCATCACTGCTCATATTTTGAAAATAGATGCTTCAATACCTAAAATATGTATGAATCATAATGTGTAATCTCATCACAGCCATAACAAACATAGTAATTAAAAGCATAATCAATATAAGAAGCAGTTCCATTATTCCAACCAAGCATCTCAACAATAGCCACCATCCTCAATCTCAACAATAGCCAGTATCTCAACAATAGTCCACGGGCATAGTCACTGGATTTGTGGATAGCTGGTTATTATTTCCTACTGAAGGATAATGAATGAGGCAATAAGGTTTTGATTATTGGCAGACCATGGAGTGCATGTTCGTTGTGTTGATTTTGAACTATTGTAAGGAGAAACTTTTGAACTGTAGATCTAGGTTCCTATGCCACGACTTAGGAGAAGAATTGCTACTCGCTTGAAGGACTCCCAGAACACATTTGCTATGCTCACGACATTTAATGAAGTTGACATGTAAGCTATCTTTTCGTCTACATATTATAAATTTGCTTTAATAAGAAGCATGTAGTTTTCCTTTCCTTTTTTTAATTTTAAAGTTGCAGTCTGTTAGAATGTTTTTAAAAATAAGATATCTGTAGTTTGTGTTAAGGTTCAAACATTTAATGAAGTTGACATGTAAGCTATCGTCTACATAGTATAAATTTACGTTAATAAGAAGCATGTAGTTTTCCTTTTTTTGAATTTTTAAACTTACCGTCTGTTAGAATGTTTTTAAAAATAAGATATGTAGTTTATGCACATTTAATGAAGTTGTCAGGCAAAAACATAATATTAAGGTCAGTAGGGGATAAGCTGCTTTGGCTAAAAATAATGTTAACGTTGAAATAGCAAAATTCAAAAAAATGTGTGCATAAAAGATAATATTCAAAGCTACATGTCTAAGAAAATATTGCTTAATTTAAACTTCTTAATTTTAAACTTGCTTAATTTAAACTTTTAGCTATAATGAAGATCTCTCTTTGATGCTTTCATTTTAAACTTATTTCCAATAACTAATTGAGTTCTAAATAAATTGGTCACCGGAGTGATAAACACTGAATAGCTATTTTAGATTTGTGAGGTGTAATTTCAGCAGTGTGTCGTCTTATTGTTTGGTTTGTAGTTCACCGACATCCAACTTTTATGCCATAAGTTAATTATAAGTTCAAAAGTTTATAGGAAACCCAAGTATTACCTTCAGAATAAATTGTTTCAGTTAGACAGTTACTTGTATAAGTGTTTACTACGTTTTCGGAAATGAAGCTGTGTTTAATAACTGGAGTTTTGTAAAGTTATCTCACATAACCTTAGATATCTAACATTGGTCTGGTTGGGGACTTCAGTGGTGTTGAGATAATTGTTATATAAACTTTTGTTGGCCACTAAGTTTTAACCATAGTTCTCAATTCCATTACTATCTTTATCTAAACTATACTTATCCAACCACTTGCAAAATAACTCATCAAAAAGTGTGCTATACAAAATAAGAGCATGTAAATGTTTTCAGGATGAATTTACCTGAATGTCCAGCAAGAGCCGCAGTGTCCCTGATCTTTTAGGGGGCTCACTATTCTGGCCTCCCTCGAATCTTTCTGCAATGCCAAAAACATCATCAAAAGATATGGTTTAGCTTAAAAAGAACATAAATTAACTTATTCACCTTGCACTTTAACGTAATTTCAGCAAGACGTCTACAATATTTGTTCACATTCCTAGGAAATTGCATTAACATCATTATGATTCAACTGACAGTAACTATGCTTAAATAATTGGTTAGTTAAACAAAATATCGAATTAACAGTACCTATGCATTAACATCATTATGATTCAACCGAACAATTTTATCAAATTTAGCTCCTTATATTGTTCCTACCCAACAAAGTTACCAATTGAGCAATTCTGGCAAAATTTTCTCTATTATAATCAAATTAAACAAAATGAAAGAATAATGAACAAAATGCAAATGGAATATGGAAAAAATTTCAAACCCCTCCAACCACATTTCCTTCATCTCGATTTGCACTAAAACCCACTAACCTAATTGAACCATCAAATTCTCAAAACTGTAACTTTTTTTAAAAAAAACCATAATTTGTAGGATTACAAAACGTATCTAAAAAACCCCATCCAAAATTTCAGCAAGTCGTTCCCTTACCACACAAAAAAATTGATTTTAAAATTTTTTGGTTCACTACCTGAGATGTAGTGACAGTAATTAAACAAAATTACATTCCCTTACCACACTAATGACAAAACTAAACAAAATTAAACAGAAAATTCAACAGATTACACTAAATTCATGGCTCACTACCTGAGATGTAGAGACGGTGAGGGATTCGGTGACGGTGATAGATTCGGTGGTTGGAATTGAGCGGCGTCGGGGTTGGCAGTGGTGGATGACATTGAGTAATCCTTGACATTGACCACTGCAGCAACAGCCTTTTGAAGTTTATCCCAAGTTTTTGTACTCAAAGGCAGGTAAAAATCTGAGAAAAACTATATGAGTATGCATTGAATGATTCATAACAGAGAATATGAATGAGAGAGAGACTAACCATATTTCCTGTCCCAAATGCGAAAGCTTTTGTGCATCTGATTTAACCCATCCACTTTATTTTCAGATGCCCCCAGTGCAGCAAGTTCCTATAATTAGAATGTTTCACGTCATTTGTGCATTTCATCGAACATGATGAGTGCAAAAAACAGAAATATGATAAAACTACATGAAGGGGGTGGTTCCTTTCTAGGGTGAGAATTTAGAAAAATATCCAAAGCATCTTCTCAAAATGAGTAATTATCTATAACAAAATGCGCAAGATTGGATTTTTACCTTTCGATTTTATCTGCGTGAAGGTGAAATTCTTCGGGGGTGGGAGCTTCCGTCCAATCTTCCGCTTTATTTTCTTCAAAATCAGAAAACAAAATTAAAAACAACGAAGAAGGA
Organism: Hemerocallis citrina; assembly: GCA_017893485.1. Taxonomy (NCBI): domain Eukaryota; kingdom Viridiplantae; phylum Streptophyta; class Magnoliopsida; order Asparagales; family Asphodelaceae; genus Hemerocallis; species Hemerocallis citrina. The sequence goes on from CM030366.1 coordinate 170,003,241, forward strand.
TAAGAGTGAAGAGAGAGAGAGAGAGTTACTTTGAAATCGACGCCGCATTTCTGTTTGTTGGCGAACCTGGGCTTGGATTGCACCATTGTTAGAGTTTTGAGAGGTACTGTGAATTTTGGGGATTTAGGGTTTTGAGGAAGAAGAAGACGAAGTGGAGCGATTTCGGAAGAGAGAGAGAGATAGAGAGGTGTCGATCGATGAGAGTGGCGTCAGGGTTTGGTGAGAGCGGAAGGGAGGGCAGGAGGGGGAAGTGTCTGTCGATGAGAGCAACATCGGGTTGGTGAGAGCGGAAGGGAGGACAGGAGGGGAAAGGGGAGGGGGAGGCATCGATCGATGAGAGAGAGAGAGAGCGGGGAGAGAGAGGGAGACAGTGAGAGAGAGAGTGAGCGGGATAGAGAGACAGTGAGAAAAGAGATAGAAGGGGGGAATTTTGGGAGAGAGAGAGAGTGTGTGTGTTTTTGAATTTGTGGAGTTTGAAATTCGGGCGGGAAAATATGTTTTGTGAGAGTAGATCTGGTCCATTGATTTTGGGATAGATTGAATGTGAGCCACTTGATAGCTTTCTTTGTGTTTTATTATATATATATATATATATATATATATATATATATATATATATATATATATATATATATATATATATATATATATAATGTGAGAATGGGTATAGGGAGTTCTATTGGCTTGGTCCTATAGGATTTGGGCCATATGGATGAGAAGAGTGGAGGCTGGTGCTTGGGTTGGTGGGGCCCAGGCCTTTGCTGACGTGGAGGAAGTGAAGGAGGCGAGTTGTGTGCTCTGTGTGTGCGCACGTTGCACGTGCACATGCTTTGGGTGTGTTGTGTTCGTTTGTGGCTTTATCCCACATCGGTGGAAGTGAATGAGTTGTGTCTTGTGTGTGTATATATAATTAGGCCCATGATCAAAAGGCACCGAATGGTTATGACACTTTTTGTGAGGTACGCTTGTGGTGGGCAGTTGTTTTTTTGATGAAACGGATAGAGCCGAAAGGCTCCAGCCAAGCAATCAAATATATTAAGTAAAAAAAGTACAATCGGAATCACAACAAAAGTATTAGATTTACAAGCTGTAAACAATAATAGAAACAAAAGAGAAGACTGAAAATACAATGGTCGAGCAGACCCAGTGCCAAACGCCATCGCCACGAGCCCTCGCATATGACCGATGCGGAAGACGACCACCATCAGCCAAGAACTCGATCGCCCAGGGCAAGCCCAGCTAACACAAGAGCTCAGGAGTCGCACAATCGAAACATCAATTAGCCACAACGACAATATAGGGAGAAGATTACTACCGAACCCATATAAAAAGCAATCAGAGGATGCTAATTAAAAGAGCTACAGCACAATATAAAACAGTAGCAACTACAACCCAAACTGGGATTAAAATACATTCCAGGGTAATGCAGCAACGAAGCATAAAAATAGAACAGCAAAAGAAATACGATATGGATTCCACCGAGTATTCAATATAGCAATACAAACCAAGAAGAACAAGAAAAACGGTATACGCTGCTACATCACATCCGTCCACCAAAAAGACAATCACAGCCTCGGTGGATGTCATCGAAGCTAACTACCAACAATGGAATGAAAGCTGTAAGTAGAAATAAGATAAACCGGGAAGAGACAGTAGGCAACTTCCGCGACCAACACAAGAGAGAGAGAAGATCCACTGCTAGTAAGTGCAATAACCCAAAATTATCCCCGCTATATGGGGGAGCCTTGACACAGGCAGCCAAAAAATCAGAAATAAACACCCATAGCAGCCTTACTCCTGCATTGAGAGAGGATGGACCATCAGAGCAATCACCAATTATAATAGAACATACATAATGGAAAGGAAAATGTAGAAATTAAATAGCATGTAAAGATCGAAGACAATGAATTGCTTCGGCCAACCTAGAGCCGTAAAGCTCATTTTTAGCTTCTAGCTTTAAGGAAGAAGACCAAAAATCGAAAAGAAAACTGAAATCTTCGATGATGGAAAGGGAAGAGGACGCGCGCTGCCTAAATAATCTTTTGTTCCTTTCCAACCAAATAACCCAGATAATGATTTGAACAGAAAGATACCAAGAGCGGTGAAACTTAATGCTCGCTGGAGGACTAGACCAACAAGAATGTAAATTAGTAGGAAGGGCGGAGACTTCCCACGCTAGAGCTGATATTTTCCAAAGCGGACGCGAGTATTCGCATCCCACGAAAAGGTGATTGGCGTCCTCCAACGAAGAGGCACATAGGGGACAATTCTGTCCCCAAGCCAGATTTCTTTTGTTAAGAACTTCAACTGTAAGAAGTCTGTTGTTGAGAGCTAGCCATGAAACAATTTTGACCTTAAGCGGGGCACAAGATTGCCAAATGGTCTCAGCGAAAGGAAAGCGGATGCCTCTAAAATTGAGAAACTGATAAAAAGATTTGACAGTGAATACACCTGCCGACTGCCATCGCCAAGAGAAATCCTCCATGGGATGCCAATCATAATTGTTCAAAGCGGCGATAAGCTCAGTGTACTGGGATGATAAGTGAGAGGGAAGGCTAATAGTGAAAAGAACGGTTCAAACCCGACGAGAGTTTATGAAGTTGAAGGATTCTGCTACAGTAGCGTGCGGGGCGGCTGCCAATCGGTAGAGGGCCGGAAAGGAAGATGCCAATTTGACCTTACCGATCCACAGTTCATGCCAGAATAGAGTCTTGGAACCGTCAAAACAGACATGGGAGATGCCACATTGGAAAGCGGCGGCTGCTTTCCAAATACCTTTCCAGAATGGGGAGGCAAAACGATGGACATGGTTGGGATAAACCCACCAATAACCATCTGGATAGCAATTAGCCTTGATACTTTGAATCCAAGGTAAATGATCGCTTTTGAGGAATTTCCAGAGCCATTTGCCCAAAAGAGCAATGTTATGGTTGCGAAGATTAAGAACACCCAGACCCCCTGCTTCCTTGGAAGAGCAAACTAGGGTCCAATTGGCTAGGTGGGAACCCTGATGGTAAACGGGGGAGCCTGACTAGAAAAAGTTACTTCGTATCTGGTCAATTCTCTTAATGACCCAAGACGGGACGAAATAGAAAGACATCATAAAGAGGGGAATAGAAGATAGGACCGAATTGAGAAGGACCAGTCTGCCTCCTCTAGAGAGCAGCTTGTCCGTCCAAACATTCAGTCTGGATTCCACCTTATCCACCAGAGGCACCCAATAGATCTATGCAGTTTACCCCATCTAAGAGGCACTCCCAAATACGTAATCGGGAAGGATGCGATTGGACAGTTGAAGAAATTAGAAATCTCAAGCTGGCGGTTAGGCGAACCGCCCAGCCAAAGAACAGACGATTTTTGGAAGTTGATAGTAAGACCCGAAGCCATTTCGAATAAGTAAAGAAGAAGTTTTAGATTACGGAGCGAGTGAGAGTTTGGTTTCGCAAAGATGATAGTATCATCCGCGTATTGCAGGTTTAGAACACCAGGAAAAGACCGATATTCCCCCAAGCCATCTATGGCGTGGGCTTCCCACGCATTGTGCAACAGTCTGCTAAAGACGTCTGCAACCAGAGCGAAAAGGAGAGAGGATCGCCCTGGCGAAGGCCCCTTTTAATTTTAAATTTATGACCTTCAGAGCCATTGATGAAAATGGATGAGGTGCCAGCTATCAGACTGGACTTAATCCAATATATCCATTTGGGCCCAAAACCCCTATGGGTCAAAATGTCCAGAAGGAAATCCCAGTTAACATTATCGTAGGCCTTTTGAAAATCCATTTTGAGGAGAATGCCTTCAGAGTTTGATCTGTGGCAGTGATAGATAATTTCTTGAGCCGACGCAACGCTATCAAGGATAAACCGATCCTTGATGAAACCTGATTGAGCAGAGTTTGATCTGTGGTGGGCAATTGTTAGGATCTATTTTTTGCATGTGCGCACGTGCAGTCGTTTGCGCAGCTGAGCGGGGCTCAGGGCGTTACCAATGGTATCAAAGCCGACTTTCAAAATAAATCGTGGGTAAGAGTGGGTTAGAGGTACGACTGAGCAGTGCCAGTGGTCCCGGGTAGGGGGACTTGATAGCAGAACCAGGGTACTCCACTCCACATCGGCTAGAAAGGGATCTTGTGCTAGATTGCAAGCCTCAGGATTAACGACGACGCTGAGTTCTTAAGGGGGAGGGGGGGTGTAACACCCTGTATTTAAGATTATATATATAATATTATATTGGGTGAATATATATATATATATATATATATATATATATATATATATATATATATATATATATATATATATATATATATATATATAAGCGAGAAGGGGGTAGTTGGGCCTATAGGGGTTTCTATTGGCCTTGGTCATGGAGATGTGTCCATATGATGTGAATGAGAAGAGGAGTGGCTGCTTTGGTGGTGGGGCTCAGTTCCTTGATGACGTGGAAGATATGAGAGAAAATGCGTGTGTGTGTGTGTGTGTGATGTACGTGCTTAATGTGTGGCCAGGGGAGTTGTGTGTTGTGTGTGTGTTTGCTGGTGCATTGCACGTGCACGTGCTTTGGGGTGTGTTATGTTGGGTTGTGGCTTTATCCCACATCGGTGGAGTTGAATAAATAATGTGTGTATATATAATTTGGCCCATGATCAAGAGGCATAGGATGGTTTTTGACATCTTTTGTAAGGTACGCCTATGGTGGGCAGTTGTTAGGATCTATTTTTTAAGTTTTTTTACGTGTAGTCATGTGCGTACCTGAGCAGGGCTCGGGTTTCGGGGTGTAACAAACAATACAACCCTACCCGGGACCTGTACATCTGCTACCTCCATTTCAGGCGTACATCTAACCCACTCTTACCCACGATCGATGTCAAAAGTCGACTCTGATACCATTTCTAACGTCCCGAACTTGGCTCAGCTGCGAACGTGACTATACGTGCGCGCACGCGAACAAAAGAAGTCCTAACAACTGCCCACCACAGGCTTACCTCACAAAAGGTACCTCTTGCTCATTGGCAAATATTATACACACACTCTAATCGTCTCTCTTATGGTCGATATTAGACCAATTGAATCCTACACACCACGATGCATGGCTTGATCAAAGCCATTCTGGCTACACATCGAGCACGTGCATCAAACACACACACACACACCCATTTTCTCTCTTATCTTCCACTTATCAAGGAACCGGAGCGCACCCCCAAAGCAGCCACTCCTCTTCTTATTCACATCATATGGCCAAATCTCCATGCACCAAGGCCCATAGAAACCCCAATAGGCCCAACTACCCCCTTCTCACTTATTATTATTATTATTATTATTATTATTATTATTATTATTATTATTATTATTATTATTATTATTATTATTATTATTATTTTATATATATATATATATATATATATATATATATATATATATGGGAAATGCTCCATTGAAAACGAGTTTGTTTTCACGGGTTCGAAAACACCAATCTGAGCCGTTGGATCACTTTTGATCGTGATTAGCGGCTCAGATCGCCTCCGCCCATCACCCTATATCACTTAAGTGGCGGAGGGTTGTTTTGGGAATTTCGTCCCAAATAACTCTTTGCCTGATTCGCTCTGATAAAATGAATATAACCTAGGCCGTTGTTGGGAACAACGGCCTAGGTTATAAAAATTTGAATTATAGGATATTGTTTGGAACAACGGCCTTGTTTTAAATTTTTATAACCTAGGCCGTTGTTCCCAACAACGACCTAGGCTATAGAAATTTTATAACCTAGGCCGTTGTTGGGAACAATGACCTAGGTTATATCAATTTTTTTAGAATCTATTCAGCGAAGAGTTATTTGGGACGAAATTCCCAAAATAACCCTCCGCTGATCAATTGAAACGGATTATGGGGAGCTCGATCTGAGCCGCTGATCACGATCATGAGCAATCCAACGACTCAGATTGGTGTTTTCCAACCCGTGAAAACTAGATCCGTTTTCAATGGAGCATTTCCCTATATATATATATGGGAAATGCTCAGTTGAAAACGCAAATGTTGTGAAAACCCGTGAAAACAACCTAGGTCGTTGTTGGAAACAACGATCTAGGTTATAATGCATTACAACCTAGGCCGTTGTTTCTAACAAACAACGGCCTAGGTGGTTTTCCACGTTTTCACAGACATTTGCGTTTTCAATGGAGCATTTCCCTATATATATATATATATATATATATATATATATATATATATATACATACTCCCAATATAATGTGATATGTATACTCTTATGTAGGGGGTGTTACATCTTCTTTGTTAGAGTACTAGAGGTTCGGAGATTATTGCATAGTTATCAATGAACTTTCATTATTACCCTGCTAGATCTAAGAATCCTCTTAATGCCTTAATAGACTTAGGAATTGTCAAATTATTCACTGCAGACACCTTGCTAGGATCTACCACTACCTTAGTATCTGACACACTGTGTCCAAGATATGCCATCTCTCTTTGTCCAAACACACACTTGTTCAATTTAGCCTGCAAAGAGTTCTCCTTCAACAATTGCACCACCTATCTCAAGTGTTGTACATACTTAGTCCTTCATTTGTTGTAGACAAGAATGTCATCAAAGACCACTAGTACCAACTCCCTCTAGTAGGGTTTAAACACTGCATTCATGGGGAATTGAAAGGTGGATGAAGCATTAGTCAAGCCAAATGGCATGACCACATATTCATAATGCCCTTCATGGGTTTTGAAGCTGTTTTGTCTATGTCTTCCTCCTTCATTCTTATATGGTGATACTCACTCCTTAAATCCAACTTACTAAATACCACACACCCCTGTAATTCATCTAAAAATTCATCACTTGTAGGTATGTGAAATTTATCTTTGACTGTCATCTTGTTGAGGACTCTATAATCCACACACATCCTCCAAGACCCATTAGACTTCTTCACCATGACCGCATGAGATGCATAAGAGCTTGAACAGGGCTTAATTACACGTGTTTGCAGCATTTCTCTGACCAACTTCTCTATTTCATTGTTTTGGTGCCAGGGATGCTTGTATGGCCTCAAGCTCACTGGTTTATGAAGCAGGATGCAAGATAACCTTATGATCATATGCTCTAACTGGTGGAAGGGTAGTTTTCTCTTGAAATACTTCTTCAAACTCTCTAAGGACCTAAGAGATATCCTCTAGAAAACTGGAATGTGAAGTTTCATTGCTTACAACTACAATAACTTGTAGCAGTAGTCCCTTCTTCATGTACATGAGAGTTTTCAACATGAACTTAGATGAAGTTATATCAATCTGCTTGTTATTAATACCCCTCAACACCTTGATCTCCCCTTCTTGCTCAAAGTGCATAGAGTAGTCTTTAAAACTCAGCCACATTCCCTCCAGTGTGTTCACCCACTAAGCTCCCAACACCATATGACTGGCTTCTAAAAGGAGGATGTAAAAGTTTGCCTTGATAGTCACCCCTTGAAATACAATCTCCATATTCTCACAAAGACCATACTTCAATTTCTCACCCCTGCAATTGTGACTTTAAAATTTACTCTCCTATTATCAAACAATTTGACACTCTTAACAATTTGTGTATCCACAAAGTTCCGAGTAGATCTAGTATCAAATACACTTCCCTTTATAGTTGGGGAACCTCAAATCCTTTAATAGTCTCTAGATATATGTTTGGGTGAGTTGATTCAATGATCCCAATATGCAGTGGAGTCCTCCTTCTAACTTGGTATCAATATCTGAGGCTTCATCGATTTTTACCTCCACCACAAGGGGTTTTGTGCTCTCCAAATCCCTTCAATTTGCATCATAGATATAACCTTTCACATGTGCCCTCTCACCCACTTTTCAACACACCTAAAACATAAAATCTGAGCTATCTTCTTGGACAAAACCTTGTCAAATTGTATCTTCTTGGGTGTCTCAGGTACAATAGCTTTACTACCAGCTGCAGGTGGAGTTTGAACTCCTTGAGAATAAGGAGTGTATCCTAGTTTATTACTTGAGCTTTGGAACATAGAAACCTTTCTTTGGCACATCAGTATAGTCTCCTTGCTTGAGCTTCTCTATATGCACTTGTAACTGTAAGGGGGTGTTTAAGAATCACTTCTTGTTGGATCTCCTCCTTCAGTCCAGATACAAAACAGTCTGCTAGAATAGGCATAGCTAAGGGTTTGTTCAGGTGACTGTATTTTATAAACTTCTAATGGAACTCATGAACAATTTCAGTTTGTTGTAGTTTGAGCAATGTCACTGTTGGATTGTGGAGCTCAGCACCACTAAATTGTAGCAACATATCTCTTTCTTGAGAGTTTCCCAGCACACCTCAGCCACATACTGTCTCTTAAACAACCTCCACCACATGAGAGCATCATCTATCAGGAAATATACACAGAAATCTTTGTGATGATTCTCCTCAATCTTTTGAGTATTAAAATGATGCTCCGTGAAAAAAAAACAAAATCAATTAGTGATATCACCACTTTCATAAAAAAATGGAATATCAAGCTTAGTATGCTTAGGAAAGATGGAGTCATACTGGTCATACCCATCATCATCATTCCTTCCCCACCATCGATTTGGGCTTGGGCCCTGAAGCTGCGTAGGCAGGGGTGAATTGGTTCTTTTCGGACCAGTGGTTGCTCCCAACCAGTCACAATTACCCCGCTCAACCAACGACATCAACCTTTGCATGAAGGCATGAATCTCATCTTTTGGTGACTGAATACTTGTGAATTGTGATGGGAGATTCCCTACAAAGACCTCAATGTTCTCCATCCTTTGCTCCAGATTGGTCGACTTGTGAGGATCAATACCGCCAAGGGTTGATCCTCACGTCATCGAGCTTGGTGATCCAAGTCCAGAATGAGATGCAGACTCAACAATTGATGAGCGCTCGATCTGCTCCTTCAGATTCACAGGGCTGCAAGGCTCTCATACCATTGATGTGGTTCCAAACTTGATTGGCGGTGGATGTTTCGTGCTTCTCAATGACCATTGGTGCTACCGGCGGCGGTAGCGATTGAATCAAACAAAAAAAAGAAAGAACAATAGAAAAAGAAAGAAAAATATTAATTCATATTATAAAACAAAGAAATGGGATTTCAATTAGGGATTTAAGAGCAGTGCTCTCCCTTGCTTTTCATCTTTCAATCGGGTGCTTCCATGTAGCACGTGCATTGCCCATAATTACAAAGGAAAAGAAATAACAACCTAACTAACTACACTGTAGTTAGGACCCGCCACTAAATAAACTCCACTCATAGGCTGCTACTTGCCACATGTATAGCCCTTGAAGTTTACTTAGAGGGCCTTATTACAAAAAGACTAGGTTATTTCTAGAAAACTCCTCGAAAGAAAGATAGTTCTCCAGGGACTGAAATGTGAGTTCAGGGCTGGTACGCAAGGATATGCACATCTTAAGATATAGCTTGCAGAGTTGTATTAGAGCCATCATCGACGGTGGTAGGGGTGGCATTTGGCCTACTCAGACCAGGCCAGGCCGAGCTATGGGGGAAATGTGAGGCCCGGACCTGGCCCCCGGCCTCAAGGGTGGGGGTCGGGCCGGGCCAGGCCGGTTCGCGGGCCGTGCCGATTTTTGAGTATATTATATAAAAAAACAAAGATCAAGTATTAAATAGTAATTTCATAACAATTGCAAAGAAAAAATAAATAAAAGAAATTAAAAGAAAATTTAAATTGATTTAATAAATTAAAATTGCTAAATAAAATGAAGTTCATGAATAATATTTCATACAAATTGGATCAAATTACAAAACAATGGAATTATTTGAATTTAGAGATCGAGATGACCTTTATTTAGATTGAAGAGAAGGCATTGGACTATTATCGTGCACTTCTACTTAACCTAAATATAGAATGTCATCCCCCTAAATTTTCTATTTTTTTACAATATATTATACAACATTTTAATGTAAATTGACTAAATCTTGTTGTTCATTCTTCACTATTTATTGAGCCAGCTTGTGCTTCATGTAAATCTTAGGTCATCTCTTTCACTTTCATCCAATCTTCGGCCATAGTAGCATCTCCAAATTTTTTGTAGTCAATTGATTCCTGTTCGGGCTCATTATCCTGCCACTAAGAGGAAAAATACTTTTCGATGTAAGAGTTGACACCGATGTTTTTAGCAAATCTCTAGCCATACGAGAAAGAATATTAAAAATAACTTCATTGCTCTTCCAAAACTGTAACACATCTACTTCATCATCAATTGAACTTTATGCATTATACCAATTCAACTCATTTGGTGAATTGGTTCTTGGTATTTTTGATTTAATAAGATTTAAAACACTACTAGTTGCATAGCTCTTTCCTTTTGATAATATGGAAGAAGAAGAAGAATCAACATTTTGTGTTTGTGTTTGTGTAGTGTTAGATGAATAAAGTCTATCATAAGTATCATATAAACTAGTCAAAATATGCTCAAAATGATGAGTTAAAACAACATGATCAAAATATTGTATTGCATGGCATAAGTGTAAAAAATTTCAATTAATTTTTTTGTGCCATCTAATTTAATCATGTGATTCATTACACTACACTATAACATAGGAAGTGGATGAAAATATTTTAAAATTTTAATATATGCCGCATTAACCATATCACCAATAAAAGGATCATTTATCAAATCTTTAATTGTTGTCATCATAGTGACAATTTCAAGTAAAATACCATTAGATGTAGATGTATATGTTTTTGAAAATTGCAAAGTAGCATCGTTAAAAGGTTCTAAAAATTTATACAAACTATCGACAAAAAATCAAAAATCATCATCTAACATACAATTTTGCATACCCATTGCAATACAAAAATCTCTAAGATTAAAACAATAATGAAGAACAACACCTAATTAATCAAATGTAGAATTTCAACGATGTCTAACATCTTTAGGAAAACGTTTATATATAATTCCCCTAAGTTTACACTAATCATGAAAAGATTGATATATTGGATCAGTCAATGTAATATAATGAACACAATCTCTCATTGCATCAAGTTTATCGTGTCCATAATTTAGTACATTTTGTACACAAAGATTTAAAATACGACAAACACACCTAACATGAAAAATTTCCGGTTCTATAGGATCTAAAGTAATTTTCAAATTATTAATTACCTTAGTATTATTAGAGGCGTTAACAAAGAAAAGTAGAGAATGTTTAAAATAAATTTAAAAGAAACAAAGAAATTTAAAACAAATGTATGAAACAACTAAATGTATGATAATTAAATTAAAGGAAAAAATAAAATTTAAAAGGAACAACAATCTATCTTAACTATAAAAAAACAATAATAACAAGAACTAGTGAGTAGTGAGTAGTGTATGTATGTTTACCAAATTTATAAATAAAATCTAAAAAAGTGAGAGGAAGAAGTTCAAGAAAACCCAAACTAATTAAGAGATATAGATGAGAATAATCAACTATGTTAAATCTACAAATTAAACATATACTAAAACACCGTATGAGTGTTTGAAGTTTGAAAAATGAAAGCTGAGAGAGTTGAGACTTGAGAGCTTGTAGTACTGTTGTTGATTGTTGTTTTTAATTTTTGTTGATTATTGACCCTTGCAAAATGTAGTAGATTCTTGATTTGTTGAGAGGTAATAGAGAGATTTGAGAGATACTAGAGAGATTTCAGTGAATTAGTAAAGAGAAATGAAAGAAATAATGTTGTATATATAGAATATGCTTTTTTTTTATGTTGCATCAAAATATTTACATATATAGAAACCACTATTTGAATGTTCAACTATCTTTGGGCAAAACTCAAAGGACTTTCAAAAATCATATAAATAATATACTTATCAGAAAATGGATTTCTTAGTTTCATATAAAACATAAAAGAGTCTACTATAACTTTCTAGTTAAGATCATTAAAATTTATCCGCAATTAATTCGTCAAAATCTATTTGCAAATCAGTAGGTTCAGATTCCAGAAACTACATCTCTTACTAATAAAAATCACCTAAAATCTCATACTTCATGAAAAATTGATTTCTTAGACTCGAAAAAAAGATTAATGAATCTACGTCAAATTCTTAGTTCTGAGTTTCCTCAAAATACTGCACATAAGGGATTAAAAAGATAAAAAACCGGAAGGTCTACAATTTTGCAGAAACTAGATAAAACTGCCAACCAGTACTAAGTACGGATTTATTTAAAATACTAAATGACATCCAAAAATTATGAAATTTTGAGAGATGTTCAAGATATACACAACATACACATAAAAATTTAGCTTTAGATTCCATCTAACTAAAGAGAAATGATTTTCTGAAGTGAGACAAACTCAGGACAAAAACTATAAAAATGTTTCTAAGTTAGTCATATCGTACTTTCACACAATTAACTAACAACAAATAATCTAAAAACAATCAACACAAAATCTAAGCATGAATACCCAATTTATATAGATTATCCAGCATGTAAAATCTACAAGAACAAATTAGAAAGTTAACATCCACCAAATCATTTTCCATAAGCTCGAGTTGGTGTAGCTATTACGATGTCGATAATCTATATAAATGATGAACACCTTTCACAAGAGTTAAAGAATTTGAATTGTATTTAATACCCTATATTTCCAAGTGTATGTGCATATTTATGAGTATGATATATATACTAGGCAGTTAAAATCAGATTTTGAAACTAATCGGTCTAGGAGCGATTAGTGAATAATCGGTTAATCATATATATATATATATATATATATATATATATATATATATATATATATATATATATATATATATATATATATAGGGTAGCGATCTGGTGAGAACCGTTCTCACGATAAGCTTCGTGAGAACTCCATGCCTATCCATCCTATGGATAATCCGAACCTTTCATATTGTTTAACATAACTAAATTAGTCTAGAAATATAAAATCAAGTCATTTGTTATTCATTTGTCCATGCATCATGTCACTATAAAAAATAACGATTTTTCAGCCACACAATTTGTAACACTTCAATGCATGGGCAATCGAATCTCAAATGACTTGATTTCTCTTCCATAGACTAATTGAGTCGTGTAGATCAAAATGAACGGTTCAGATCTTTCAACTAATGTCCCAAACAAAAGTTTTCACGTGGTTCTCACCAAAAGAGTTCTCACTCGATCATTTCCCTATATATATATATATATATATATATATATATATATATATATATATATATATATATATATAAAATTAAAAAAATGATCTATCCCCATTATGTAGCAACCATAAATCCTAACATAAAACTATTATGTGATGATCGAATATGAACATATAGTAATCGAAAAAAAAGTACTTGGTTTGAGCCGAGTTTGAATTCTGGATGTGGGCCGGGTTGGTTTGTTTGTCGATTCTAGCAAACAAAAACAATCGGAGAGGAGCTGAACGAGCAAAAGGAGGATGTGCAACAGATGCGGCTAGGCTGGGTCAAGTTTGGGTTTGCTAGAGGAAGAAAATAATTGGTTTGAGTTTGGGTTTTCGTAAGGAAGAAGAAGAGAGCGGCGACGGGTCAGATTTGGCTTTGTGCGATGACCAGAAGAAGTTTGGATTTTGGATTTGGATTTGAGTTTGGGCCGGATTGAGCCCAAATAATGCAAACGAGCTTGAAAATTAAAGGAGGGGATTTAATCGGTTAATTGATCACTTAAAATTAGCTTATTAACCACTAATCGACCGATTATAACCGGTTAAATCGCTAATTATTGAAATTTTGAAAATCGCCAAAAAAATTTATCGTTTAGCCCCCGATTAGCGATTAATTGGGGATTAATCAGATTTTAACTGCTTAGTATATATATATATATATATATATATATATATATATATATATATATATATAAAGGGAAAGCTTCGGTTGTGCACTCCTCTAGTGCACACGGCGTGTGCACTAGGCCTTCGGGCGTTCATATCGACGATCCGAACTGTTCACATTAATCTACACATCTAAATTAGTCTAAAAATGTAAAATCAGATCATTTGAAATTCATTTACCCATCTATTGAAGTGTTACAAAATTGTATGGCTGAAAATCATTGTTTTTTATAGTCACATGATGGATGGGCAAATGAATTTCAAATGATTTGATTTTACATATTTAGACTAATTTAGATGTGTAGATCAATGTGAACGGTTCGGATCGTCGATACGAAGGCGGGAAGGTCGAGTGCACACGAGTGCACACGGAGGGGGAGTGCACAACCGAAGCTTTCCCTATATATATATATGCGCCTATAGATATGGTCATGTGAGTGTGGGCCTATAGAAAATTATAAGCCCAATTGGAAATGGATGAGAAAGGAAGTGGCTGGTTGTGCATGGATGTGGGGCCGGAAGTTGCACGAAGAGTTGTTTGCATGGCTTCATGTAATGGGGCATACACAGCACGTGACTGAGGTGTGTGCGGGAGTAATATGGAAAAGTTAGTCCCACATCGGTTGTAGGTAGAGAATATGAGTGTTTATATAATAGCGCCTATGATCAAAGAGTACCTGAAAGCTATAATATTTTTTGTGAGGCAGTGCCCTGTAATGGGGACGTGGTTAGGTTTTATTTTAGGCGTCGTGTACGCATGCATAGGCGCATAGGGAGCTGAGCGGGGCTCGGGGGTTATTAGACTCATTTAGGTTTCATATGAAACTAAGAAATCTATTTTCTAATAAGTATCTTAATTTATATTATTTTTTTGCAAGGACCATTGAGTTGTTGTCAAAAGATAGTTGAATATTCATATAGTGGATTATATATATATACTAGGTTTGCCCGTTGACACGTGCCTACGGCTCGTCTTCGGAACGGTGCACCTTGTTTGATCATATAAAATAGTTTTGGAGGTCCAGCAAATTAATTGAAGTGGCAAACATAGAGCAAAAAACATATTATATGATTTTTTTTGAATTATTTTTAAAGTTTTTAAATTTTTAAATTTTTTAGTTTTTTAAAATTTTAAAATTTTTTATTTTCTTAATTTTTTGAATAGAAGAGGGAGGGAGAGAGAGAAAAAAAAATTATATAAATATAGGAGTTGTTTTGGGTGGGATATTTGAATTTGAGTTTTGGGGGAAACTTTTGGGGGGAAAATATGTTTTGTAAGGTTAGATCTGGGCCGTTGATTTTTGGGGGAGTTGAAGGAGAGCCACTTGATAGCTTTCTTTGTGTTTTACTTTTTTTTTTTAGGAAAAGGTGGAATAATGCCACCCTGTTTCATTAATAAGAAGTTAACAAAACAAACCCGGTGAACCGGGAGGAAACAAAAGTACAATGCAGGAAATAAAACATATATACCCCCAACAAAACCCTGGGGGATGGGTCTAATCATACCTACATCTGTAATACCCTGCAAAATAAAATGATTTATTTTGCATTAGCAATTAATATTAAATTTGTAAAGTTGACTATTTTGACTATTTTCTTGAAATTGCAATTTTACGCGTGCAAAACACGTGCAAATAATTTTGGTGAAAATATTTAATTTTATATTTTTATTAAATTCTCCTAATTATAATGGAGTATATTCTAAATTTTGGGATTTTTCTGAATAAAGAAACTATTTTTATAAATACCTCGAAAGAGAGGGGCTTTTATGTAAAAAGCCGTTTGGATCTGAAATGAATTATGAAAATTCGTTTTTACTGATTTTTGGGCTTTTCATGATCATCATTTAAATTAAAGTATATTTAAATTTTATTTGGAGTTGATTTGGTAAAGATTTATACAAATATGGTGTTTTTGCAAATATGGAATTTATGTAGAATCTTGTGCAAATGTTTTTATGCAAAGTAAAAGTAAGATATTTTGATTGGAAAATATAATATGTATTATTATATATTATTTCTGATTTTTCTGGATTTTTATGAATATTTTATGATGTATTTGCAAATATTACAAAAGGGATGGCTTTTGTGTAAAATCGCCACCCTGAGTTGTAAATCCAAAATTTTCTTATTTACTGGGCTGTACTGGATTGCTGGAAAAATCAGTGATAAAAAGATTTGATTTGGTTTTGATTTAGTTAACCTATTTTTAACTAAGAAAAGGGTTATATATGTAAAGTTATATTTTGGAAGGTTTCTTTTGCAAAAGTATTTCAAAACCCTATTCCTTTCAATCCCGGCCTGTATAAAAGAGGGTGTGCAGCCATCATTCACTACACAACACAAGTTTTATTATATTTTTATTTTCTTGGTGATTGAAGAGGAGATCTTGGATTCTTTGCAAAGAGGGGATTCTTCATTTTTGCTTCATGATATTCGCTTGATCTCTCCAACTATGTGAGTGATGTAAATTTGTTTGTTGTTTTGTTTTATGTATGTGAGTGACATTTTTTTGTTTTATTTTTTTTTTGTGTATGTTGTAGGTGAGTAGATATAATTGTTTGGTTGTTTTGTTTGTTCCCTTTGATTTGTGTATGTCATATGAGAATAATATGGATGTCTAGATTGATTTGGATGTTGAATATCTATGTTGGATGGATGAAAAATTGAATCACCGAGAAGAACCCTAGATATTTGTATGAGAATGATGTTAGATCTGTTGAGAACCTAATATAAATTATTGGTAGGCTAAAAATGTTGGATTTTCGTTGTGAACAGTCGACTGGTGACTATTAGCAATCGACTGCTACTGCTTAGATTATATTTTCTTAAAATGTTGGATTATTGTTGATTTGATTGAGTTTAATAGATGTCACGCATTAATTAAATTAAAGATGTTGTTTGGACTTGGATTTCTCAAATGCTAAGTTTACATCTAATTATTTTGGTATTAATAAGATTTGGAAAATAATACAGGGTTATTTTGTTATATGACTGATTCTTAAAAACCCTAGTTTTGACATATACACAACCAAAACTATGCAGTCTGTAGGCCGACAGTCGACTGGCATGACCTTTTAGTCGACTGGTACGACCCGACTGCTTTGATATTTAGTTTTCTTGAGAATCCGTTCTGGACAGTCGACTTAGACCCTTTTCAGTCGACTGGCACACTTAGAATTTATTTTTCAAAGTTATCGTAAATTTCTTCTGGTAAGTCGACTTATGACTTTTTAAGTCGACTTATAATATCTGATAAGTCGACTTATGACTTTTGCAAGTCGACTTATAACACTCAGAATATTTTCTTAAAGATTACTGGAATTTCTCTCTGGTAAGTCAACTTATGACTTTTTAAGTCGACTTATAATCTCTGGTAAGTCAACTTATGTCTTTAATAAGTCAACTTATAACCCTTAGTTTATTTTCTTAAAATCATGGAACTTTCCTTCGGACAGTCAGTTTATGCTTTCTATAGTCGACTGGTACTAATGTATCCTTATGTCATATCTATGAACGTTCTTTCAAATCATTGATCTCCGGAGTCGGGTATATTCTGCGGTATTGAGAGTCATTGATCTCCGGGGTCGGGTATATTCTGCGGTATTGAGAGTCACTGATAGTGATTGATAGCCGGGTATCCGATCTGCGATGTTGAGAGTGATTGATAGCCGGGTATCCGATCTGCGGTGTTGAAAGTGATTGATCTCCAGGGTCGGGTATATTCTGCGGTATTGAGAATCATTGATCTCCGGGGTCGGGTATATTCTGTGCTATTGAGAGTCACTGATAGTGATTGATAGCCGGGTATCCGATCTGCGGTGTTGAGAGTGATTGATAGCCGGGTATCCAATCTGCGGTGTTGAGAGTGATTGATAGCCGGGTATCCGATCTGCGGTGTTAAATATTTTGATCTATAACTACTTATACAGATTCGTTAAGTAATTAAATAACCCAAAAAAAATATAAGGACAGGCACTAGTGGTGATATGATGAACGGGAACATGGGTTATGGACCTCACTATGATCCACGGTGCTGAGAATCATTAATCTCTGGGGTCGGGTATATTCTGCGGTATTGAGAGTCATTGATCTCCGGGATCGGGTATATTCTGCGGTATTAAGAGTCACTGAAAGTGATTGATAGCCGGGTATCCGATCTGCGGTGTTGAGAGTGATTGATAGCCAGGTATCCGATCTGCGGTATTGAGAGTGATTGATCTCCGGGGTCGAGGCGACGCACATGTGGTATTCTTGTGATGAGGTGTCATTGCTCGTTTTTTGGGCATGGGCTAATACTCACAGTTTATCGTTATCTCGTAGTAGTCATCGTGTTAGGATTAGTTGCATAGCGAGGATTGAACCCTATAATGTGGAGACGTTAAGGGCTTGCACCGGACCTATGTAGAATGGGATGCATAGACTCCGACAAGTACGCATTAGAGAGTCAGCATATAGAATTGTTTTTCTTGACTTGGTTTTATGCATGTGGTTTTCCTGTTTTCTGCACTTGACACTTAGTTTAGTTTCACTTGTTGTTTACATGTTTCCAAGCTACGTCATATTTTATGTATTCTTGTTTATTACATATTGTTTAAGAATCCATGCTTAATGTTTATTTATGTTGTTTGCTTTTATGTCACTCACACCAATTATGGCTGACCCCTTTAGTTTTGGGGGTTAGGGATCATCTCTAGCCTCATGTGTTACAGGTTGTTGTTTAGAGCTTGGAGGTTGGGATATTTGAGATAAATTGATGTAATAGAGCTCTTGTGTAATATTTGTAAAAGAAGTGTTGTAAAAAGAATGTTGTAATTCAAGGTGTTTTGTATTCCGCTGTGCTTTGTAAACAATTGATGTAATAAAAGTTTTAATTTTTCCTGTATTTGGTTGCTATGTTTACTATTACATTGAAGTTGATGCTGGGATTGTGCCACGTATTTTCTAAGATATTATATTAGAAATTCAGGATGCTACAAAGATTGATATCAGAGCATGCATGCTTCAATTAGTAATTTTAAACATAGTACAGGGAATAAACATAAAATGACATTTGATGTGTAAGAGCCTAGGTGGACATTAGAAGTGTGAGTACACAAGTGGACATTAAATACAACCTAGGTGGACATTAGAATTGTGAGTACCCTGGTGGACATCTGATGTGTGAGATTTGATTGTTTGGTCATGAGGACCTGTAATGAGATTTAGGCTGTTTGTATGCTTAGACTTGAATGAAATCTCTTTATCGCAAGTGTATTGATTATTATTGCATAAAGCAAATATTTTCTCACTAGCTATTTTTGACATCTTTTGTTCGCTTCGAGTATTGGATATTTTATTATGTAAGGTATTACCCTTTCAACTTATATAATTTCTATTTTACTTATTAATGATCTACTATATGTTTTGCTATCTTACCCGCTGTATATAATTTCTGGATTATATGTTTTTCGCCAAAGTTAATTTTCATTTATTTATTTATTCCTATTTATAAATTTTAATTATCTTCCGCTAGATTCTTTTAATTATTTGCTCTCTTGTATATTTTGTGCACCTCAATTTTGTGACCACTCTTGTATCCTATCACTTTTACTGTTTTATATTTGTTTGCTTACTAAATAACTTTTGTGTAATTAACTTATTTTACTTTTATTCGGTTTCTTTTATTGTCAGCAATTGAATTTATTTTTAGTTTTTATATCTCCAACCGAGTTTATATTATTTCTATTCATTAGTGCAAACACTAAACTTTTACTAATCGTCTTGTTTTCTTTTAAAATTGTTTCTTTGACTTTACTATTGGTTTTTACTTTTTATTTCTTTTGTCCAAGTTATTATTTGGCAACTTTTGCTGTAATTCAATAGTGCATCCTTTAGCATTTCACAAGCGCATTTTATTTTGCGACTCTTACCCATATATTTCTTGACGTCTTATTTATCTTACTTTCATGTGCTTTTCGTTACTCGTATACTTAGATATTACTTTTACATATTACATTAAAGTTTTGAATTACTACGTGTTAAGTTATTATTGCTACTTCTATTTCCTTTCATTATTGTTTTGCGATACTATAAATTTTGTTTTGCATATTTACTTTCATTTTATTATATATACTTGGATTTTTCGATACTATATTTTCCATTATTTTGTATTGTCTTATTTATTTTGGAGCATTTAAACTTGATTGCAATATTTTACTCATATAAATATGATATGTTTCTGCACATTTAAATCTTTATTATTAATTATGTTTTTGCACCTTATATTCGATACTCTTATTATTACTTATAGTTGACCGCTTTTGTTATAATTTCTTTCCACTATTTAAAAGCTACTTATTAAAATTTGTTGCTTCATACTTTTCGAATGTACTATGTGCACCCACAACTTATATTTTACTTAAATTTTATTATCATTACATTCTTGATTTCTACATGTACTTCCTACAAATTTTTATATATGTACCACATATTTCGACACACTTACTATGCATATCATTTTACATTTGTTTAATTCCTACATTATTGTATATTTTATGATATATTTATTGTGTAAATTTGCTACACTACATATGTATTTTCTCATTCACATTTGTATTTGTGCTTAGGCATGTATTTCATTCCGTTTCTTCTTACTTTTATAAATTTCTTTCACTACTATTATTTTGTACTATTGTGATTTATAATCCATGCTTCTATTTTAATATTCCATCAGATGACTTTCAACTCCATTTCTTACTTTTGCTACTATATTTTTTATATATCACGAATTTCAAAACGTATTTTCGTACTCAAATTAAGCAATCAATATCCAAGTGCGTGTGGAAGATTGCATCATCTTGTTCATCGTTTTGTTGCAACTGGATGTCGAGATGGCAAACATGCAACTAGACGTCAATGGAGGCAAATTGCAACTGGATATCGGGGAGGCAAAATGTGCAACCGAATATCCAGACGGCAACCTGCAACCTGATGTCAGGGAGGCAAACATGCAACTTGATGTCGAGAAGGCAAGTCTACAGTTGGACATCAATGAGGCAAACCCACATTAAAGAATTTCTACTATAATAACCCCACTAGTGTTTTATGTGTATATTACTTATCAATGTCTTATTCTTTTGTACTGGTTCATACCATTTTATGAGATTTTCAAACTTAACCCATTACTGATTTGTTTTACTCAATTTTCTTTAACCATTGTTACTCTATATTTCTTTAAATCCGTTTGATACACTCTCGTATCTTATCTTGCTCACTTGTATTATTTTTGGAATTTGGTCCTTCTGGTTTCTTGGTACAATTTCTGCTCTCCTTCGCATTTCCTCTATTCATAACAATATTTTAATTTTCACTTAATTTTCATTAGATTCTCTAAATCTGCATACTACACAAATTATTTTGTACGTTTTTATTTTATTCTTTCTTAATATTGTCCTTTTGGGATTTTTACTTCGTTATGTCCATTTTTTCAAGTATTATGTGTTTAACAAGTTTTTCTGATCGATCAATTCTTACTTTTGACTATTTCTTTTACTTATTGCTAATTGATATTTCAAGAATTTTACTTATATAATGAAACTAATGGTAAAGAAATATTTTCTTTATGACATTTTATCTACACAAATTACACTTTACGTTTCCATGTAATTTGAACTAGTATAATTGATTTTACTCTACTTGTGTTTACAAAATTTTATGTTTGTGTTAAGATCGGATACATCAACTATATGTGGTCTAAGCTTTCATTCTTCTAGGAGAATAGTCTTACTATTTTTTTTTTTTGCGTTTTGGGATTTATTGTGCATTCTATTGGATTTCCGATCCTTTGCCATGTTAGTTTTCACCTTTTCTCTTTGAGATATAATTATATGTTATTTTTGTTTTTGCTTAGTAATTAAATCCAATTATAAAAATAATGATGGAGTAAGTTTTCGAAACTATCTTATAAGTTTTGTATTTTTGTTTCTTGGCTTAGAGAAGTTCTGAGGACAGAACTTTTCTAAGGGAGGAGTGATGTAATACCCCGCAAAATAAAATGATTTATTTTCCATTAGTAATTAATATTAAATTTGCAAAGTTGACTATTTTGACTATTTTCTTGAAATTGCAATTTTACGCGTGCAAAACACGTGCAAATAATTTTGGTGCAAATATCCAATTTTATATTTTTATTAAATTTTCCTAATTATAATGGAGTATATTCTAAATTTTGGGATTTTTCTGAATAAAGAAACTATTTTTATAAATACCTCGAAAGAGAGGCGCTTTTATGTAAAACGCCGTTTGGATCTGAAATGAATTATGAAAATTAATTTTTACTGATTTTTGGGCTTTCCATGATCATCATTTAAATTAAAGTATATTTAAATTTTATTTGGAGTTGATTTGGTAAAGATTTATACAAATATGGTGTTTTTGCAAATATGGAATATATGTAGAATCTTGTGCATATGTTTTTCTGGAAAGTAAAAGTCAGATATTTTGATTGGAAAATATAATATGTATTATTAGATATTATTTCTGATTTTTCTGGATTTTTATGAATATTTTATGATGTATTTGCAAATATTACAAAAGGGATGGCTTTTGTGCAAAATCGCCACCCTGAGTTGTAAATCCGAATTTTTCTTATTTACTGGGCTGTACTGGATTGCTGGACAACTCAGTGATAAAAATATTTGATTTTGTTTTGATTTAGTTAACCTATTTTTAACTAAGAAAGGGGTTATATATGTAAAGTTATATTTTGGAAGGTTTCTTTTGCAAAAGTGTTTCAAAACCCTATTCCTTTCAATCCCGGCCTATATAAAAGAGGGTGTGCAGCCGTCATTCGCTGCACAACACAAGTTTTATTATATTTTTATTTTCTTGGTGATTGAAGAGGAGATCTTGGATTCTTTGCAAAGAGGGGATTCTTCATTTTTGCTTCGTGATATTCGCTTGATCTCTCCAACTATGTGAGTGATGTAAATTTGTTTGTTGTTTTGTTTTATGTATGTGAGTGACATTGTTTTGTTTTATTTTGTTTTGTGTATGTTGTAGGTGAGTAGATATAATTGTTTGGTTGTTTTGTTTGTTCCATTTGATTTGTGTATGTCATATGAGAATGATATGGATGTCTAGATTGATTTGGATGTTGAATATGTATGTTGGATGGATGAAAAATTGAATCACCGAGAAGAACCCTAGATATTTGTATGAGAATGATGTTAGATCTGTTGAGAACCTAATATAAATTATTGGTAGGCTAAAAATGTTGGATTTTCGTTGCGAACAGTCGACTGGTGACTATTAGCAGTCGACTGCTACTGCTTAGATTATATTTTCTTAAAATGTTGGATTATTGTTGATTTGATTGAGTTTAATAGATGTCACGCATTAATTAAATTAAAGATGTTGTTTGGACTTGGATTTCTCAAATGCTAAGTTTACATCTAATTATTTTGGTATTAATAATATTTAGAAAATAATACAAGGTTATTTTGTTATATGACTGATTCTTAAAAACCCTAGTTTTGACATATAAACATCCAAAACTATGCAGTCTGCAGGAAGACAGTCGACTGGCATGACCTTTCAGTCGACTGGTACGACCCGGCTGCTTTGATATTTAGTTTTCTTGAGAATCCGTTCTGGACAGTCAACTTAGACCCTTTTCAGTCGACTGGTACACTTAGAATTTATTTTTCAAAGTTATCGTAAATTTCTTCTGGTAAGTCGACTTATAATATCTGATAAGTCGACTTATGACTTTTGCAAGTCGACTTATAACACTTAGAATATTTTCTTAAAGATTACTGGAATTTCTCTCTGGTAAGTCGACTTATGACTTTTTAAGTCAACTTATAATCTCTGGTAAGTCGACTTATGTCTTTAATAAGTCAACTTATAACCCTTAGTTTATTTTCTTAAAATCATGGAACTTTCCTTCTGGACAGTCAACTTATGCTTTCTATAGTCGACTGGTACTAATGTATCCTTATGTCATATCTATGAACGTTCTTTCAAATCATTGATCTCCGGGGTCAGGTATATTCTGCGGTATTGAGAGTCATTGATCTCCGGGGTCGGGTATATTCTGCAGTATTGAGAGTCACTGATAGTGATTGATAGCCGGGTATCCGATCTGCGGTGTTGAGAGTGATTGATTGCTGGGTATCCGATCTGCGGTGTTGAAAGTGATTGATCTCCAGGGTCGGGTATATTCTGCGGTATTGAGAATCATTGATCTCCGGGGTCGGGTATATTCTACGGTATTGAGAGTCACTGATAGTGATTGATAGCCGGGTATCCGATCTGCGGTGTTGAGAGTGATTGATAGCCGGGTATCCGATCTGCGGTGTTAAATATTTTGATCTATAACTACTTATATAGATTCGTTAAGTAATTAAATAACCCAAAAAAATTATAAAGACAGGCACTAGTGGTGATATGATGAACGGGAACATGGGTTATGGACCTCAGTATGATCCACGGTGCTGAGAATCATTAATCTCCGGGGTCGGGTATATTCTGTGGTATTGAGAGTCATTGATCTCCGAGGTCGGATATATTCTGCGGTATTGAGAGTCACTGAAAGTGATTGATAGCCGGGTATCCGATCTGCGGTGTTGAGAGTGATTGATCTCCGGGGTCGAGGCGACGCACATGTGGTATTCTTGTGATGAGGTGTCATTTCTCATTTTTTGGGCATGGGCTAATACTCACAGTTTATCGTTATCTCATAGTAGTCATCGTGTTAGGATTAGTTGCATAGCGGGGATTGAACCCTATAATGTGAAGACATTAAGGGCTTGCACCGGACCTATGTAGAATGGGATTCATAGACTCCGACAAGTATGCATTAGAGAGTCACCATATAGAATTGTGTTTCTTGACTTGGTTTTATGCATGTGGTTTTTCTGTTTTCTACACTTGACACTTAGTTTATTTTCACTTGTTGTTTACATGTTTCCATGCTATGTCATATTTTATGTATTCTTGTTTATTACATATTGTTTAAAAATTCATGCTTAATGTTTATTTATGTTGTTTGCTTTTATGTCACTCACACCAATTATGGCTGATCCCTTTAGTTTTGGGGGTTAGGGATCATCTCTAGCCCCATGTGTTATAGGTTGTTGCTTAGAGCTTGGAGGTTGGGATATTTGAGATAAATTGAAGTAATAGAGCTCTTGTGTAATATTTGAAAAAGAAGTGTTGTAAAAAGAATGTTGTAATTCAAGGTGTTTTGTATTTCGTTGTGCTTTGTAAACAATTGATGTAATAAAAGTTTTAATTTTTCCTGTATTTGGTTGCTATGTTTACTATTACATTGAAGTTGATGCTGGGATTGTGCCACGTATTTTCTAAGATATTATATTAGAAATTCGGGGCGCTACAACATCATACTACCAAAAGTACAGAGGGTCGATACAAAACACCAGGTAGCGTAGACAGCGGCTACTAAAACTCTGAGGAGTATGGAGGCGCCATCCCCTCAGTCTAGTGATGTCCCAAACTCTACCTCCTCATGATCAAAATCTTCCACCTAGAAGACTCTGGCAATCCTCCCTCTCGCTCCAGTGGCAGCAGCTGTAGCCCAAAAAGAGATAAGATGCATGACATGAGTAAGGTTGCCAGAAATACTATTACAAGATGCACGAAAGTAAAAATTATTTCAATCTAGCCATAAAAATTATTTCTATCTAGACATGAGTAAGGTCATCAAAGTGTCTCAAAGTGTCTATAGGCAGATTAGCCATCACAGACCTATTTTACAAGCGTGGGCCCACTCCGAGACATGGGTTTCTCTCAAGCCCATAAAAAGTGACACGCTAGGCCCACTAAGAGAGACACCCAGCCCATGTTGGCTAGGAGTCAAATCTCTTATCCCCTAACAGGGATATCTATCTCTTCAGGGGGGAGACATGAAAGATCCAACGGTCACGATTCGATCTCTAGAGTGTCTCTCAGGCCTATAAATACCCCTCCCCCTCTTCAGTCGCCAGGTAATCAATCATTTTGCCAGTTATCTCTCTTACTCTCTCTCTTTCTGGTTCTAACTTGAGCATCGGAAGGTCTGTCACCGGGGCCACCCCCCGGTGTTTCAGGTGTTTTGCAGGTCCGTCGACCGCATCATCCACCGTCAAATTCAGAACATAAGATGTCAATCAACAATCCAAATTCATTCTTAGGAGCCCTAACAATTTTTAACGGCCAAGTCACAGGTTTGACTTTTAGTAGTGTCCATCTATGATTAACTCACTATGTGTTTGCTCGTACACCGAAATAAGCAATAACATATTGGTGCCGTCTGTGAAAAACTACATAAGTAAGACTTATCGCCATACCACAAAGACTAAGAGGTAAAGGGGCAGCCTCCAGCCATCGCACTACCACTCTTCGTCAACCAAATCCTCTTATGGAAGATCAGATTCCTCCTCAATAGTCATCCCGACAGCTTAATCACGCTCCTTCCAACAGAGAGGCACCGGGGAGCTCCTGAAAAAACCATCCTGAACAGCATCCTCAGTACGATCGCATCTCAGTCCACAATGCTTCAACTGGATCCCAAAAGAAGGATGACCAAGTCCTTCGCCATATCTAAGAAGTAGAAGATCGCCTAGAACAGATGGAGAATGAGAGAAACTGGTTCAACAGGGCCTACCGCCCTAATCAACGTCCCTTCAGCAAAACCATCCTCGATGCACACACTCCACGGAACTTCAGAGCTCCTCAACTCGAATCCTACAATAGGGAATCAGACCCGACGGACCACATCGAGAGCTTTAAACACTTATGATGTTCTATAATGCCACTGATGCACTCATGTGTCGGAAATTTCTCGCTACACGAAAATGATCAGCTAGGGAATGGTATTCACGTCTGACATCCGAATCTACATTTTCTTTCGATCAGCCCGAGGAACTCTTCATTGCAGACTTTGTTACTAGCCAGAGAGCTGAAAAGACCAGCGTCTCCCTGCTAGAACTGAAGCAAAAGATGAAGAACTGCTAAAGGACTTTGTCAAGCGCTTTATAACTGAAGCAAGGTCAATTTCTGCCTTGAACACTTCAGTCGCAACTGCAGCTTTTCGCCACAACTTCACTGACAAGACCCGAAAGCCTTCCTTGCCAAAAGGCCTCACAAAGATGTCACTAAGCTCCTGGAAAGGAGTGACAAGTATATCAGGTTCGAGGAAGCTCTCTATCCTCAAGGCAAGAAAGATTCATCTTCCAGGAACAAATGGAAGAACACAAGCGAGGAAGAACTCAGGAAGTTTCAGAAAAAATGGTGCAAGTTCACGCCGTCCAACTCTAGCATCACGCTTCGACAAATTCACTCCTCTCGATGCAAGCGTATCAGCCATCCTCATGGAAGTGGAGAAGGACAGAATAATCCGTCTTTCCCCCACAATGTCAACGTCTAGCAGAAGAAGAGACAAAAATAAGTGATGCACATTTTACAGAGATCATGGACACACTACTGACAGCTGTCGAGCCTTTAAAGATGAACTGGAAGCCCTGATTCGCAGGGGCTATCTCTCCAACTTCGTTCAGAAAGACAACGACACCAAAAACCCTCCGTCCTGGGGGGCTAATAAGCGTTAGAGAGGCCATGCGAGCCATAAGACTCTCAACACTTGGTTGTCATCCACTCCATTCATGGATGCCCGATGGGGGAAGATTCCAACTCCTATCGCAAAGCTTTCATCAAGGAAGTCAACTCTATAGATAACATTCCGCTTGTCAAATACACCGGGGTCCCGATGTCTTTCCCCAACAAGGACTTAGAAGGCGTCCAAACACCTCATTGCGACGCATTGATCATAAACCTTTGCATGCTAAATCATGAGTTACGCCGCATCCTAGTGGACAATGGCAGCTCAGTAAACATCCTCTTCATGGCCACATTTCAGGTTCTCAAGCTCTCTCAAGACCGACTCAAGCCAGCCAGTTATACACTTCATAATTCCTCTGGTGCACCTTTCCAAGTCGAGGGAATTGTCGCACTTGATGTAACAGCAGGGAAAGCCCCCGCTATTCAAACAGAAGCACTGGACTTTATGTTTATCGATATCAGAGCTACATACAATGCTATATTCGGCCATCCCGGTCCAGCGGCATTCCATGCAATTGCCTCCGCATTTCACATGAAAATGAAGTTCCCAACAACAGCTGGCATAGGCCAAGCTGTAAGAAGCCAACAGGCGGCACGAGCTTGTTACACCGCTATAATGGTGGGGTTGCATTCTCCCCCTCGATGCCAAAGAGTCACCGCCAAAAAAGCAGTCACAATAATTCAAAAACTGTAAACAAGATTGAAGCCTCTGCCAGAACCAACTCTATCAAGAACTTCCAAACCTAACACCTCATCTTTCACCAGGTCCAAACTAGTTCTCATCATGACACAATAATAAACCTGAATCCCTCACCCGAAGCCACTCCACTTATTCAACGGAGACAAATAGTTATGCCTAAACACATTGGTGCATCAGAAGATTTCTCTTTCACTATGCAAAACAATAAGGGGCTCCCTCCAAAATAGGCAAGTCCAGGCAAGGTCTACCAAGTTGTTTGTCTGACGGATCATCAACTTGAAGACCGGGGGGCAAGGAGATATCAGCAGGAACTTGGAAAGTAGGACACCTTGTGAAGTACAAGGAGTTGGGTGCCAAACTTGTACACAAAAACGATACCAAAATCGTTAAAAGCTTCCTAAGATATGGGTTCGGAGCCCACATCCATAGTACGAAGTTACTACAATAATTTACAACGAAACAAGTTCAGAGTGCTTCGCCATTGGATCAGCTCCTGCAACCTATTAATTCATCAAAGCAAACAACGAGCTACATGCCCAACTTACATTTAAAGCGGTGCTAGGCACTCGTTACAAGCTTTCCTCAACACAAGTTCGGTATCTAAAACTCGGGAGTATGCAGCGTGCAATCACGCACGCTTAGAACACAACTCACCGATCGATCTGATCCTGCAACTAGTTGAACTTCCTTGGAGGCTCTGGAATAATGAGTTAAGTGCCACACTTATACACTTAAGCAGCACCAAACACTTGTTACGAGTCTCCCCGTAAGACGAATTTGGAGTCCATACCCATGGCTCGACAAAGACTCTAACAACTTGCAATAAAGCAAGTTCACAATGCACTTCGCCATTCAATCTGCTCCTGCAATCCGTTAGCGCCTCGACGACCGGTTTGGAGTCATTGTTTATGGTTCAAAAGAGACTATGTCAATTTGCAGAGAAGCAAGTTCAGAGTGCGCTTTGCCATTCGAGCTGCTCCCGCAACCTGTTAATACTTAAACTAACAAGTTCAGAATCTATGTTCATGGTTCAGAGTTACTTTCACAACATGTAATTACACACGTTTAGAGTTCAACTCGCCATTCGATCTGTTCCTGCAACTAGTTAAATTTTCTCAACAACATATTAAGAGGTCGAAAATCATGGATCAGAGTTACTCTAGCAACACTTGTAAAAAGCAACACTTAGAGTTCAACTCTCCATTCGATGTGACTCTCACAATCTGTCAGAGGCCCCATATAGTAAGTTTGGAAAACGACTTTTCTTCAGAGTTGTCCCTACAATTAGCTGGGTTCAAGACGGAGCAATGCTAAACTCCGTCATACACCATTGATAGCTCTCTAAGCTATACACAACAAACCTGAGGCCCTGTTATTTAGCGACAGAGAACCCGTCGATGACTCTCACATTCTTAAATTGCACCCGAAGACCAACTGGTCTCAAGTGACTAACTGTCACAAAATGCGTTGGGTTCTTTAAACTCCAACTATCAGTTTGTTACTAATATTTCATAATTCAAAAACTCCTAAACTCTTTTCCTACTCTAATTTGTTTCATGAAAATTTTCAGATTACTAATCTTATAGATTTGCAACATAACAGTATTTTAAAATTATTATTTTGACATAAAAATATGAATTTTTCTTTCTAATTGGTATTCTATGTCTACAATTTCGACATTTAAAAACAACCATGATTTCCACCAAATTTTAGCACTACAATTATCACATAAGGTTGTTTTCTTGATTTCTTTTATTTCTACAATAATTTCTAGAACATAGTCTCTTTTATCATACTAGTGTCACATTAATTAATATAGCATATAACCAATATTTTAATTAATCAACTAGCCATTTACTAACATATATTCTTCATTTAGCATGGTTCAAAATTCACATTTCATAGCAACATGATAATATAAATTTAATAACTCATACTACATCTACCAAAATTACTTTAGCATCACACTCCTAAATTAGAAAGGATTTAAGAAACACCCACCCAAAATGTGATGTACTGAAATGAACTCCTAGAATGAGAAACTCCTAGAAACTCCGATTTGGCCTCCTCGAATTCCGCGCACCAAGAGAAACTCCAAGCTCCTTCTTTCGGCCAAGCAACAACAAGAGCACCAACTCCATTTCGGCGACAGTGAAGCATCTTCATTTTCGGCAAGCAAGACAAAACAGCAAGCCCACCTCATTACCTTATCTATATACCTATATATGCACTTCTAGATTTGTATATATGTATAGGCATACATATATAAGTATATATATATATGTAAAAGGGGTGTAGGTGGAGAAAAGCAACTATGGCTTGCTAGTTGGTTGGTTTGATTTCGGCAAGGACAGAGGAAAGAGGGAGAGAGCACCCATCTCATATCTACATATAGGTATGTATATATCTATACATTATATGTATATATGTATATGGAGATTGAGTGGAGAGGCAAAAGGTTGCTGGATTGATTGGGTTTCGGATGTGACCAGAGGAGAAAGAAGGAGGAATGAGGAGAAAAGGTAGAGTGTGAAATAGGGGGCATAAGTATAGGTATATGCATTTGTATGGTGGAATAGGTGGAGTAGCAACATGGACTTGCTAGATTGGAGAGCTTGCTGGTCTTGTGGGCTTTCGGAAATGAATCAGAGAA
The DNA here is from genome assembly GCA_017893485.1 of Hemerocallis citrina. Taxonomy (NCBI): domain Eukaryota; kingdom Viridiplantae; phylum Streptophyta; class Magnoliopsida; order Asparagales; family Asphodelaceae; genus Hemerocallis; species Hemerocallis citrina. The sequence continues at coordinate 170,034,027 of CM030366.1, forward strand.
GGGAAAGGAGATGATGGAGAAAGGTGCAGGGGTAGGGGGTATTTGTATAGTTTGTGATAGAGTGCTTATTATAACTACTCCCCACTACACCCATTAACACCACTCACTGTAACTCAAAATATGTCTTTCCCTCCTCTCCAAAAACAGCCTGACCACCTCTTTCATGACCAAACACGTGCACGTGCTTGCACGAGCACACACTTCCTTCATACACATATATATATTTAATTTAAAATATATGTATACAATATATTGTAAATGTTTAAATAAAAAATTAGTTTAATAAAAAGTTATAGATTTTCATGCACAAATAAAATAAACATACACACACTCCGAAATTTATTTTGAAAACGAAAACGCTTAAATACGTGCATCGAAAAACACGTACTTCGCACGTAAAAATACCGAAATACAAAATTTGACTTTATCAACGAAAAATTATTAAAATATAATCGAAAACAACATAAGAAAAATATATCTATTAATTTTATATATTCCATAACGTAATCGCTACGTACATATAAAACACGTGCATTACACGTACAAAAGTATTTTAATCAAAATAGGAGAAAACGGATTTCCGGTTATAAAAAATTTTTGAATAAGTAAAATAAATAATTGAAACACATTAAAATATTACAAGTAGTGGTAGAAAAATACGAAATCGATACGTGCATCGATAATACATAAAAAACACGTAAAAACACAAAGATTGAAATTTTATATTTGAGTTGACTCAATAGGATTTTAAGAATACGGAAAATGCATAAATAGTCAAAAATTAAAATACGTAGTGAAACATGTTACAAATATTATCAGTAACGGTACAAAATACACGTGTGTAACACACGAGGGCAAAATTATCATTTTCCAATTTTGCGGGGTGTTACAGATTGCTCCTAACCAGGCACAATTACCCCACTCAACCGACGACATCAACCTTTGCATGAAAGCCCGAATCGCATCTTTTGGTGATTGCATACTTGTGAACTGCAATTGGAGATTCCTTACAGAGACCTCAATGTTCTCCATCCTTTGCTCCAGATTGGTCGACTTGTGAGGGTTGATCCTTGCGTCATCAGGCTCAGTGATCCAAGTCCAGAATGAGATCCAGACTCAAAAATTGATGAGCGCTCACTTCTGCTCCTTCATATTCATAGGGTTGAAAGGCTCTCATACCATTGATGTGGTTCCAAACCTGATCAGCGGTGGATGTTTCGCGCTTCTCAATGACCATCGGTGCTACCGGCGGTGGTAGCGATTGAATCAAACAATAAAAAAAACCAAAAAACAATAGAAAAAGAAGAACAATATTAATTCATATTCATAAAAAAAGAAATGGGATTTCAATTAAGGATTTAAGAGCAGTGCTCTCCTCTGCTTTTCATCTTTCAATTGGGTGCTGCTACGTAGCACGTGCATTGCCCATAATTACAAAGGAAAAGAAATAACCACCTAACTAACTACACTGTAGTTGGGCCCCGCTACTAAATAACCTCCACTCATAGGGTGCTATTTGCCATGTGTATAACTGTAATATCCCGGTCGGATATTATATTGTATAAATTATTATTTTTTTAAATTAAAATACTTTTATGAAAATTACTTGTTTTTTCTAATAAAAAATTATCTGGATATATATACTAGTAAGTATATATGTGTATTGTATCAGTTTTGTGAACTTGTACAAAATCTTAAAAAATGCATTTTTTAGAAAATGTCTGGAAAATCCCGGACAGATATTAAAAAATATTATTTTATTATTATTTTATTTTTATTTTCAGAATTGAAATATTTTTTGTAGATATCACTCGGTTTTGTTAATAAACATTATCAATACATATATACTAGTCTGTATATATCTGTTTTGTATCAAATTGATACTGGAATCTTCCGAGCCGGTAATAAAATTATTTTTATTATTTTTTATGAATTAAAATATTTTCGATAGAGATTATTTGTTTTAACGAATGAAAATTTTCTATATAGACAGATATATGTACGTATATGTATCGTGTCGATTTCGAACGTTTGTACGAAATCGTGTAGTATGTGATTTGAGAAAAATATGTATTATTTTGATCCAAGATGATGAGATGGAGGGTAGGGATGGAATTAGGGTGTTGACTGTAATATAAAATTGCAATTTTGATTTCCAGTTGTTTTCAACCACAAGAAATGACATGGCTTCTTCTCAACCGCAAAACCCTTCACCCATCTCCTATAACACCCCCTCCCCCCCCCCCCCCCCCCCCCCCCAATGGCTGGGCAACCCTAGAAGGGCAAAGAAACCCTTCCACTCTTGTGTTTGTATCTCCTTCTCATCTCATTCTCTATCTTCTTGTACTTCTTGTTCTACTTGTTTAATTTTAGAAAAATTGAGAAGAAAGAAAAAGAAAGAGAGATCAAATCAAAAGAGGGATTAAGATTTCATGGGTTTTTCATGAGGTGTTCTTGAGGAGCAAGAACAAGGAGCAAGGAGGAGAAGGCAAGCTAGTTCTTCCTACACGATTGGGTGGGGGATTCTTAACTCATTTGTTTTGTTTTGGGTTGTTTACTTATTGTTGTATGTTGTTACAAGAACTTGAACTAAAATCATGTGCATATTTTTTATGTGGACTAGAATATAAGAGAATGAAAATATTGGAGTGGTAGAACACAAAATAAAGCGATTAAGATTCGATCTTTGTAGTTTTAGGGTTAGAATTAAATTGTTATGCTAAATGTGGAATCTTGAGCCCAAATTAGTTTTAGGGGTTCTCATATGTGTCCTTACCATGCTCAAATTTTTGTAGAATTTTTGGGGTTAATTTTGTGGGTGAAATAGACGTTTCCCCCAAATAGCGAGTTTTCAAGCAAAAATAGCAAACCGCTGTTTTGGGTTAACGCAACGTGTGTTCAAGAGACTGTAATTAGAAGTTCCTTACAGAATTTGAAAAAGTGATCAACTAGGAAGTTGTAGTAGACATTCTCATCTTTCCAAAATGCCCTATTTGGTTAGATTCCGATAAGCAGAGCAAAAGTTATGACCGTTCCAAAACAGAGCAGTCAGCTTTTGGCAGAAAGCTCACTGTTTTGATTGCTTGATATTTTTGTACCTCTTACTTGTTGAATCTGAGAATGTGATCAACTAGGAAGTTGTATTAGACGTTCTCAAATTTCCAAAATGTCCTATTTGGTTAGATTCCGATAAGCAGAGTAGGAGTTATCGCTTTTACAACTCACTGTTTTGATTTGCCAAAACCTCACTGTTTTGATTGCTTGATGTTTTTGTAACTCTTACTTGTTGAATCTGAGAATGTGATCAACTAGGAAGTTGTATTAGACGTTCTCACCTTTCCAAAATGTCCTATTTGGTTAGATTCTGATAAGCGGAGTAGGAGTTATGGCTTTTACAATTTACCGCAGCTAGTTTTGGCTGAGAACATTCTGTTTTGATTGCTTGATGTTTTGTACCCTCTTACTTACTGAATTTGGGAAAGTTTTCAACTAGAGAGTTTTAGTAGATTTTCCCACCTTTCCAAAATTTCATATTTGGTAAGATTCCGGTAAGCGGACAAAAAGTTATGACCTTTACAAAATCACAGCAGCTGGCCTTTTGGCCGAAAACTCGCTGTTTGCATTGTTCGAAGTTTTTGCACCTCTTATTGATTGAATCTGTAAAAGTATCCAACTAGAGAGTTGTATTAGAGTCTCTCACCTTTCCAAAATTTCTTATTTAGTTAGATTTCGATAAGCGGGGCATAAATTATGATCTTTACAAAATCTCAGCAGCTGGCCTTTTGGCTAAAAGCTCGCTGTTTGGATTGTTCGAAGTTTTTGCACCTCTTATTGATTGAATCTGAAAAAGTGTTCCACTAAAGAGTTGTATTAGAGTCTCTCACCTTTCCAAATTGCCCTATTTGGTTAGATTCCGATAAGCGGCGTAGAAGTTACGACCTTTGCAAGTTTCAGCTTTATTGTAGCTTTTGGCTGTCTTTTGTTATCTTTGCGTGTGTTCAAAGGACAGTGGATTGAATTTCATAAGGAATATGAAAAAGTCATCAACTAGAGAGTTGTAGTATATATTCCCAACTTTCCAGAAAGTATAATTTGGTTAAATTCCGACAAGTAGAGCAAAGGTTACAAGCTTTCAAAGTTTCAGCTTTTTGTTAAGAAATCTGCTGTTGGTTAATTTTTGCGTGTGTTCAAAGGACGGTGGATTGAGTTTCATAAGGAATCTCAAAAAGTGTTCAACTAGAGAGTTGTAGTATATGTTCCCACCTTTTCAGAAAGTATAATTTGGTTAAATTCCAACAAGTATAGCAAAAGTTATGAGCTTGGAAAGTTTCAGCTTTTGGCTGTAATGTTATTGTTTGAAATAGTGTTTAACGGACCGGATTTTGAGTTCCTTACCGAATCTGAAAAAGTGTTCAACTATAGAGTTTTAGGAGATGTTCTCACCTTTCTAAAAAGTCTAATTTTGTCGAATTCCGAGGAGCATAGCACTGTTTGCTTCTAGGGTGTTAGAAGGCCTTTTATGTCGCTTTCGGGTTTTCATTGGCAGTATGTTTATATTAGACTGTTAGAAGATTCTTCTGTTGCTTATAATTATAAAAGATCAAGTTTTTATTAGTAAGCTTATACACGAAATTCTAGTTCATGTTAACTAGAGTTGTCGTGAATAGTTTGTAGTTTGAAACATACACTTGATTATGAGTAACAAGTATTCATTGTGCTCATAAGTCATGTAATAAGTATTGGTCCATCTCATACGTAGCTCACCTAGCTCGTATGTAGTTGTTTGTTCATGCGTAGCTCATTGGGCTCGTATGGAGTAATTATCTTGAATAGATTGGTGATGAGTTGATCCGAGGGGATCTTGTGAAGTCTAGGTTGAGTCTTAGTAGATTGTGTCAACAATTGTTACACTCTCTTGAAGAAGGACACATGCAGTGCTTTTTTATGATAAGTTGGAAGTACAGTAACATGTCTCGCTTGTTTGAATCTTTTGGTGCCATCTCTTGGCAAGTTGAGAGTACGACTCCAGGTTGAAAATACCTTGTAGCTCGTATGACCCCATTTGATTGGTTAGGGTTAGTGACGTCGTTAGGGTAGTAACTGTTACTTAACAGCCAACTTATTTATACTTTGAACTATATAGTTCAAAGTATAAATAAGTTGGGCCTATTCATTTACCGAATTCAACAGCCCATATACAAGGCTAAGCTTGTTGTTTTCATTTCCATGTGGGACCCCTTTACCATTCAACTTATTCCATCAACTTACCCACAGCCAACTTATTTATACTTTGAAATATATATATATATATATATATATATATATATATATATATATATATATATATATATATATAGGGAAAGGATCCGTTGCACACTACTTTGGTGCTCACCGCGTGAACACTACGCCTTCGGGCGTTCATATCGAAAATCCGAACCGTTCACATTGATCTACACATCTAAATTAGTTTAAATATGTAAAATCAAATCATTTGAAATTCATTTGCCCATTCATTGAAGTGTTACAAAATTGTATGGCTGAAATTCATTGTTTTTATAGTCACTTGATGGATGGGCAAATGAATTTCAAATGATTTGATTTTACATATTTAGACTAATTTAGATGTGTAGATCAATGTGAACGGTTCGGATTTTCGATATAAACGCCCGAAGGCGTAGTGTTCACGCGGTGAGCACCAAAGTAGTGTGCAACGGATCCTTTCCCTATATATATATATATATATATATATATATATATATATATATATATATATATATATATATATATATATTATTTTATATACTTTGAAAACTACGGGGTGTTACACGAAGGGTGAGAGTTGGTGTTAGGAGTGATACTTTATAATTCGACTTCTCCTATATGCCGACACTAGGTGGTGTTATAGGGATGTATTCTCCTGTCAGAGGGATACGAGCGGTGCATTTTCATGACGAGTTGGGAGCACGGGATCCGTATCTCGATTGTTAATTCCTGAACTGCCATGATAAGAATGGGAGGTTTTCCTAGTGAAATATATCTTACAATTTCGTCACGTTCTATGCCTTCTCATGATGAGTTAAAGGCACGGATGAAGGTTGGCTAGTATCTTGTGGTTCGTGTTGGTTTTTGAGCGAGGACCGGTTCGCCGGGCAATAGTGAAAAACGGGGACACCACTATTGTACTGCAGTAGTGGAACTAGACCGAACCTGCAACCTCATCAGTCATGTAGTATTGTGTCAGGAATAGAATTGGTACAAAAGTAGAATTCATAATGCGGGTTCAAATCCCTATATATGAAGAAACGGCTTGATATGCGGTGTATGTAGTATGGGCTGCATATTGTTCTAGAGTTTTGCTTGCATTAGAATAAGTGCATCATTGCATTAGTTAATCTTGCATTAGAGTCTAAGTCATAGCATACATTGACACATCAATTATATATATACGTTTCTCTTTTCGTCAATCTGTTTGTTTAAAGTTGAGAATCACTGCTACTCATCAGTCGTAAAGCGTCAGTGTATGTACTGACGTCCCCACTTCAATAGGTACTAGATTGTAAAGCTACAGGTACAGGATTCAGGAGGACTCAAGGCCGAAGAAGCAAAGTGATATTTCTTTCAATTGCAAAATATGTTGTAATTTATTTATGTTGAGAAGCATCCAAGTGAAGTGCCAAGTGTTATGTATTATTTATTGTACTCTGATGTATTTCTTATTGAAAGTTTGTAACACTTGGGCTTGTATGGCATTATTGTAACAGTGATGTAATATTTTGAAGTTTTATACCATTCGGACTTGTAATACATTTGTGTTGAATAAAAAATTTTAAAGTTTCCTATTTTTCTGTGTATTGTGACTAATTGAAAGAAAAGATTCTGGCTTATGTCACGGTTTTCTAGTATATGAAAATTGGGGCATTACAATAACCCTTGTAGTTTAATTAGAGGGCCTTATTACAAAAGGACTAGGTTATTTCCAGAAAACTCTTCAAAAGAAAGAAAGTTCTCCAGGGACTGATATGTGAGTTCAGGGCTGGTACGCAAGGATCTGCACATCTTAAGATATAGCTTGCAGAGATTTATTAGAGCCTCGTCTGTAACACCCCACATTTTTATTTTTATTGAAAATGCATTTTTTTTTATTTTTGCACGTATGATGCATGTGCAAATTTAACCATCTCTTTTCTTACTCTCATTTACTAATTTTAGCATGCATAATCTTATTTTAGCCTTTTTTTATTTAACCCATGGACTTAAAATTAAATTCTAGCCCATTAGATTAATTAAAAGAAAAGACCACTAGAATAATTAAGTTAGTAAATTAAAATGAAAGCCCATGGGACAAGCCCATTAAAAAAATCATATTTTAAGTTGTGCATGGCACTACAACACAGAAGCTATTCTCCGGTGTTTATTTAGACCTTCACCGGCAGTTTTTTACGCCGGTGAAACATTCACCGGCGTTTATAAAAATGCCGGTACAAATGCCGCCGAATCGAGCGTCGCGGAAAGATAGGTGTATTCACCGGCGTTTCTACTAGACGCCGGTATATCTTGAAAATACACCGGCGGCCAGACAACGCCAGTATATGGGAATTTCTGGGTGTCGTTCTTTCCCCCCAATATACATTCACCGGCGTTTGTAGAAACGCTGGTGTATGTGTAATATTTACCGGCGGTCATAGAACGCCGGTGTATGCTTGTTTCTGAGCGCCCTTCTTTCCCTACTTACAAGCACCGGCGTGCCACAAACACGCCGCTATAGAGATATTCACCGGCATTTTATAACACGCCGGTGTATCTTAGTACTATTGCAACTTATGGGTACACCGGCGTGTGTGGAAACGCCTCTCTAACGAAATTTTCAACTAAACAATTAGATACACCGGCATTTTATGGAACGCCGGTGTATGCCCGTTTGTTTTTCCTGGTCCAGTTTTCCATTCGATTTCAATTCAAAATTTCATTTAAAAAACCTGTAAACTAATTCACAACTGATTCAACCAATTTCAGGCATATTAATGCACAAATCACAACCAAACACAAGAATTAAAGATAATAAAGTTTCGCACGTGTTATATCATCGTCCAAATTCACCGCAAAATAAACACAGTGTCATAATTAACAAATACAGTAACGAACATCCCAAATATCCCAACAATTACTTAAAACAACAATACAAGACATAACAACAGCAAGGAAGACATAACAACTAGACTAGGCCGACCACAGATTCATACCCCTCAAGTAGCTTCAGTTCTGATCATCAGAATTTCCTTCATCTGGGAGACCGCTTAATGAAAAATAATAATAATTTAGTTCAACAGTAGACCACAATACAGAATATACATATTTTTTGAACTTGCAAAAAGATCTACCCAATTCATAAATTCTAAGATCAAAGTGCCAATTGCAAATGAAATTGTTAATGATATATAGAGAGGTAAAATAATTATATTGCAGTGCTAAAAAGCTAGTACTTAATTTTGTTTTTGAATATATCTAAAACAGTAAAACAAATGAAAATCAAGTATCTAACTTGAAACCTTTATATTCTCCTCTGATTGGGAATATCCAGTATCTAAAACAGTAAAACAAATGAAAATCCAGTATCTAAGCATGTCTTTCATGGATTGTTCAGACAATCCATGAAACTGTCATCATGGAAGGAAATCAAATATAAGAAAAATAAGAAAAATAAGAAGGGGCTCATATCAAGTGTACTTTTAAGGAACTGTCATCGTGGAAGGAAACCAAATATAGAAGCCAGAAATGGAAACATAAAATGGTAGAGAATGAGGAAACACCAGTCTAACATAGCGGCATTTTCCTCATCTCTCTCTCATCCCTTCTTTCCCTTCAGCACACACACACAAAGAGACATCAGCAACAACAGCAAGAGCGACAAGAACAACAATAATAATAAATTATTGTAAACGAGATGTCTCTATATGGATTTCCAGATCTCCACTCGAGCCCTCTCTTTCTAATCACAGTCCAATTAAGAACATAGACGATATCCACTAAACAATCCAATCACAGCCCAATCAAAATTTACCATCCTGGATCTTAAATCTTCAGATGCATGAATTCAGCTTCTTTAATAGTAAAAGAAAATGAAAATTTCCAGTATCTAAGCATATATGTTTGTCTATTAATTCTTCATCCCAACTAAATCATTGATGTTTGTGGCTCCAAAAGAAACCTGCACAAGGTTTGTTCAGCCCAATTCTTGTACAGATTTGGAGGATTTTGGTATACAGCTAGCATCCTTAGTTGACAGTGAACCCATTTTGGTAAAAAAATCATGCTAAGATGACAATCAGATGCATGAATTCATCTTCTTTAACAGTAAAAGAAGTTGAAAATTTCCAGTATCTAAGCATATATGTTTCTCTATTAATTCTTCATCCCAACTAAACCATTGATGTTTGTGGCTCCAAAAGAAACCTGCACAAGGTTTGTTCAGCCCAATTCTTGTACAGATTTGGAGGATTTTGGTATACAGCTAGCATCCTTAGATGACAGTCAACCCGTTTTGGTAAAAAAATCATGCTAAGATGACAATCAGATGCATGAATTCAGCTTCTTTAACAGTAAAAGAAAATGAAAATTTTCAGTATCTAAGCATATATGTTTGTCTATTAATTCTTCATCCCAACTAAACCATTGATGTTTGTGGCTCCAAAAGAAACCTGCACAAGGTTTGTTCAGCCCAATTCTTGTACAGATTTGGAGGATTTTGGTATACAGCTAGGGGTGTTCATCGGTTAAAAACCGAACCGAACCAAACTTTTCGGTTTGGTAAATTTGAAACCGAACTCCGAACCGAACATGTACATTTCGGTTTTGACCGAACCGAAATATATCGGTTCGGTTCGGTTAATAACCATACTAACCGAACTTAAAAAAAGAATTTCATTTTTGAATGTTTATATTAGATTCTGAGTGAAAGATTCATTATTCAATATTCACTAAGCAAACAACAACCAATTAGAATTGTACTCATAATTTATACACTACAAAATTACAGTAATAACTAGCAAAAAAACTTAATTTACAAGTTACAAATGATTACAATTTACAACCAATCAACTATATAAGCTTATATTTTACAATTTGAAATTACAAGTTTCTGACTTTCTGTAACACTGTTGTTGTTTGCACTTTGCAGGCCTCATCTGAGCCATCTCAACTCTCAAGCACACCAGAACAAATGAACAATCAGCAAATGAACAAAAAACTTGAGCCTGCAGCACCAATCAAAACAATCAGCAATTGTCAATATATTTTTTTTTCAAAATAAATTGTCAAGATGTAATGTGGCAGATGTCCTATATAGAACTAAGAAATATATATTTATCAAAGAAAACTGTGTATATGAGTCTTCATTGTTATCAAACATATGCAACTATTATACATGCAGGCAAAGGAAAAGGTGTCAAACTAACATCAGATATTATCTCATAATTCAGTTTATTATTCTTATGTCAATAGTAGTATGAGAGTAAAGAAATAAACTATCGGATACATCAAAGTCCTTCTATATACTAGAGTAACTAGTGTACTAAGTGGAAATTTATTACTTATAGTTGAGTGCATAATCTCCCTACTACATCTGAACGAATCTTTTACAAGAACATAATTATAAGTGGCTTTGTTACTATACTCAGAGGACCGCAAAACTTCTCTACATGAGTACATCTAATGGGGATATCTACATAACAATATGAAGGTAGGTCCAGATGTACAGGCTGTTAAGCTTAGCTCATAACACACTAGCTATCTTTTGCTGAAAAATATGACACTAAAACCATGTTGAAGTATACAGACTGAACATGTTTCATTTGACTGTTTGTATGGAAAAGCAGTTTGATGATGATTTACTTGAAAGTTTATCACTCTCCTAATCAGCCATGATGCATCTAGCAATAGCAACAACAAAAGCAACAACAAAAAGAAACTTCGTGGTTCCTTGGTTATGGACCTAAGGTACACAGCATGGTCAAAATTCAAAAACTCTAGGCAAGATGAGATGGAAGCATTACAGAATTTAATTGTTCCCATTTATGGGATGCACAAGCATATAGCCTTAGAATTTTATAAATTTATTGAACAAAAAATATCTGAAATCATGTATTGCTTGCCATTGTCTTCCAGAAAATTCTCAAAGACTATACCTTCATCCATCACAACTTCGACGTGATTTTTATTATCAACCACAGTAAAGGAGATGCTACCCAACCAAAGAACCACAGCAAGCATTGCAAACACATTATGTTGATCTTCTTTGCTGATATGAACAACATCCATAGCTTTCTGAAATCAAAAAGGAAATTAGCATGGGGAATTTCTATGGTACACGATATATAATTTATAACAAGGTTAGGCATCTCATATTACCATAATAGAACGAAACCTTTCAGCATCATCAACCCCAGCAACAGTATAACAGTTACTCTGCTTCAAATATTTGTATTCATCCACCTTTTTCAAATTTAGTTTCTCTGTGTTCAAAAGTTCAGAGTTTGGTGAGCAATTAAATTTCACTTGAATTTATGCAAAAAACAGTTCAAAAAAAAGTTTCCCAATGGATAAGTTACATTACAAAGCATACAAACCAATTGTATTTGTATACTGTTGAGATACTTTTGCTTGGTTATACCAGAGAAGTATCAGAACTTAAGTAGTTTCGAGTACCATAATCTATCAAAGGGAATAATATAATATATACCACACTGACTTCACACAACTAGAAGGATCAAAACAGGAAGTTATTTAGGATCTTGGTTAAATAGATTGACTTATTTTTAACAAAAGAACTGCTTGCCTAACTTAGGTTGATGCTATTAATAAGGATGTGAAAAGTGTTGACGAAAGAGGTGGCCCTCAGTAGAGTTGAGTGGAAGAGCAGGATTCCATCACCAAACCCAAAATTTTAGGATCAAGCCTTTGTTATTGTTGTTGTTGTTAGTATCTGTATCTGATCCGTCTAAAATCTTCTTTGGCTGGTTTTCGACCTTGACATGGCCTAGATATGAGTCGAGGGACTGTGAAGCACTGAATTGTTTGACTCTGGCAAAGTTCCATCATAAAATTAGAAGAACTACTTCAATAGAAGGAAAAAAATGAACGATCTACTCTACTCTAAGAACTTTATTACATCGAAGAGAGAACAACATACACAAGTAAGAGAGTCAACTAGTAACCATAAACCAAAAACATTTAACATCAGTACACCATCAATTTTTACTGATAAATCATTATTGGCATCAGAAGAAAATGCATGATGCTAAAGAAATTTATATGTGAAAACAGGAAAAGAGAAATCAGTGAAAAGTAGGAAATTCAGAAATAACAAGGGCTACCTTTAAGAGATAATGGAGAATCAGGGGAATAGAGGAGGCCGGTCAAGGGAACGGCACGTCGGCGCCAGAGGAGGATCAGAGAGTCGAGACTGGAGGGTGCGAGTCGTGCGACTGTGCGAGGGTGCGAGTCGTGCGACTGTGCGAGGAGGGATGGAGATCGCCAGATCGGGAGTCGAGAGCCGATGATGGAGATCGACTGATCGAGAGTCGATATCGAGAGTCGAGACCGTCTAGGGTTAAAGGAATTGAGAATTGAGAGAGGATAGGAATGGATCTGTGAAATTGAGAGTGATTTGGAGATGATCAGATGAGCCTTGGCCGAATTAATAGATTGAGAAGGAGAAGTGGAGAAGGAGAACTCTGGAGAAGTCATCATTAATAGATAGTTGTACTTGAGAAGTGAGAACGACGATGAAGAGTGAAGAGACACTGAAGTGGAGAAGAAGATGAGAAGTCAAGGGTTAGGGTTCGATTTCGGCTGAAGTGAAGGGGGAAGGGGTATTAATTTGGGAAGAAAAAAAAAGTTCGATTTTTTTTCGGTTCGGTTTTTTTAGAACCCAACCAAAAACCGACCCGGACTCTCTAACAAAACTATGGTTTGGATCAAAACCGAACCGAAAAACCAAAAAACCGAACCAAATTGATAAATTTCGGTTCGGTTCGGTTCGGTAATCGGTTTTAACCGAAGTATGAACAGCCCTATATACAGCTAGCATCCTTGGTTGACAGTGAACCCATTTTGGTAAAAAAATCATGCTAAGATTACAATGAGATGCATGAATTCAGCTTCTTTAACAGTAAAAGAAAATGAAAATTTTCAGTATCTAAGCATATATGTTTCTCTATTAATTCTTCATCCCAACTAAACCATTGATGTTTGTGGCTCCAAAAGAAACCTGCACAAGGTTTGTTCAGCCCAATTCTTGTACAGATTTGGAGGATTTGGGTATACAGCTAGCATCCTTAGTTGACAGTGAACCCATTTTGGTAAAAAAATCATGCTAAGATGACAATCAGATGCATGAATTCAGCTTCTTTAACAGTAAAAGAAGTTGAAAATTTCCAGTATCTAAGCATATATGTTTCTCTATTAATTCTTCATCCCAACTAAACCATTGATGTCTGTGGCTCCAAAAGAAACCTGCACAAGGTTTGTTCAGCCCAATTCTTGTACAAATTTGGAGGATTTTGGTATACAGCTAGCATCCTTAGATGACAGTCAACCCATTTTGGTAAAAAAATCATGCTAAGATGACAATCAGATGCATGAATTCAGCTTCTTTAACAGTAAAAGAAAATGAAAATTTCCAGTATCTAAGCATATATGTTTCTCTATTAATTCTTCATCCCAACTAAACCATTGATGTTTGTGGCTCCAAAAGAAACCTGCACAAGGTTTGTTCAGCCCAATTCTTGTACAGATTTGGAGGATTTTGGTATACAGCTAGCCTCCTTAGTTGACAGTTAACCCATTTTGGTAAAAAAAGCATGCTAAGATGACAATCAGATTCATGAATTCAGTTTCTTTAACAGCAAAAGAAAATGAAAATTTCCAATATCTAAGCATATATGTTTCTCTATTAATTCTTCATCCCAACTAAATCATGATGTCTGTGGCTCCAAAAGAAACCTGCACAAGGTTTGTTCAGCCCAATTCTTGAGCAAATTTGGAGGATTTTGGTATTCATACAGCATCCTTAGTTGACAGTCAACCCATTTTGGTAAAAAAATCATGCTAAGATGGCAATCAGATGCATGAATTCAGCTTCTTTAATAGTAAAAGAAAATGAAAATTTTCCGTATCTAAGCATATATGTTTGTCTATTAATTCTTCATCCCAACTAATTCATGATGTTTGTGGCTCAAAGAAGATTTTAGATCCAGGATGACAAATTTTGATTGGGCATTGAATGGAGATTCTAGTCATTGATCGATTCTTTGGAGCCCGACTTTCTAACGAAAATGCCATTTGGAAGTATGCGGGTACATGTTTGTTGGATAACCAAAACTCCCATTTTTATTGAAGAAAAATAAGAATAGGGCTCATATCAAGTGTAGTTTTAAGGAACTTTCATCGTGGAAGGAAACCAAATATAGAAACCAAAAAGAGGAATGGTAGAGAATGAGGATACACCAGGCTAACATAGTGGCATTTTCCTCATCTCTCTCTCGATCCCTGCTTTCTCTTCAGCAAACGCACATAAAGAGACATCAGCAACAATAGCAAGAGCGACAAGAACAACAATAATAATAAATTATTATGAACGAGATGTCTCTATATGGGTTTCCAGATCTCCACTCCAACTCGTCTCTTTCTAATCACAGCCCAATTAAGAACACTTGTTGACAGTCACTAAACAATCCAATCACAGCCCAATCAAAATTTGTGATCCTGGATCTAAAAACTTCAGAATTCCCAAACTCTGTACAAGAATTGGTCAGAACAAACCTTGTGCAGGTTTCTTTTGGAGCCAGTAACATCAATGATTTAGTTGGGATGAAGAATTAATAGACAAACATATATGCTTAGATACGGAAAATTTTCATTTTCTTTTACTGTTAAAGAAGCTGAATTCATGCATCTGATTGTCATCTTAGCATGCTTTTTTACCAAAATGGGTTAACTGTCAACTAAGGATTCTAGCTGTATACCAAAATCCTCCAAATCTGTACAAGAATTGGGCTGAACAAACCTTGTGCAGGTTTATTTTGGAGCCACAAACATCAATGGTTTAGTTGGGATGAACAATTAATAGAGAAACATATATGCTTAGATACTGGAAATTTTCATTTTCTTTTACTGTTAAAGAAGCTGAATTCATGCATCTGATTGGCATCTTAGCATGATTTTTTACCAAAATGGGTTGACTGTCATCTAAGGATGCTAGCTGTATACCAAAATCCTCCAAATCTGTACAAGAATTGGGCTGAACAAACCTTGTGCAGGTTTCTTTTGGAGCCACAAACATCATGATTTAGTTGGGATGAAGAATTAATAGACAAACATATATGCTTAGACACTGGAAATTTTCATTTTCTTTTGCTGTTAAAGAAGCTGAATTCATGTATCTGATTGCCATCTTAGCATGCTTTTTTTATCAAAATGGGTTAACTGTCAACTAAGGATGCTAGCTGTATACCAAAATCCTCCAAATCTGTACAAGAATTGGGCTGAACAAGCATGTGTGCAGGTCATAGAATGTCATCTAAGCATGCTATCTGCCAAAGTGGGGTTGGTCATAGAATGCATAAACGACACGTATTAGTGTTTGTGAGTATGCAGTGGGGTGCAGCTATGATCACTAGTTGGATCACCAAAACTCCCAATTTTATTAAAGAACAATAAGAACAGGGCTCATATCAAGTGTAGTTTTACGGAACTGTCATCGTGGAAGGAAACCAATTTAATATAGAAGCCATAAATGGAGCCAGAAAGAGGAATGGTAGAGAATGAGGATACACCAGGCTAACATAGCGGCATTTTCCTCAACTCTCTCTCATCCCTTCTTTCTCTTCAACACACGCACACAAAGAGACATCATTAACAACAGCAAGAGGGGGTTGGTCCAACAATAATAATAGATTATAATAAACGAGATGTCTCTATATGGGTTTTCAGATCTCCACTCGAGCCCTTTCTTTCTAATCACAGCCCAATTAAGAAATATAGACGACAGCCACATTGCAGAATCACAAACACTAATACGTGTCTTTCATGCATTCAAAATTATAATCTCTTCAAAATTACCAATTTAAAGACTTACCGGTGATGGGACTTAAGATTGCTGCCCTATTAACTGGGCCATTTGTTCTTGGAGGAGTGCCACTTGTGCCTTTAATGAAGTCATCTCCTCGTCCCGAGTCCCACTTGAAGTAGATTCACTCCGTCCGAATAACCGCAAGGGGGTTGGTCCTAGCCCCATACCACAGACACGTCCATGCCTCTCCTTTCCCCTAACTGCGGTCAAGGCAAGTCGTTGGCGGGTACGGAAATCTGTGGATGCCGCCGTATGGTCAGAATCTGAAGCGGAAGAGATTTCATCAAATTTTTTCCAAGCGTTAGTCTGTAAAAGGACATAACAATCAGAGTTAAAAGCAGATGAGATTTCGACAAATTATTATCCATTTACAAAAATAAGCTATAAATCATCAAAAAGTAAAAGCAACTGAAGATATATATAAACAATAACATTTCTATAGCCTATATATAGTAGTAAATTTCTAAAAGGTCATCACTAAAATATTATGTCATAGCCTATAGTCAATTTTGTGTTCCAACTCAATTCACTAAATATTTAATTACCCATAACTAAAATAGTTATAATGATAGTCAATTGTAGATCAGATAGATATTAGTTCACAAATTACCACAATCTGTGCTGCCTCAGGGATCGCATACGTCCCATCCTTCGACTTGTGGGTGGCATCGAAAAAATCTATGTCGCCAAACTCCGTAGGACCCCCCAAATCTTCCTCCTATATATTAGTAAGATGAAATGCTTATAAACAAATAACTGTAAGTCAAAAATGTTCAATTTGATTGCGCTTACCAATTCTTCCCGAACCAGAGCAAAGCTCTGTGTACCAGCGGTGTGCAACACTAGCTACTTTGACCGACTGGCAACACCTACCTCCGCCCTTATCTGTCCAGGCCACAATGAAGTTAACAAAAAATTTAATTAGAGTAGCCATACAACCACAAAGTCATTAAATTTTGGTTAGTAATGTAAATACCTGACCGACCACCGAACTCCAGTAGTGCACAAGTAATTGCCTATCTGAAGGCTCCACATTCGGTGGCACATCCCCTGCATTATCCACCTCTGACTGGTCTTTGTCAAAATACCTAGCCTTCAAGTCACTCTTGTAGTCCCTCCACTTTTTGGAGAGTGACTTTTCAACCCAAGGCGTAAGGGAGTCCGAGAACGAGAAGTATTGCTGCAAAATTTATGAAGTTTAACAAAGGATAACTGAATTGCATAAACCGAATACCCATCACTAAAAATACATATTTCAATAATATATTTGAGCCTACCAATTATTTATTTTAGATGGGAAATACCTTGATTGTTATAATTGCAGTTGCCTTTGTCGTGGTTGGCACCTTCGGCCAACTCTCGTACGACAAAGGAATTATCCGTGGGTTCCTTGCTATTAACCCAATAAAGGATGAGAATTTTCTTCCATTATCACCAACCGGTTGCCCGACACTGTTTTCCTCCACCACAATCCTTTCGTCATTCTTAAGTTTCCATATGCCCGTCATCTTAGTTCGCCCTCGATGTTTTTTGACAGTGGGTGGCGTGCTACCCTCCCCTTCCTCTGTTTGACTGCCACTATTATGTAGTGGCTGCTCATCCCCATGGCTTTCGTTGCCATCATTTATGTTTATCCTTTTTCCACGCCTTGGCATCTTGTACCTGTTAAAGATTCAATAAATTCATTAGAGGAGCAAAATTAATTAATAACATGTTTATAATAACTATCACAAAATGAGAAATTTCAATCAGATGCATGAATTCAGTTTCTTTAACAGTAAAAGAAAATGAAAATTTCCAGTATCTAAGCATATATGTTTCTCTATTAATTCTTCATCCCAACTAAATCATGATGTTTGTAGCTCCAAAAGAAACCTGCATAAGGTTTGTTCAGCCCAATTCTTGTACAGATTTGGAGGATTTTGGTATACATACAGCATCCTTAGTTGACAGTCAACCCATTTTGGTAAAAAAATCATGCTAAGATGGCAATCAGATGCATGAATTCAGTTTCTTTAATAGTAAAAGAAAATGAAAATTTCCAGTATCTACGCATATATATTTCTCTATTAATTCTTCATCCCAGTATCTAAATCATTGATGTTTGTGGCTCCAAAAGAAACCTGCACAAGGTTTGTTCAGCCCAATTCTTGTACAGATTTGGAGGATTTTGGTATACAGCTAGCATCCTTAGATGACAGTCAACCCATTTTGGTAAAAAAATCATGCTAAGATGACAATCAGATGCATGAATTGAACTTCTTTAGCAGTAAAAGAAAATGAAAATTTCCAGTAGGATTTGTACTTCAGTCTGATTAACAAACCAACATAATTACAAAAAATTAAAAAAGTGAGATTTGTAACAAATTCAACTACAATGATAGTTTGATGCAAATGACACTAAGCATAGTTTAATGTAAATGACACCAAGCAGTAGAAAATAGAAAGATAATTAAACCAATTATTAAATTCACATACAACATGTTCGGAATTACAAGACATAATATTACAACAAGATTTAAGACATGAAAATTACAGGACATATAATATTGAGCTATGAAAATCAAGTAAACTACAATACGACATCTTTCAATACATCCTCTCTTCTCCATCCTTGCGGAGCCAAGTCCCGCAAATTCCGCCGTCGGTTGTGTTTACATCAAACATAGGAAACTCAGAAGCTATGTAACTGTTCATGACTTCACCGTCTTCATCTTCTGAAGTATCGCCCAGTTGGAATACATCTCTTGGTTGCATAACGAGAGCCACATACGATTTTGGTAGGGTTGGATCTTCAATGTAGAACACTTGTTGCACTTGGGATGGGAACACAAATGGTTCGTGGCTAATGTGTGTACCGTTGTGAATCAATTTTGAGAAGTTTACAACTGTGAAGCCTAACTTATTCTTGTTATTAGCAAAATTCCTATCAAACTCAGCCCAATCCCCACGAAATAAGACAACACGAAAATTACCAAAATAATTCAACACAATGATATCCGTGAGCACTCCATAGTAGTCGAGATCTCCATCTACCGGCCTCGTGTCCGACTTGGAAGCATAACTTCTAGTCTTAGAAGTCACTACCATTCCACTATTTTGAGACTTCAAATTACATTCACGATCCTTAGTACGAAATCTAAAGCCATTGAATATGTATCCTCCGTATCTTTTGACCATCTTATAGGGACCTTTGGCAAGTACTTGTATTTCAGATGACACACCTTCAGGACCCAAAGAATGTACCTATTAATTTTGCGCAAATCGTATCAGCACCATGGATAATGTAGATATAATGAAGATTAACTTGCATTTTCTTAATTCACCTATATGAGATTCAAACCACTTATGAAAATTTTCATTCATCAACTTATTTTGTTCACGTGGTGGTAGTCTTCTTGGTTTAGCCCTTCGTTTGGTGTCCCTGACAAATTTGCTAAAATACAAGCAATTGAAATAAAGAATAACAAAAGTAAGTTAATATCGAACTCTGCGGTTTTCACTATATTCGATTTAAATTCAAAAACAACTTACTTTCGAAATGGTTCCACTGATGCATGGTGGTCTAACACATATCGATATGCATGTTCCCACGTTAAGTTATCTAGCTCAAATGTATC
Source organism: Hemerocallis citrina (assembly GCA_017893485.1). NCBI lineage: Eukaryota > Viridiplantae > Streptophyta > Magnoliopsida > Asparagales > Asphodelaceae > Hemerocallis > Hemerocallis citrina. The sequence goes on from CM030366.1 coordinate 170,053,773, forward strand.
AACTTTACCAACAGTAGTGCCAGTAGTATCGAAAAGATATTTAGCACCATCTAGGTTGGAAATGTCTGGATTTCTCCTTGGTCTAGTCAAAGTGTCTCTACACCCTGCAGATACCTGGAACAAAAATGTGAACACTCCTCTGATAGATATCCCTGAGCTATTGACCATTCAGGATATGCTCTATTTTTAACATAACCCTTGAGCCGGTATAGGTACCTGAACATGTACAATTAATGAATTAAAGCAGAGTAGGGGATTAAAAGAAATGAGCTTTTGAAAATTCAGTTTTCTAAGATGCATGAATTCTTTTACCTCTCAATGGGGTACATCCACCGATAGTGAACAGGACCGCCGATTCTGGCTTCACCAACAAGGTGGATTATCAAGTGAATCATTATAGTGAAGAATGGTGGAGGAAATATCATCTCTATTTTACTAAGTGGCAATGCCGCCCGCTGCTCCAATTGGTCAATATCTTCAACACGAAGCATTCTTGAGCAAATACCTTTATATATGCTACAAAGATCTTTCAGGACAGTACTGATTTGCTTACACATTGAAGACCTTAGGACCACAGAAAGGAGATCCTACAATAGGATGTGGTAGTCGTGTGACTTTAGACCCTGAAGCCTCTTGTCTTTAAAGTTGACACATCTTGCTATGTTAGAAGAATAGCCATCAGGAACTTTAAGTTCCAGTAGAACTTTGCAAAACAATTCCAACTCCAATTTGACATTGAATAGATTGCAGGAGGTAGAAGTACTTTCCCGTTCGGTTATTCCTCTGGGTGCAACTCATATCGGATGCCCATTGACTTCAAATCAAGTCGGTTCTTGAGATTGTCCTTTGTCTTCCGGTCATCTCCCATAACTGTTCCTATACAATTTTCACCAATATTTTTTCCGATATGCATCACATCTAAATTATGTCGCAATAAGTTGAATTCCCAATACGGCAACTTGAAGAAAATACTCTTCTTCTTCCATGCACCTAAATTCGTCATGTTCTGATCCTCATCTTCGCCACATAGATCGGTCTCCTCACCTTGCTCCGGTCTTGCCCTTTTCTTGCCCTTTTTGCTGACTTGTAGTTCTTTTCCATATTTGAACTGATGACCATCTACCCGCCTCAAAATATCTGACCCAGAAGAAGCTCCAGGGGCATGTTCCCACTCGTCGGTACCATAAAATGTCGCTGTCTCTGCCCGAAATATATGTGTGTCAGGCAACCATCTCCTATGACCCATATAGCAAAACTTTCTGCCATTGTACAACCACCTTGAACTAGTTTGGTCAGCATAACAAGGACATGCATAACGTCCTTTAGTGCTATATCCAGATAAATTTGCATATGCTGGAAAATCATTGATTGTCCAAGACAACACGACCCGAAGAGAAAATGTTTCTTTAGCCACAGCATCATAGGTTGGAACACCCACCCACAATTTCTGAAGTTCATATATTAACGGCTGTAGGTATACATCTATATCATTTCAAGGACCTTTCGGTCCAGGAACTATCATGGATAAAATAAATGAGGACTGCTTCATGCATTTCCAAGGCAGCAAATTGTATGGTATTAACACAACAGGTCATATGCTGTATGTACTACTCATTTGCCTAAAAGGGTTGAAACCATCACTAGCTAGTCCAAGTCTCACATTCCGAGGATCTTCCGCAAAATTGGGATATCTTTCATCAAATTTTTTCCAAGATTGAGAATCAGTAGGATGTCTAAGAATTCCATCATTAGTGCGACCTTCAGCATGCCATTTCATATCAGAAGAAGTTTTCGTAGACATAAACAACCTTTGTAGCCTAGGAATCAGAGGAAAGTAACGCAGTATTTTGGCAGGCTTCTTTCTCCTACTTCGCTTAGTAGATCCACTGGCTTGATCGTCTTGATTTGGTGTTTCTGACCATTTTGAAGAACAACAGACTTCGCAATTCTCCAGACTTTCCTTACCTCTCGTGAAAAGCATACAGTCATTTGGATATGATGCTATCTTCTCATACCCTAGATCGAAAGAACTTAGGAATTTTTTGATTTTATAGGCTGAGTTTGGAATACAGATTTCTGGAAATGCTTCATTCAACAGTTCAAGTAGCATACTGAAGGACTTAGCAGACCACCCGTTTAAACATTTAATCTGAAATAGTTTGACAATGAATGAGAATTTAGAGAATTTGGTGCAATCGCAGTACAGCGGAGTACTAGCATCTTCAAGCAACTTAGCGAAGGATTCTTGCTGTTTATTATTTTCAGGGGTGGGGTCAGGCATTTCCTCGTCCACCCCACCACCAATGTGTGATGTTTCTGTTGACTCATTATGAACTTGGGTTGTTGAATTATTGGTATGGAAAGAAACATTATGAATCCCCAAGGCGTCTTGCAACAAAGCATGCATCTCATTGGGAACACTTAGTCTTCGTTCACTAAGGGCTCATCTTCATTTTCTAATACAACCAGACGAACAGGAGCTGACGTATGATCCTCTCCATGATAAAACCACCGTGTGTATCCTTGAAGAAAACCGTTGACAACCAAATGTGTATGTACTACATCACATGTCCTCAAATTACAATTTGTACACCGGAGGCATGGACAAAGGATTAGGTTGGGATCACGGGAATGTCGTTTGGCAAAGATAATAAAATCTTTAATACCATCACGGTACTCCTTGGATAATCGTGGTTTACTAATCCAACTTCTATCCATTATAACAATCGCACATAGTCTGAAATTAAAATTTGATATATTAAATAGTATTAACAGTAAAAGGCATTTTGTATATTTAATTTCACCTTTTTTAAAACCATCCCTAGCTGCAAATAAATAAACGATATAATAATTAACTGTAAAATAAAGAAATCGTGGTTCCAAAAATGTATAAAAAAACAATTAAATCTTAATACAATCTACTATATTCACATAACCCTAAACTACCTTTGTGGAAATTATCACAACCACCTTAGTGGCATTTTATCGCACACCTTATGTTCGAGTGTAATATCGATTCGACTATAGTCTCCCCTGTATTTGGCTTTCCGTTCAAGGAGATGATGATGGTAAAGGGTATTTGTTGAGGAAGAGGAATCGGACGAATAACGAGGGCGTCGTACTGTAAATACGGTAACAAGAAAATCTAATGACTCATGAACTATTCTGTTCATGGCGACTAATAATCAGTTACTTATCCCAAAATAATAATAATAATAATAATAAACCTGCACAAAAGAAACTAATATGGCTAAAATCGGGGTTAAATCGGAACCGTCCAGATTGGGCGCGAATCTTGAAGCCCGGGGGTAAAACGGTAATTTCACACACAAATGGATACAAAGCGGGTATTGGATCTCCTTCTCACAGATCCAATGACCCACAAACGGATCCACTTCAATTGGGTACGGGTCCCGACCCGAGGCGAACCCAGACCAACAGGAGACAAATCAGGGTCACTGATTTGACCAAGTCAACGGGCCTGATTTGCTCTCACCGAGAATCAGGGATTAGTTTCCTAAACAGACTGTGAGGATTTTACTCCTGGCAGTTACACAGGGAATCAAGTCTCTAATCACTCCCCTGGCGACTATAAATACCTCCCCTCTACCACAGTGACCGGGTAATCACTCTTTTTCCACCTTAAGCTCTTTCTTTAATTACCACTGGTTACTGACAAGAGCGTCGGAGGGTGCATCGCCGGAATCAACCCCGGTGTCTCGCACTTCCTTGCAGGTCGCGGCAGGAATTGGAAGGCTTGGATCTGCTGTTCAAGTTTTCTCGAACTCACAAATCTCATCTGTTTACCCCCACACCGAAATCAGCGGTAACAGATTGGCGCCGCCTGTGGGAAACACCGCACGAACAGCCTCCATCTCTTCCTCGTCATCTAGCCCTGCTTCAACCATGCCTCCAAAGAAGGTCAGATCCAGAGGGTCCAACCGCGGGGCCAATCCCGCCGATCAGACAGAGGAAGTCCCTGTCAATCCTGTTCCACAGCCTGAACTTCCTCCCCCAGTCCAGCAGGGCCAACCTCCTCTTCCCAAACAACAACCCCCCAATGGCCCTTCCGGCCATAACGGGTGAAGGCAGAAGCAGCCCCTTAACCCAGACCATGTCTCGGTTCATAATGAATCCTCAGATTCAATGGCTTCTCATCACCCCGACCTCCGCAACACAGTCCTGAACAGCCAAAAAGAGGAGGACCTTCGCACCCACCTAGATGAGAGGCGGGCCCGAGAGGGAGCCTCCTGCCAGCATCATGGTGACCGATCTCCTCACCGCTGAGACGGTAGGAGGTCTCCAGACCGACGGGGCCGAGCGGCCTCTCCCGAGCAACGCAGGAGGAGGCCACATTCCCCTGCGGATCGGCATCATCCGAAGAACAATGTGGCACCTATCACTCGTGCCGAGTTCCTACAATTTCAGGAGACCGTGCTACAGGCCCTCAACCTTCGGCCCAACAACCAAAATGCCCAGAGGGTCCCAACACCCCCGCGGGTTCCCAGTCCTCGCCACCGATCCAGAAGTCCTCTCCCGGCTCCCAGTCGCCAGCAGCATCACTACAGTTCCCGCCGATCCCAGGATTACCGGTGCTGCAGTCCCCGCTCCCCTTCCTATGAAGAAGAGTCCAGGGGATCGTATGATTACCAGCGGAGGGACGATGCCCTCAACCGCTGTCTCCATGAGGTGGAGAGGCGCATTGGACGCATGGACAGAGAGGAGGAGTCTAGAGCAGGGACCGTCCGTCCCAGCAGACCCCCCTTCTCTCGGACGATCATGGAGGCCCCCATACCGAGGGGTTTCAAACCTCCGCAGTTTGAAACGTACTCAGGGGAGTCCGACCCGGTTGATCACGTCGAAAGCTTCAAGACCTTAATGCTGATCCATCAAGCTTCCGACGCCATGCTCTGCAAGACCTTCCCCGCCACCCTCAGGGGGTCTGCTCGGGAATGGTACTCCAGGCTCGCCCCCTCTTCCATCTTCTCGTTCGAGCAGTTCGAAATGCTGTTCATAACTCACTTCGTGAGTAGCAGACGAGCCGAGAAGACGAGCCTCTCCCTACTCAACCTGCGGCAAGAAAGGGGGGAGAAGCTGAGGGACTACGTGAAGAGATCCACCGCAGAAGTCAGGTCTATCGCCTCTTTAGACCAGTCAGTGGCGACTGTTGCGTTCCAGTCAAACGTCCTCAACTCCAACCTCCGGTCGTCCCTCGCCAAGAAGCCCCCACACAACTTTGCCGACCTTCTCCTAAGGTGCGAGAAGTACATTCGGGCGGAAGAGGCCGAGTGCCTCCCGAACTTCGAAGGATCGGCCTCTGGATCGAAGAGGAAGGCGACAGAGGAGGAGGGGTCGAAGAAGATGCAGAAGGACAATGGCGGCCAGCGCCGCCCTCCCCCCAGGTTCGAGAAGTTCACTCCCCTCACCACCAGTATCTCCACCATCCTGATGGAAGTGGAGAAGGAGGGGGTCATCCCTCCAGCGCCAAGGATGAACACCCCGGCCAAGAGAAGGAATAAGGAGAAATGGTGCCGTTACCATCGGGACCACGGCCATGACACCAACGACTGCCGGGCGTTGAAAAATGAAATAGAGGCCCTCATCCAGAGGGGGCAACTGGCCAAATTTGTAAAGGCAAACGATCGGGCGGATCGCAACACTCCTCCGCTTCGGGGGGCTAACAAGCGCTCCGAGCTGCACGAGGAGATGCCCGAGTTCGAAGAAGAACAGGTCCTGCACCTCATCCACGGAGGCCCCATGGGGGGCTCCTCCAGCTCGGTCGGGAGTAGGGGAAGTCAGGGGGAGCCAAGAGACGGCTCGGAAGTGCTATATGACTTCCACTGGGGGACCGGTGCTCTCCCTCGAGACACTGGAAATTCCCGAGCTGAAAGTCCAACCCACGTCCGAGCCGGCGGATGAGTTGGAAGAAGTGCTCTTCTCGGACGAGAATCCGAGCCGAAAGTTCCTCATCAGCAAGTCCTTGCCGACTGCACTGTGCTCTGACTTGGTTAAATGCATCCGGGATAACCGCGACCTGTTTGCTTGGTCAGCCGCGGATATGCCCGGCATCTCCGAGGAGTTGCTAGTCCACCGCCTAAGTGTCGAACCGGGGTGCAAACCGGTTCAGCAGAAGAGACGAAAATTCGCTCCCGAGCGACAGCAGGCCATCAAGGAGGAGGTGGATAAACTCTTGAAGGCTAAGTTCATACAGGAGGTAAACTACCCCGAGTGGCTCTCCAATGTTGTAATGGTCAAGAAGTCCAATGGCTCTTGGAGGATATGCATCGACTTCACCGACCTGAATAAGGCGTGTCCGAAGGATCCCTTCCCTCTTCCAAATATCGATACCCTCATTGATGCCACCTCGGGCCATGAGCTCCTCAGCTTCATGGACGCCTTCTCCGGCTATAATCAGATCCGAATGTTCCCCCCGGACATTCCGAAGACCTCCTTCATCACCGATCAGGGCCTCTACTGCTACAGGGTCATGCCGTTCGGGTTGAAGAACGCGGGTGCCACCTACCAGCGCCTCGTCAACAAGGTCTTTCAGAGCCAGATAGGCCGCAACATGGAGGTGTACGTTGAAGACATGCTCGTCATGAGCATCCGAGGCACTGACCACGTGGCCGACCTCCAGGAGGCATTCGGCGTGTTGAGGAGGCACAGCATGCGGCTGAACCCGAACAAGTGTGCGTTTGGGGTCTCTTCGGGAAAGTTCCTCAGCTTCATGGTGAGCCAGCGAGGGATTGAGGCCAATCCCGAGAAGATCAAGGCCATATTGGACATGGCCCCGCCCCGGAACGTCAAGGAGGTGCAGAAGCTTACGGGTCGGCTCGCCGCTATCGGTCGGTTCCTCTCGAAGTCTGGGGAAAAGTGCCTCCCCTTCTTCAAGGCACTCAGGGGGGCTAAGGGTTTTGAATGGGGCCAACCATAACAGGAATCGTTCGACCAACTGAAGGCCTACTTGGTGAACCCCCCTCTGCTCAGCAAACCTGTCCCGGGGGAAACCCTCTTCATCTACTTGGCTGCTTCTGAGCAGACCCTAAGTGCTGTTTTGGTGAGAGAGAAGGACCGGGCCCAAAGGCCCATCTACTACGTGAGCAAGGTGCTTCGGGACGCTGAGCTCCGCTATCCGAAGATAGAGAAGATGGCCTACACCCTGGTCATGGTGGCAAGGAAGCTCCGGCCGTACTTTCAATCCCACTCGGTCGTTGTCCTCACCGACCAACCTCTAAAGCAGATCCTCCACAAGCCCGAGACCTCGGGCCGGCTAATGAAGTGGTCCATAGAGCTGAGCCAACATGACATCTCTTACCAACCTCGGACGGCAATCAAAGCATAGGCCCTCGCCGACTTCATCGTAGAATCCACCATTCCTGAGGTCAGCCACGTCCCGAACGGATCCCCCATTTGGACGGTCTTCGTGGACGGCTCCTCCTGTAACGAAGGAAGCGGCGCCGGCATCATCTTGAACGGCCCTGATGACTTTGTCCTCCAGTATGCGATCCGTATGAACTTCAAGGCCTCGAACAATGAGGCGGAGTACGAGTCACTCATTGTTGGTCTTGGACTTGCCCGAAGTGCTGGGGCACAGCGCCTCCGAATCCACAGCGATTCTCAGCTGGTTGTGAACCAGGTCTTGGGCGAATACGAGGCGCGGGACGAGCGAATGGCGAAGTACCTCGCCAGGGTCCGGGCCCTCATGAGCCGGTTCGAAGAGGCACTCATCCAACGAGTCCCTCGCGAGGAGAATTCACAGGCCGATGCCCTTTCCAAGTTGGCCTCATCCTCCCTCCAAGGTCTCGAGCAGACCGTTTTGATCGAGGTCCTCTCAAGGCCGAGCATAGAATACGAGACCTCCAGCTTGGTAGAGTCATTGCCGGTCATGCTGCAAGATAATTGGATGAAGCCGTTGGTAGAATTCTTAAGGGATGGGCTCCTGCCCGAGGATCCCAAAGAAGCACGCCGAGTCAGAACCAGGGCCGAGCGGTATGTCTTGATCGAGGGTATCTTATACAAACGCTCCTTCTCTCAAATTGACGGTCGACCATACCTAAGGTCCCTCTCCCCAGAACAGGCCGACTATGCCCTACAAGAGCTCCACGAAGGCATCGGTAGGGCACATTCAGGATCCAGGTCCCTGGCCCGAAAAGCTTTGAATTATGGATACTTCTGGCCGACCCTCCTTCAAGACGCCGAGCGACACGTTCGGCAATGTAACTCTTGCCAGAGACACTCCAGCATCCGTCGCCTCCCTCAAGCCAACCTCGCCTCCCTATCAAGTCCTATCCCCTTCGCAATGTGGGGGATGGATTTACTAGGGCCTTTCCCTCCGGCTCCGGGTCAGTTCAAGTTCTTGGTCGTAGCCATCGACTACTTCTCGAAGTGGGTCGAGGCCGAACCCCTCGCCACTATAACCGAGAACAAGGTGGTTCAATTTACTCTGGAAGAACATCATCTGTAGATTCGGCGTCCCCCGTGTCCTCATGACGGACAACGGGACTCAGTTCACTGGCGTAGCATTCCGAGCTCTGTGCGACGACCTTGCCATCCAACAGCATTTCTCGTCCGTCTCCCACCCTCAGTCGAACGGACAGGCAGAAAATGCTAATCGGCAGATCCTCGCAGGTATCAAGAAAAGGCTGGACAAATGTTCCAAAGGCTTATGGGTCGACCAACTCCCCAACGTCCTATGGAACTACCGCACGAGCAAGCGGACCCCCACAGGAGAGTCCCCTTTCAACCTTACCTACGGGTCCGAGGCGGTGATACCCCTCGAGGTCGGCATACCTTCCCCTCGCCTTGCAGCCTACAACGAGGAACAGAACGCCAGGGACCTCAGGGCAGACTTAGATCTGGTAGATGAGCTGAGGGAAAGAGCGTCAATTCGGCAACAGAATTACCGAAGAAGGGTCGAGTTGGCACACAACAAGAAGGTCCGACCCACCAACCTTAAGCAAGGGGATTTAGTCTTGAGAAAATTGGCCATATCATTCCCCAATCAGAAGAGCAAGCTGGCTCCGAACTAGAAAGGGTCGTACAGGATCACAAGGGTAGTTCGGCCCGGGGCATATCGTCTGGAAGATCTAGAGGGCAGAGAGATTCCGAGGACCTGGAATGCCGACCACCTCCTGAAATACCAAGAAAGCGCCCCGGCGCCACTCTAAGTATCATAGGATATCGAGCCATTCCTCTCCTCTAACTTGTAATCTATTTTCATAAGTTGTAATATGTAAAAACGGTTCGCCGTCGATTATCAATGAAGAATGCTCTTTCATACTTATAAATTTACATGCCTCTCTCCGCCCTTATCATTTGTTTTTTAATTTGATTTCAACCAATGGTTCGGAGTCCATGTCCGGCTCGACTCTACCTCCTCGGCTCGCCCCCGGACGTGCCAGAGGTAGATCGCCGTTCGGAACTGCTCCCACAACCGTTGAACTGCACCGATGGTTCGGAGTCCAACACTCGGCTCGACTTTACCTCCTCGGCTCACCCCCGGACAAGCCAGAGGTAGATCGCCGTTCGGAACTGCTCCCACAACCGTTGAACTACACTGATGGTTCGGAGTCCAACACTCGGCTCGACTTTACCTCCTCGGCTCGCCCCCGGACGAGCCAGAGGTAGATCGCCGTTCGGAACTGCTTCCACAACCGTTGAACTACACCGATGGTTCGGAGTCCAACACTCGGCTCGACTTTACCTCCTCCGCTCGTCCCCGGACGAGCCAGAGGTAGATCGCCGTTCAGAATTGCTCCCACAACCGTTGAACTACACCGATGGTTTCGGAGTCCAACACTTGGTTCGATTCCACTCCCCAAGCTTGCTTCTCGGCGAGTTAGGAGTAGATCACCATTCGGAATTGCTCCCACAACCGTCGAACATTCGCTACGACCAGCGAACTTCACCATGGAAGGGAGCTCGGTTCACCCCTCGACTTCGCAAGAAGAGGGAGACGGAAGCCCCAAGAAGAAGGGTCGGATCACGTTGCCTCCGGTCGGATGCCGAGCAAGTGCCATTCCGATCTTGCAAACGGAGAAAACTCGCTTTCTCCTCAACTTTCGCGTAGGATCCCGATCAGACGGCCAGGATCTTGCCAGCGACACTAGACGACAAGATAACGTTTTCTTGGGAACAGAGCCGCCTCGAGGTTCATGCCAAAATCTAACGGCCTAGATCTTGTCAACGCCGCTAACGACAAGATAGCGTTCCCATGGGAACTGGTTCGACTCGAGATTCTTGCCGACGGCACTATGCGCTCGGCTCGTAAACCTCGGCACGACCGACACACTTACAAGCGAGATAAATACGCAGAGCAACAAAGAAATTTTATTAATAATCGGGACACAATACAAAGCAATCTTTCCATGGTTACAAAGCATTAGAAAACAAAAAATACAGCGCCGACCCATTACACTTGGTCTTCAAACAGAAATGTCTTCACTGATCTGTTCGGTCGCCAGTCCATCCACTTCAGCTGATAGCTCCTCCACCTCCTTCCGAAGCTTTGCCTCCACGGTCTGTAAGCGATGGATCTCGGAGAGCAAATCGTCCCGCTCGGCTAATATCTTCGACTGGTTGTGCCGAATACACTGAACCCGAAGAGCGTTTCTAAAAGCAGTCTGCGAGTCTTCGTCCTCTCCTACGGGGGTCGCCTCGATGATCCTACTCTCCAGACGTTGGATCTCGACGTCTCGTTGGCCGAGGACGGACTGAAGGTGGGCCCGCTCGCTCTCAGCTCGACGTAACTCCAGCTCGACACCATGAAGCAGCTCTCGGCACTTCGTCGAGCGCGACTTCGTCGCCCCTGAGGTTACCTCGGTCTCAGCTTCATCGTCCGAGCCGTTGGGATCAGTGTATTGGGCTGCCACCATGAGCTGAAAAGAAGGGAAAACGAATAGCAAAATTTCAATACATTTCCGAAGTCCAACACTTGAAGAATTTTCCCATCAAACTTTCAAACTCATATTCAGATATAATAGCTCCACATACAACAAGACCGACTCTACAACAAAGTTTTGCAACAATCAGAAGAAACACAAAACGACATGATTAGGGTCTCTTCGGAAGGGGAACGCTTCGGTTCAAGGAAACGCAAGGACGACGAGGCCTGACCTCCGAGCTCGATCCCAAACCAACGAAGCGTGACCCCCCTTCGCCGCTAACCCTGACTGTGGTGCCGACCGAGGCACCGCTCGACGACACGACCACGCTACTCTGAGCATCGGCAGGGCTCCGCCTAGCCACAGGCAAACGTGTCGCGAGTTCATAAAAGGAAATTCCTCTCTCGCTCTCTTCACGAGTGCACGATGTACTGCGGACGTTGGCCCTCTCCGGCAGGGGCTTGAGTGACGCGACCTCTTCCTCCAATTCGATTATTCTGTCTCTCAAAGCGTCGTCATTCGCCAACTTCTTCAGATGAGGAGGCCTTGACGAGCCCGAGACGTTGGCACTATCGGTTGCGAGCCGTCGGAAGTGGGTGACCTCGATCCCCCTATCTATCGTGATCCTCCTAAGCCTGTCGACTCGGCCAACAACTTGTTGCGCTCGGACGATGCCTTCTCCAGCTCGGAAGTTAGCTTCTCTTCCGCCGCCGAGCGTTCTTTCTCCACTAACTCCAAGTGTCGGACCTCGGCCAAAAGCTCGTCATTCTTCCGCTCGGCGGCGGTAAGCTCTCTACGAAGCTGCTCGACCTCACCTTCGGGACAAGGGGCTTGGGGTTGCTTCCGCAGTTGCTTCAACTCGCGACAATCCCCCCTCACAGCTGCCTTCGTCTCCTCCAGCTTCAAGAACATGAGAAACCGCCTCTGTCGGCTATTCGAGAGCTCGCCCTTCGTTTTGGCTAGCTCCTTACGAAGGTGTGCAACCTCCGTAACCGGACCGAACTTTACCTGAAAAGCGAAGATAAATCCGAAACCCAACACTTGGAGAATTCTACGCCTAATCAAACACAAAATCCGAGACTCAACACTTGGATAAATTTTGGCCAAACAAACTGTTTTCATTCAAAACTGAGAAGAAAGTTTTACAAGAGCGGTGGCCAGTTCGCAGTTAGGCTTACAAAAAGAAACAAAACAGCAAAAGACTAAAAGAGGCAACCGAGTCAGGGGTCGACCTTTTTGTCGTTCGGGTCCGTCGACCCCTCGGCCTTGTCCTCATCCTTGCCCTCGTCCTCGTCCTCGTCCTCGCTCCCACTCTCCTCCTCAGAGTCATCCTCCTCTTCATCCTCGGCCTCGGTCTCGCCCAGGCCTTCGACACCATCCGTCTGTCCCTCGGGGCCGAGCATCCCCAGGGAAACCTCCTCCCCCTCCACGGGGTCGTAGAAACGGTAGGAGGACGTGTCGAAACCCGGATTCCGAGCAGCGACGTGGAGCAGTGCTCGGCCGTAGGCGTCCTCCATGTTCTTGTACATGTGGAGCTCGGCCTCCTCCTGGACAGCCTTCTTCGCCTTCGCCACCTTAGACCGGTGCTTGGCCATGATCCTCTCGGCCCTCTTCCGAGCCCTCTCGGCCTCCGATCGAGCGGTGGCCAGCTCCTCCTTCAGCTCAGCATTCTCCTTTTCTGAGGCCTCTAGCTTGGCTGCCGTGTCTTTCGACAGCTGAATGGCGTCGACCAACTGCTTCTCCAACCCTGCCGCTTCGGTAGCCCTTTTTGACGAGAGGAGATGTTCGGCATCAAGCAACTTCGTGGCTTTGACGCGCTCCGTTCTCTCCCGCTCATACTCCTGCTCCTTGCTCGCAAACTCCTCGAGCAAGTAGTTGAAGTGACAGAGGGTCTGAAAAGAGAGCAAACTGTCAAAGTCCGAACGCAGGGACTTGGGAAAAATCTCAGAAAAAGTTTCAATGAAAAAGAGTTCGATCCACTTACCGACATGGTGTTCCGAGCGATCTGCATTGTGGCGTCTCCTGCTAGCCCGGCCTTTAGGGCCGCCCGATCCTTTGGGGTCGGCAGGTGCCTCACCGCTTCCATGCAGATGTTGCCGTCGCCCAAGAAGCCGTCGACATTCATCACCTGCCAGTCAGGGACGAAGATCTGCTTATGCCACTCGGTCAAGATCTTCTCCGCCTCGACAGTGAGGGGCGGAACTTGGAGGGACAACACCTCATTCACCCCGAATGCACCGCTCGACGAGTCGGCTGCATCCCCCTCCACCACTGGCGCCGGCACACCGGAAGCCGGAGGATCCGTAGCCGAAGACTTCTCCTGCTCGGGGCCGGTCCCCGGGACAACGGTCTTCAGCGGGTCGCTCGTCTTCCCGACCGACGGTATCTTTGGGGCTCGGCCGCCCTGAGGCCCCGCCGAAGGCCTCTTCTTCCTCGTCTCCTGCTCTGCCGCCCTGGCCTTCACCATCAAAGCCTTATAGTCCATCTTCATCGTCTCTGCACAAGCCGAATGAAAAAACTTAGAAAAGTTTTCATGAACTTTAAACAAAGAGTATAAATACCAGAAGCGTACTAGGGTCGATCGGACTGAGATCCCCACGGAACAGAGCCTCCTCGGTAATATCTTTCCAGCTTAGCGCTGGCAGAGCGAGGAGCTTCTTGAGGACCTCTGCTTCCTCATCACTCAACGCCGGCTCCTTCTTGGCTCGTTTGGGCAGGCCATCCTTCGCCCAAACTATCGGTATCACCCACGGCATGGGGGCTCGGATGATGAAATGCTTCTCCTTCCAATGTTTAATCGAGTCTGGGTTCTCGATCAACTTCATGCCCGTCCGCGGCGAAAGATAGAACCTCTGTTCGTTTTGGTTTGGCTGGCATGGGCGGTAGAGGCTCCGAAAGAGAAACATGCTCGGTGCGGCGCCGATCTCTTGGCACCGGAGAACAAACACCAGGACGTGCCTCCACGTGTTCGGCATCAGCTGGGCGGGGCTTAAACCATACCAATTCAAGACATCAATTATAAACGGGTGAAGGGGGAAGCAAAGTCCGGCGACCAGGGAATCGACAGGAAAGATGCACACGTCTGTCGAAGACTTCGTGTTGGCTCGGAAACCCGGACCGGGGAGGAGTAGCCCGTAGTCGGCAGGAATCTGGAACCCCTTTCGGATCAGATGAAGATCGGCCTCCGTAAGAGACGAGATGGTATGGTCCACCTCGAACAGCTCTCTCGGTTCATTCTCCTCCACCGACTTGGCCGTGCCTTGGGTCACCTTCTCCAAGATATCCTCGGCGTAGTCCCGAATGCCTCCCACGCTCGACAGAGCAATAGGCTGCCGACCGAACGCCCCCGCCGTCTTCGGCGTCTCGACGATCGTGACCACCGCTTTACCCTTTTGAGACACCGCCGCGACCTCCTGAGGTGGTTCGGCTACTTCACCCTCTCTGTCCGGCCGAACGACACTCTGATCGGTCGGCTTCACTACCTCCTTTCCTTTGCCCGCTCGGCCTACGGCTTGCTCCGAGGCGGGGGTCTCATCCGAGGAAGTGATCTTAACCATTTTCTAAAGAAAGAGGAAGGAGACTGACCTTGAAGTGACAGCTACGGTCGGAAAAGTCCACCGGAGACAAAGAACGCCTCGCCTCGACAGCTAGCACCGCCACCAAGGAGCTAAAAACTTCGAAGGTGAAAGTAAAAACTGGAGAGAGAGAGAGTAAAAGTGAATAATTAGACTTGGATTAAGGGGGGTGAAGATTTATAGTAAAAGAGGAACGTCCCTTGGACTTCCAAACGTAAGGGCGCGACTTTTGGGCCACTCTCGAAACGTCGCGAAGGCCCAACACGACTTTGTCCTCCCACCAAGTCAAGTAGCTCGGCACAACAGGATCTAAATCCGAATTACATGCAATCCGAGCCCTGCGGCAAAGGGCCCGGTCGGCGACCGAGCAAGTGCCATTCCGAGCCTGCAAATGGAGAAAACCCACTTTCTCCTCAATTTTCGTGTAGGATCTCGATCAGACGGCCCAGATCTCGCCAGCGACGCTAAACGACAAGATAGCATTTTCTCGGGAACTAAGCCCGTCTCGAGATTCTCCACAACATCTAACGACTCAGATTGCGCCACATCGCTCGGATAATCGTACCCTCGGACGTCCCACCTCTGTCTGAAGAAACCAGAAAAAATTTAGATTCAAAGTTTTAAGGCACCGCCCTCGGCGAGCCCCCCAGGCCCCAGGTCTCGGTCGGTATTCCGCCGACCCACGGGGCCCAGTCAAAAGCAGATCGGCACACCTCCCATCTCTAACTCCTTCGGGCTGACAGCCATCGGAAGCCGTCAGCCCGGAAGGAAGATAGAGATGGGAAGAGACCCATCATTCCGAAGCTACTGCAGTCCCTCGGATCCGGACCTGGGTCATCACCTCTTCTACTGTGATCTTCCCCGACCCTGGCACCCGCATTGGGGCAGTCAGAATCGGGAGAAGATCACGGTGGAAGAACGACCACCCGTCCTCCCGAAGCAAACTCGTCCCTCGGTTCCGGACTTGGGTCATCACCTCTTCTACCATGACCTTCCCCGATCCTAACACCCACATCGGAGCACTCAGAATCGGGAGAAGATCATGGTGGAAGAACGACCACCCGTCCTACCGAGGCACATCGCCCCTCAGATCTGGACTTCGGCAGTCAACCCTTCTGCCAATATCTCCCCTGACCCTGACACCTCCACCCGGGCCGTCAGAATCAGGAGAAGATTTTGGCAGAAGAGCGACCCCCCGTCCTTCCGAAACACGTGGTCCCCCGAATCCGGACTTTGATCATCACTTCTTCCACCATGATCTCCCTCGACCCTGACATCCACTTCAGGGCCGTCAGAGTCAGGAGAAGACCATGGTGGAAGAATGACCACCCGTCCTTCCGAAGAGCAACCACCCGAAGCAGATGCCTCCGAGGGCTAAAACTCAACATTGTTGCGATTAAAATGACAAAGGGAATGGGATACTTATAAGCTATCCTCCAAGATCTAGCCATTATGACCCTCGAAAGTTGAAACGCCATGCATTAATTGAGGGAACCATTCTTAATGACCTCGGGAAGATGGAATGCCGCACAAACCCCGGGGCACCATTAATACCCTTGGAAATAGGAGCGTCTCGAAACTCGTTGCGCCACGTCGCTCGGACTGCCGAAACCCCAATCCTTCGGTCGGCTACCGAGCAAGTGCCTTTCTGATCCTGCAAACGGAGAAAACTCACTTTCTCCTCAACTTTCGTGTAAGATCTCGATCAGACGGCCCAGATCTCGCCGAGAATACTAAACGACAAGATAGTGTTTTCTTGAGAAATGTGCCCGTCTCGAGATGCGTGTCGTCATCCAACGGCTCAGATTACACCACGTCGCTCGGACTGCCGAAACCCCATGCCTTCGGTCGGCTGCCGAGCAAGTGCCTTTCCGATCCTGCAAACGAAGAAAACTCACTTTCTCCTCAACTTTCGTGTAAGATCTCGATCAGACGGCCCAGATCTCGCCGAGAATACTAAACGACAAGATAGTGTTTTCTTGAGAAATGTGCCCGTCTTGAGATGCGCATTGTCATCCAACGGCTCAGATTGTGACACGTCGCTCGGACAGCCGAAACCCCATGCCTTCGGTCGGCTGCCGAGCAAGTGCCTTTCCGATCCTACAAACGGAGAAAAAAGACACCGAGCAACTACAACCGTTGGATCTCTCAGAAATTCGTGCTTCTGATGATGAACGGTCCAGATTGCGCCACGTGCGCTAAAAGACAAGATAGCATCTTCTTAGGAGGCGTGCCATCATCCGACGGCTCAGATTGTGCCACGTCGCTCGGCCTGCCGAACCCCTGTCCCTCCGGTCGGCGGCCGAGCAAGTGCCATCCCGAGCTCGCAAACGGAGAAAAAGCTTCCGAGCGATGACAACCGATGGATCTCTCAAAAATTCGCACTCGTCCATGATCAACGGCCCAGATCGAGCCACGTCATAAATCAGTATTTAAAATCATTTTTTATTTATTTAAATCGTTTTATTTATTTAAAAATTACGAAAAAATCGCTAAAAATTCGGAGAAATTAACTAAAAATTCTGGAAAATAATTAAAAATTCGGGGGTATATTTTTGAGCCCCTAAACGAACAATTATTGCCTAGAATGTACTGTTAAGGCCCCCGAACGATTAGTAAACACATCGCAAAATTAAATAAATAGTCCGAAAAAAATAAATAAAAGCCGTCAAATACTCGATATGGCTAGAAAACAATACATGGCATCAAAAAATTACCTCACTACCCCCTTCGAGATTCAAAATCCTCCATTTGGACTCCGATACAACTCCGCCAGCCACTAAAACAGTTAAACTACTCCTCAAAGGCTGATCACACTCAGTCTTTAGGAGTGGGGGGCTCGTGATATGGCTAAACATGGGGTTAAATCAGAACCGTCCAGATTGGGCGCGAATCTTGAAGTTCGGGGGTAAAACGGTAATTTCACACACAAATGGATACAAAGCGGGTATTGGATCTCCTTCTCACAGATCCAATGACCCACAAACGGATCCACTTCAATTGGGTACGGGTCCCGACCCAAGGCGAACCCAGACCAATAGGAGACAAATCAGGGTCACTGATTTGACCAAGTCAACGGGCCTGATTTGCTCTCACCGGGAATCAGGGATTAGTTTCCTAAATAGACTATGAGGATTTTACTCCTGGCAGTTACACAGGGAATCAAGTCTCTAATCACTCCCCTGGCGACTATAAATACCTCCCCTCTACCACAGTGACCGGGTAATCACTCTTTTTCCACCTTAAGCTCTTTCTTTAATCACCACTGGTTACTGACAAGAGCGTCGGAGGGTGCATCACCGGAATCAACCCCGGTGTCTCGCACTTCCTTGCAGGTCGCGGCAGGAATTGGAAGGCTTGGATCTGTTGTTCAAGTTTTCTCGAACTCACAAATCTCATCTGTTTACCCCCACGCCGAAATCAGCGGTAACGGCTACTAATATGTTTCTCTATTAATTCTTCATCTCAACTAAATCATTGATGTTTGTGGCTCCAAAAGAAACCTGCACAAGGTTTGTTCAGCCCAATTCTTGTACAGATTTGGAGGATTTTGGTATACAGCTAGCATACTTAGATGACAATCAGATGCATGAATTCAGCTTCTTTAACAGTAAAAGAAAATGAAAATTTCCAGTATCTAAGCATATATGTTTGTCTATTAATTCTTCATCCCAACTAAATCATGATGTTTGTGGCTCCAAAAGAAACCTGCACAAGGTTTGTTCAGCCCAATTCTTGTACAGATTTGGAGGATTTTGGTATACAGCTAGCATCCTTGGATGACAGTCAACCCATTTTGGTAAAAAAATCATGCTAAGATGACAATCAGATGCATGAATTCAGCTTCTTTAACAGTAAAAGAAAATGAAAATTTCCAGTATCTAAGCATATATGTTTCTATATTAATTATTCATCCCAACTAAACCATTGATGTTTGTGGCTCCAAAAGAAACCTGCACAAGGTTTGTTCAGCCCAATTCTTGTACAGATTTGGAGGATTTTGGTATACAGGTAGCATCCTTAGTTGACAGTGAACCCATTTTGGTAAAAAAATCATGCTAAGATGACAATCAGATGCATGAATTCAGCATCTTTGACAGTGAAAAGGAGAGAAATCAAGAGAAATTACCGAAGAGAGAGAGGGGGGCGACGAGCGGGGCGACGAGCGGTGGCGTAGGAGATAGAGAGAGAGCGGGGCGACGAGCGGTGGTTTTCGATCGCAAATTCACCGCGAAATAGAGAGAGGGAGGAGGAAAATCAAATTGGGCTGTCGAAGATGACGAAGGGACGGAGGCAAAGTGCGCAAAATAGAGAGAGGGAGGAGGGAAAACGAAGGCGGCCAAATATTGGGTTTGGGAAATTAGCGAGCGAAATGTTAGGGTTCGCGGGGACTTATCTCAGTTAATTCACCGGCGTTTGAAATTACAAACGCCGGTGAATGTATCTATATATTCGCCGGCGTGTTTTATTAAAATGTCGGTGAATAATACCCTTCACCGGCTTTTTTAAATAAAACACCGGTGAATATCATGATTCCTCGGCATTTTATGGAGGCCGCCGGTGTATAACCATCCAATCTGGCTCCTTATTCCTGGTCACTCCCTACCCCGGTGCGAATGGTAAAACATCGGAGAATATACGCTGGTAAATCGAACCTGTGTTGTAGTGTGGACTACTACATGACATGTAACAACTTTTAATACACATCTTTAAACTATAGGAATTGTATTAATTTTGTGTATGTGTGCACTAGTGCACAACACGTGCACGTGGAAAATGAAGAGGCATAGGGGAGGGGCTGGTTTTGAACTTTATGAGGTGGGGAGTTGGAGTTTTGAAAGGTTGGGAGTTTTAGGAGTTAGGATTGTGAATGGTTGGAAGAATTAAGAGAGCAATTTATTAGGTGGTGATTTATGCAAATTAAACCCTTCCATTATCCTATAAATACACCCTCATTTTTCCATCTCTTGTCACACCAAAGCTTAACAAATTTAGAGAGAAAAAGAAAGAGAGAAAGAGAGTACCTTGTGCTTGGAGGCTTGCTAGGAGAAGGACAAGGAGGTGCTAGTGGAGCTAGGGGCTAGGAGAGGTCTCTTCATTGTGATATTTTCATTCTTCTTAGAGGTGGGAGATTTCTTACTTTCTAGTTGTAGAATATGCATGCTAAAAACTATAAGTGAGTACTTTAAGTTGATGTTGATGTAAAATATGTAAATAAAATCCATACTAGTGTAATATGTTATGAATGAGAATAGTCTTGTGATGATTAAGCAAATAATAGATGCCATGCTAATTAAAAAGAAGAAATTTTGACTAAAGAACTGATACTATGAATCATGTTAGTATGCTTGTAAAATTTTGTACATGTTGAGTATAAGGAAATTTGTTGAAGAATGTCATATTCAAATCGTGCCTTAGAATCTAATGACTAAGAAAGAAGAAGAGAAAGCTAAACAAAAATTAGTTAGTATCGACATATGTATATTTGCCATATTGTATTTGAAAATAACAAATTTTCTTCATGAAAGAAGTTTTGTAAAATTCTCATGATTGAGACACATGTTGGTATTGCTATAAATTTTTAAATTTGTATAAGTGAGAACATAAACTAGTTTTTATGAACACTATTAATAAATTCAAGTTTTGAGAAAAACACAAGCCTATGTGTAAAATGAGAAGAGAAATTGTTTAAAGAAATGAAAATATGGTTTTAATGAATTTGAAAAGTGTTGTTTACTGTTTAAAAATTCATTCTCAGTCAAAGGAAAATTTTATTCCAATATCCTAAAAGATTGGATCATTGGATAAACAAGTTTCGTGAAAAAGAACCAGTTTCAGAACAGTAAGAATAAAAAGTATATTAATACAAATCCTAAACAGAAATTACACTTGGACTTACTGGTTAGCTAGTGCACCACAGAGCACTCTTTGTAAGAGATCTTGGGTTCGAAACTTGATAGTCACATTTATGTTTGCTTTTTTTAATTTAATTCCGAAACCGAGACTTGATATAAGAGCATTTCGGCAAAATATCTTGATGTTAGAGTCCATTGGACTCACTGGCTAGTGGGTTTGGGTTTGGGCGTTGGCTGTGTGTGTTCGGCAAGTCACGGGTTTGAAACCCAGAGCTACCTTTTGATTATTTTTAGCTTCTTTTTAAATATAAATGAGTTTTTTTAGGTGAAATAAACTTTGTAATTAATATAAAATGAAATGGAAAATTATAAGAGATAGTTATAAAGTTTCCTATTATGTTTTGAAGTATAAAAAGAAATGGAATTTTGAGAATAAAACTTTGTGGTGAAGAAAAGCAAAGTATTAATTTGTGAAGTGATTTTTCTTGAAGAGATTACACTTTTATTTTGTTTAAGAAATACTTTGAAGTGAATTGAGACATTGTAAGAGCTTGGATTTTGTTAATAAAATTTCATGTGATGAAGTTGTATTCTTGAAAGAAATTATTTTCTTATAAAGACATTGAATGAATAAATAGATCATAAATAGTGTCAAGAGTGATGAAATGATTACTTTATGGATAAGAGTTAAGACAAGATCTTGATCATTTGTGAATAAGTTGAAGATGGAAATATCTAAGTTTAAGACATGTTTATTGAAGGGTATGTATACTCATGGATTCTTATACATGAAAAAGTTGTGATTTAGAGTTGGTGAGACCTCGGGTACCGGCACAACTGAATTGAAAAGAGTTGAGATATATTTTGAGATATGGCCATGGAGATATCTCATATTTTGTTGATTAAGTCCAGTAGGAGGTAAAACTAATTCTAGGTTTGGAAATTTATTCATATCTTGAACTAAATAATTAGGCACATAAGTAAAGTTGTAGTAAACGTAAGTGGAGCACTGTATATAGTCGGGCTATAGACCCAGTCGGACGGAGGATTTCGGGACTGTGGTTGCTTCATGGGAAACGGCCTTTTATTTTAAATCTGGGACTATGCATAGTCGGGCAGATAGTTTACCGTTCTTCAATGTATATACATATATCGGGGCTAGAGGGGCACTTGCAGGATGATTCACATGATGAGGGATCTGTTATAACAGTCGGGCAGAGGATTCTGGGACTGGGATCCATATTCGTGGAATGATCTAAAGCTTGTCTTATTACTGGGTAGTTTTCATGGCGAGGGACCGAACCCTTAAAAGTGGAGTACATAGGTGCTTGCCTTCGGACCTATGTAGTATGGGATGTATAGAATCCAAACAAGTATGCATTAGTGTCATTCTAGTATAAAAATGTGTGCATTAGGCATTAAGGCATCGCATACACTTACATGTTTAGAATAATCACTTTTGACACTTTATTGTTCATTCAAATTAATTGTGGTTTGTTAAAGTATGAAATCGTTATATGTACGGCATAGAGAGGATGGCCGAGTATAACAATTTCGTCAGTTGTAAGTGACTGATGTGCCCACAGCTCAAAATGCAGGTAATGGACTTTTTATGAAGAAGTAAAGATGTTATGGTGCAGTTGATGACTTACATTGTTAAAGTTGTACAGGTTGTATTTTTATTTTCATTGTTGTATCTTCCGCTATGTAAACAAATTGTAAAGAATTCTGATATTGTTGAAAAGTTTTAATTTCCTTATAAAATTATACTAAGTCAAGTGTAAAGATTCTGTGAAATCTCGAATTCGGTCTTATTTGGAATTCGGGGCGTTACATCGTCGATGGCGGTGGTTTCGGCTTGTGGCTATGTTTGTGATGGCGAGGTTTCGGTGAGTGGATTGCGAAGGCAGAGGGGGGGAGCCGCAATGTTTTTTCTTTTATTTGGGTTTTTAAATTTTTCTTTTCTATTTTTCTTTCAAAATTTTTAGTAAAAATAAATTTAGGGGTTAGCATGGCCCACATTTAATCTAGCCTATATAATAAAGAGAGACCTGCGGTCCAGATTTAGGCTAGACAGATTCAAAAATAGAGATTGATGCTTTTATAATAACAAAAGATAGAGGGTTTTAGAATAATTTACTAAATATCCATCTCGACTAGCAGCTCAAAGTTGGTGGGCCCCTCGCTGCTACACTGATTAAGTTCTTTTTTGTAGTAATAGTGTAATACTAAAAGAAACTTAATTGTTGGCTAAACTTTGCCTTTTGAGTAATGAAATACATAGATTTGTTTTACTTTTTTTTTTCTTCCTTTTTTATATGTATGATCAGTACGTATAGGTTAAATTTCAGTAAACCATGTACAGTTTTCATGGGTTTGCAGAAAACCTTTACCATATATCTTTTTTGTAGTTTGACATATTATCTTCTCCTTGTCCGCAATCACACTCTACCTCTATTAACACTTGTATTTTTCTTTTCTGCTTCATCATCATCCTCCCTTCTCCCTTCGATTCTTTCCCTTCTTCGGCTACTCCTTTATCATCATCTCCATATATACCACACATCTACATACCTACTTGATCGGCCTACCTGTCCCCCCACCTCAAACTCTATCGTTGCCTCTCCTTCCAATCAGTTTCTCTATCAAGTTTCCCCTCTTTCTTTCTTTATTCTATAATAAGGCCAAATTGAATTAAATCCAAGATCCTGATAGTCTCTCTATCACTTGAAAGTCTTTCTCCATCTAATCTCTAAAGTTTTGATTTTCATCACCTATGTTTGATTTAATTTTGAATATTTCAGGATGCAAATGATGGTGTACAAAATGCAGAATGCAGTTCTGCAAAATTTCTGCAAAGCCCAGTACAGAACGTTGCAAAAGCCCATCTAGAACAGCTCATCCCACAGCCGGCTTCTCACTGATATGTGTCATATTCCTATTGAACCAACCTAATAAATTATAACTGCTTTCTCTCTCCTCTTTATCACCCCCGGACATGAGGAAAAAGAAAAGAGATTAAAAGCTAACCTGAAGACTAAAACATACCTTGTAAAAGTTCTAAACACGCTAACAGTTCTTAACACGCTAACTCACATACGACTAGGTTTTTTTCTCTATCACCCTACATTTAAACAATTTTTTGACTTGTGTAATCCGAAACCATATGATTATGGGAAATTGAGAATTAGGGGGCTGTTGGTACACAGATTGGAAGATTCCCAGGAATGAGATGATCTCTAGAAATCTGATGGTGAGAATGAAGATTCACGAATATCGCGTTTGGTATAATACGTTGCATTCCCGGTAACTGATTTTAGTTTCAACCATCTGATCTAATTGTACATTTTCCCTGCAGTCCATTTGATCTTCCTTTTATAAATACTAGTAAGCACGAAATTTGGAATCGAGATTATCAAGAAAATGACATTTGTTGAATTTTCAATGTGAATTTAGAAAAAGACGATTTTGGTAATCACAAAATTTGGAGTCAATATTATTAAGAAAATGACATTTATTGAATTTTCAATGTGAATTTAGAATAAAGAAACATTTATGATAATCACGAAATTTGGAGTCGATATTATTAAGAAAATGACATTTATTGTATTTTCATTGTGAACCCCCCAAATAAAATTTTTAAAACAAAAGCACACACAAAAAACACAACTTGTCTGAAGAAGAAAACATGGCGTGGGTTAATTTCTAATTGCATAATCATATATCCTCACATAATTCGAACGTTTTACCAAATTGACCCACTTTTTCAAAGTATTTACCAAGTAGACCTACTTTTGAAACTATATGCCAAATTAACTTACTTGCTATCTGGGATAGCAAGTTTAGTTCAAATTAACTCGCTATCTCAAATAACGAGTGTAGTTATACATATTTTTTCAAAAAAAATTTGAAAATGAAATATATACAACTATGTTCGCTATCGCAGATAGCGAGTCCAGTTCAACTGAACCCGCTATCTCGGATAGCGAATGTTAGTCTATGCATTTGAAGTAGAAATTGTATGTTGAAAAATTTCTCTAAAAATAAAAAAAATGAGTATAACTGTCAGTTGAATTAGACTCGGTATCCGAAATAATGAGTGTAGTTATATATATTTCAGTTAGAAATTGTATGTTTACAATTTCTCTAAAAATGAGTGTAACTGTACTCGCTATCTGAGATAGCGTAGTCAGTTGAACTAGACTCTCTATCTAAGATAACGTGTATAGTTATATACATTTCAAGTAAAAATTTCATGTTCAAAATTTTTATGAAAAATGAGTACAACTACACTTGCTATCTGAGATAGCGAGTTTATTTGAACTAGACTCGCTATCTCGGATAGCGAGTAGGTCAATTTGGTAAATAGTTTCGAAAATGGATCAGTTTGATAAATACTTTCAAAAAATGGGTCATTTGGTAAAAAGTTCACATAATTCATCCATAAAGATATAAGAGAAAATGGATTTTACACTCAAAAGAAGAAAATTTTCTTCTATACAATTGATGTATATACACACATATACACACGATAAGATCTATAATAAATAATCAATATTGTTCATAGTAAATTATATATTATAATATCCACATGTATAAAAGAAACAACTAATTTGAACAATTTTAAATCATATTTGGCACCTGCCTACCATCTTTATCATTTGTATTTACACATGAATGGCATTTGAGTTGGACTAACATACGAATTTGGTGATATAGTAGGGAGCACATTGGTGGAGACATGTTTGAAAGTGTTCCAAGTGGGGAAGTCATTTGAATGAAGGTGAGCCACACAGAAGCATCATTTGATTATTCTCTTCTAGCATAATAAATAATCAATATCGTTCATATTAACTAGTGTTATCATATGCAAATTGCACGGCCTAAAATAGTTTGGAGGGACACATAAAATTATATAGAATTTCAAAAAAATATAAGATAATTTGGAGAAACTTATGAATATCATCTTACCGTAATTACTGAAATCTTCATTATTCTCCTCACATAAACAGATGGTTTAAAAAATCACTGACAAACCATAATGTTATACAATTAAATATTATTTTAATAAACTCGTGCATAGTGCACGTGTTAATTAAATAGGAATCTCTATAATTTATATTCTCTCTTTATTTTAAAATAGAAAGAAGAGATATGTAGACCCTTTCTCATATTAGTATAAGATACAGATATAATGTATATATTAATATCATTATGTATAAAAGAAACAACTAATTTGAACATTTTAAAATCTTATTTGGCACCTGCCTACTATCGTGATCGTTTGTACTTGCACATAAACGACATTTGAGTTGGACTAACATACGAATTTGGTGATAAAGGAGTGGAGCACATTGGTGGTACATCCAAGTTGGGGTGCCATTTGAATGAAGTTGAGCCACACAAAAGCGTCATTTGAATCTTCTCTTCCAACATGTTGAATTTTTTAGTGGACATAAATAGGATTCAATAAAGTTAATTAAATTTGCTTACTCGCCCACTCACCCACCACAACAAGCCAATTGACATGCATTAAAATCTTGTTGTGGGCCCCTTAATTGTTTGATCTCTTCCACCAGCCTACATGGTAGACTAGAATCATATAGAAGAACTTTTACTTATCTATCTTTTCTTTTGTGAGAATATTTAAAGTAGGATAAATTTTATTTTTCGTTATAAATAGTGGTGGGTGGATAAATTTTATTTAACCACCCACTATTTAGGTGATTTGGCATAAAATTTACTCTTTTTTTTTCGTTATAAAAAAACCCACCATTTGTTAGTACCATTAATCGATAAACTGCAATCTCATACTTAAATTGATCACATAATATCACATAATATCACGTGTTTGATTCTGTATTCTTTTGCTAAATATATTCTTGATTGCCTCTAATTATCAGAATTTTTATCCGTACTAGGTCACTTTTTAAAAATATTTACGTTTAAGAGTCACTATCCAAACTATTAACGCTCGTGAGCTATTCTGTGCCACATCAGTAGCAGCCGTTATTCCTAATAACAATCCCTTAATTTTAAAAGTCGCTAATGGGATTAACAGAATATTTTGTAAATTTTTTTTAAAAAAATTTTATCTGTTGCTATTTCTGTTGGCGACCTTAATATAAATTAAGTTGCTAATAAAAATAGTGACCACTAATAAAGTGTATTCTCCACAGTTAGCTAAGTTTACAAACCTTCTATTCTCTGTAATTTTTAAAATTAACAACTTAACTGAGGTCACTATTGGGAAAAACGACCTAGTATAACCGTGGCGTTATTCCCAATAGCGACCACAAAACGGACCATTGCTAATAAGGTCGGGCTCCCACTCTCTCTCTCTCTACTTCAATTTAATTTCATCTTCCCCATCTTCTTCTTCCCAAAACTCTAAACCCCAATAACCCTAACCACCAATCTCTCCCGAAAATCATCACACATTTTCGTAGACTTCAATTCTTAAGCCGGACTTGTCTCTCTTCATCTCTCCCTGATCTCTCTCCTCCAACTACGGCCTCCTACAATATTCAAAATTTTGAAAATTTCAAATCTGAAGCCCTAGAGAGGTATGCCCAATATTTACTACTTGTAATGTTTAATTCTTTTTGTAGGTTATCGTTAGTTGACTTGTTGAAAATATGCTTTAAGTTTGGAATTAATTTGTGCTTGAGAGTTGAATGCTGCTAAAACACATAAACTATAAAATTTGGTAATTATTATATTTGTTTGTTACTCTTTATGAATGTTATGTGGTTCACAATAGACACTAATTAAATAAAACTACATCTTAAACTATAAAATTTGGTAATTATTATGTTTGTTTGTTACTCTTTATGAATGGTTTGTAGTTCGCAAGAGACAATAAGTAAACAAAGCAACATTTTTGTGTTGATTATAGGCACGGAGGACATGATACATACCGTAAGTGATCGTGACAATTGAAATGTTATGCATCAAATACAATATTTGTTACATTAAGAAGTACGTGTAGCACTTCTCTGTTTTAGAATAGCATCCGGCTTCACAAATAATTGTTGAAATCCACTACTTTAGGATCCGTGCCCATCTTCACCGTCATCATTCATCCGAACCTCACATATGCCACTATACTAATGCAAAATTCTCTCCATGCTAATTACTGCAAGCTGCTAAACTGGCAACAAAATCTCTTCCAATATCAACGTCAACTGAGAGAGAACAAAACAAAGCTTACCTTGCTCCCAATAACTTTCTTAAATCCTTCACTATACCATCTCCATCTTTTAATCACAGAGGATGTGCATATATCAACCTATATTAAAATTAATCAATTACTCTAAAATCTCAATTCCATTATTTCTCATGCCAATGTCACATATATGCATCAACTCAATCATTCACGATTAAGGCATAGAGTGACTTACATAGTTTGGCAAATTCTTCTTCGTGCTTTAAGATCCGGATTCCTCACTCTTGTTCTTCTACCTCCCATATAATCTCTCTTTCCTGTTCTGTACAAGGGTACCACAAACCTAATTTACATAATCTTCTAAGAGCATCCACAGTGGTTTGGTATATTTGACAATTTGTTATTTTTTTTGGCAAATATCTTGCTGCAATCGTTTGCTATTTTGCCATTTTTTGACAAAATGGCTACAGTTCTTTCTCATTTTTGAGAAACGAATTTGCCGTTCTCAAATTATAAGAGACGGTATAATATATACCGTCCCAATTATTTTATTTTTTTAATCGCATCGGACGGCATAACATATACCGTCCCAATTATTTTATTTTTTTTAATAGCGTCGGACGGTACCACATGTACTGTCCCATAATTTTTTTTATTATTAAAATCAATGGCGGAGATTCGCCGGATTGAAAAAAATAATAATAATTTCTCGGACGGTACAACATGTACTGTCCCATTATTTATTTATATATTTATTTATTTATTTTTTAATTGAAATGAACGGCCGAGATTTGCTAGATTGGAAGAAGAAAAAAAAACAAATTCTCGGACGGTACATATTGTACCGTCCTTGAATTGGGGGATTAATTAGTGGTAGGTTAGTTTAATAAATTAGGTTTAGTTAGTTTTTAATTAGGTTTAGGTATTATTATATTATTTATTTTATTTAATTAATATATTTTAATAGTTAATCGGTAATTAAATTATTTTATAATTTTTTTTAAACATGAGACGATATAACATGTACCGTTCCTTCCATTTTTTTTTAAAAAAAATAGAATTTTATTACTACTATTCAAAATAACAAATTTTATTAAATGTTATACCGTTCCACGCAATTTTTGTAAATGTCGGTACAAAAAATTGGGGTGTTGTACATATTTTCACAAAGAAAAATGCTTAATGTAGTACTTTTTGGTTTACTACTTTGATACTATTAGACTTACGGTAATCTATATAAAATATTTTTACAATAATTAATTGTGGGCACCATCTCTATTAATGGAGTAGTATCAAAATAAGGAAAAAAATATATATACAATTAGCATATCATTCCCACGTATTCTCATTCCATCATGATTTTACATGACTTCTCAATAGGGATGCTCTTGGATTGGCCGATACGAATTTATCCGATTGATCTGAATCTGAATTCGTAACCAAACCCGAATCCGAAATTTATGCGGGTAAGGATATTAAAAATCCCTATCGGTCGGATTCGGATTCGAATCCAGATAGGAAACCCAATTATTTTTTGAATTTATGAATTTGAATCCGTCCAATTTGTTCGGATCGGCTACAGATATCTGGATTATTATCTCTAATATTATAATGGGAGAAGGCCTTAGTGTCATTTGTTATTTTGTCATTCTACCAACATGTTCAATGCACGTACATAACTAATATAAAGAAGGTTTCCGGTTCAAATCCTTCCTACGTCAAAGTTTTTATTTTTATTTTTTGAAATTATTAAAACGTGCATCGCACGTGTAAATTACTAGTAATATATAATAATATCTCCAAAGTTGATCATTAATTTAGTTCTGAGTGCTTGGTTGTCTTCTTCCATTTCTACTGTGGAGAGTTCAAATCTTCGCCCCTGTAATGTTTGCTTTTTTTTTATTGCAGCCATGGAAAATTAAAATTAGATCCTTATATTGGCCTTAATTTTTTTGGTTTGGACATTTGAAAACTCTATTTATAGTTATTTAATGAAAATGAAAGTTAATATTAGGACTTGGGTTGACCTTAACTTTAAAAAATATATAATTTATAGTTATATATAAATGAAAACTATAATCTTTAAACTCTTTTATATTATCGTCAAAATTAAATATGATTATAAACATTTTTTACACTCACATTATATATTAAATTACAATCATTTATAATTTTAATTTTATACCTAAAGTATCATTTTTTTCTTTGTAATTAATATATTAAGTTAAAATTTGGTTATATTAATCGATTTGACTTTCTTTTCTTTTTATACATAAATCTTATATAATATAATTTTAATATTCTAATTTGTATCTGTATTCGATACATTGTATCCGTATAAAAAATTGTGGATATGGATATAATTGTTTTTCGAATTATATATTGTATTCCTATCAAAATTCTTTTTCAAAATATGGATACGACCCTTCCACTTACCGTTATTTCGGACTTACCTGAATTTTTTCGTTAATCGTCCAGCTCCAATGGACTACTTTCAATTGCCCGCTTACCGTCATTTCGGTGTACGACCCTTCCACTTCCGATAGACGACCGTTATTCTGGAACGAATTCCTTTCGTTACAGCAGTTTTCCTCAGAACTCTGTTTCTTCTGTGGGGATTTTAATGTCACCCGTTTTGCTTCTGAAAGATCGAATCCGGTTTTTCCTATTTCACAATCTTGCCTTTTTAATGATTGTATCCGTGACCTACAATTATCGGACTTACCTATATCTGGTAGGTCGTTCACCTGGTCTAATCAACGTGATCACCCAACTTTTGCCAAACTTGACCGATTTTTAGTTTCGCAAAATTGGTTAGCGCGATTTCACCAATCATTCGTCCAGGCTCTCCCCAATCCCTCGTCTGATCATGTTCCAATAGTGCTCCATTCTAATTTCCACTTCAATTACCAGCACAAATTCCGCTTTGAAAAACTTTGGTTGCAAGATCAGCATTTCGTTAATCTCGTGCCTGAATGTCTTGCATCCGTCACCGGCTCATCCGGTTTGGGCAACATCCTTCTTAAGCTGCACGCCATCAGACATGGATGCAAAATCTGCCGTTTTGAGAGACAAAGCAACACCAACTTCCTTAAAAATTTTCTATTGCAGTCCATTGCATCCATCGATAAGATGGAAGAGTTAGGTCCTTTATCCGAATCTTGTCGATCGGAGCGTCGATCTTGCAAGCAAGAGTACGCGGACATCCTCCACCAAGACCATATTAAATGGGATCAAAGAGCTCGGGTCAACTGGATGAAGGAGGGTGATGCGAACACTGCTTTCTTTCATAACTTTGCATCCCATAGACAACGTTGCAATCGTATTTCTTCCATCTCTGTTCAGGGTGTGGATCTGACTTCCGATGAATCCATTCACCGGGAGTTCCTTTCTTTCTATAAAAATCTTTTAGGCTCGAGGAAGCATCGCACGATTGAGCTCGATTGGGCCCATCTTTATGGTCACCAACAACACGATCTTTCTTCACTCGAAGCCCCCTTCACCCTTGAAGAGATTAAATCGGCCGTGTTCGCTTTAAAAAGCGACTCGGCTCCAGGGCCTGACGGTTTTCTTGCTTTCTTTTTTCAAAAATTTTGGGATCTGCTTAAGGCAGACCTTCTCAAAATGTTTCGAGACCTTCACCAGGGGATCTTTTCTTTTGACCGTATCAATTACGCTCACATTGTACTCATCCCAAAGTTAGTAGGGGCTCACCTCGTCTCTGTATTCAGACCTATCAGTCTTATCAACACCTCTTTCAAAATCATTATGAAAGTCCTTTCTTCTAGATTGAGTGCCATCATATCTCCCTTGATCGATTCGGCACAGTCGGGGTTCATCAAAGATCGATTCATTCTTGACAGTGTTGCTTCGGCTCAGGAAATCATTTTCCATTGTCATAGAACTCAATCGGAGGGCATTCTCCTTAAGCTTGACTTTCAAAAAGCCTACGACAATGTTAATTAGGACTTCCTCCTGGACATTCTTATTTATTGAGGTTTCGGTCCCAAATGGATTGCTTGGATTAAATCCAGCTTATACTCTGGGACCTCATCTATTTTTATCAACGGTTCGGAAGGTCACAAATTCAAAATTAGATGTGGCCTCCGCCAAGGAGACCCCCTATCATCGCTGTTTTTTTCTCTAGTAGCAGATATTTTTAGCAAACTTCTTCGGAATGCTTGGAACTTGAATATGATTGAAGGTCTCGGCAGTTCCCCCATCTTTGAGGGAGTGCTCAACCTTCAATATGCGGACGACACTATTATTTTCACCAAACCGAACACCCACTCTCTTCGTAATCTCAAACTTCTCCTTTACTGTTTTGAAATGGCTTCCGGTTTATCGATCAATTTCCAAAAATTCTCCGTTCTCTGGTTGGGTGGATCTCCCAATCGCCAAGTGGAGGTTTCCAATTTTTTTAATTGTCCCGTCGCCTCATTCCCGATCTCTTACTTAGGCATTCCCCTTCGCTGGGGTAAGCTGCATAGATCGGATTGGCTCCCTCTTATTGATAAAGTAGAGGCCAGGCTCAATGTTTGGTCGAGTAAACTTTTGTCTAGAGGTGGCAGACTAACTCTTATTAACTCAGTGATTTCGGCCATGCCTCTTTATCTAATGTCTTTCTACTTTTTACCCTCCTGGGTGATCAAAAGGATTGATCAAATTAGAAGTAATTTTTTCTGGAATGGTTCTTCATCCTTTAAACCAGGATCCCACCTGTGTCAGTGGAAACTGATCTGTACTTCCAAGGAGGAAGGGGGTCTTGGTGTTTTGGACATTCGCAATCATAACATCGCTCTTTTCGAAAAATGGTTGTGGAAACTCCATAACTCTGATCATTTACCTTGGGTTCGGTGCATTAGAGGTTATCGATCCATCTCTTTCAAATGGTGGGAGTTTCCCGAGGCGACTTATCGCCAAGCCTCCCCCTTTTGGAAAGGTATCTGGAAGGCATCTACCGCTTTTCAGTGTGGTATTTTTCATAAATGCTATGACGGATCTGTGGATTGGTAATACCACGCTGGCCACGGCTTTCCCTTCTCTCTTTAGGTTGGCAGCCTTCCCGACGGCTTCTATAGCGGACTCTTTCACTCTGATCGACAATACTCATTTTTGGTTTATACCTTTCACGATTGATCTTCCCCTATCATTGGCTGAAGCCTTTGATGAGCTCATCTCATCTCTCAATAATTATGAATGGAGATCTTCTGAGGGCATCGGTTGGCGCTGGTCGTCAGCGGGCACCTTTTCTGTTAAATCATTTTATAACTTCCTTAATTCGAGGGGAGTTCAATCTCCGGTAGCTAAATATTTCTAGGATACTTGGGCTCCCCTTAAGGTGAAAATCACTTTTTGGCTTGCCTTTAATAACAAGTTGCTCACTGTTGAAGTTTTGAACAAAAGAAATCTAGCCTGGGGACAGCTCTGTTCGCTGTGCGCTCAGCACGCTGAAGACGTTAATCATCTCTTTACCCAATGCCCCATCATCATTCCGTTGTGGAAGATTTGCTCTCTGGCGTGGGATACTGGATCTATCCCCCCAGATTTAGCCTCTTACTGGTCCGCTAAGCCTTCGAACTCCTCGTACCGAAGTGCTTGGATATTGTCGGTTCATATCATCATTTGGATCATTTGGAAGGAGAAGAATTTTATTTTGTTCCAACATCGTACACTACAAAAGATACTCAATTTATCGACGTTTTTTTACGTCTTTACCGGCATTTTTTTACGCCGGTGAAACTTTCACCGGCGTTTATAATAGCGCCGGTCCAAATGCCGCCGAAGCGAGCGTCGCGGAAACGAAGGGGTCTACACCGGCGGTTTTAATGGACGCCGGTAAATGTCACAACTACACCGGCGGTCAGAAAACGCCGGTGTATGTGGGTTTCTGAGTGCCGTTCTTTTACACCCTATATACATTCACCGGCGGTCGTAAACCGCCGGTATTTATACATTCACCGGCGTTTCTATAAACGCCGGTGTAGAACGAAAGTATACCGGCGGTCATAGAGCGCCGGTGTATGTGCGTGGTGTGAATATTTGCAAGTGTACAAAATCGCGACAAGTAATATAGTAAGTGAATAGAGTGTCGAACCCACAGAGACTAGATATTTTATTGAGTACCGATATTACTAGATTAACTACTATTTGGAAGATCGAAATTTAATAAATAAAGAAAACAACTAAATTAAAAAAATCTAACTAACTAAATTAATGGAGAGGGAGCGGAGTCTGAAAATTGTAATTTATTAATTGCAAATCAATTCTAGGGTTTTTTTATTTCACCTAGTTAATCAAACACAATTTAAGATTCCATGAATAAAGAATTTATTTTTCCTGGTTGTAGACCAAAATCCCTTAATTATTCGATGCTTTCTCTCGAACAACACCAAAAATATCTCTAACTAACAGTTTGACACATCTCTATGCAAATTTAATTAATCAAAGACTTATTAAGTTCTATGGATTTCTTAACGGTCACATTAATCGCGGTAAATTATCTCTAATTTCGCTCAATTAATGGTGTTTAATTTTTATTGTTCTAAATCACAAATTACCTCTCGGTCTCTCCATGATCCAATAATCATACAAAAATTGGCCAAATAATTGCAAGCATTAAGTACAAAAATTAAACACACAACCATGGAGAAATATGAAATTGTGTTCTCAAAACTAGGCTACATCTAAACCCTAGAACAATAAATTTAGTTCATAATAAAAATATTGCAACTAACAAATTTGTTCATGGATTGCATAATAAAATTAGAGAGAAAAAATAGATACAAAAATAAACCGTTTTTGTAATAAAAATTGCAAACCGAACGGTTTTGAAAATTGTGCCCAAACAATAAGCGTAGTCTTCTCTCTTTCTTTCTTGGAGTCGTCTCGGAGAACGCGCCAGAGCCATGTCAGCATCACTGTCAGCCGAAGAAGACAACGCCGAAGAAGAAGAGCCACGTCGCTGTCAACCTGTAGGACCCTGTCACTGTCGCACGTCAGGTCGCCAACGGAAAGCGCGTGGCCTCTCTCTCCCCTTTGGTTTCGTTTGACTTTTTCTTTTTCTTTTTTTCCGTGTCTCCACGCCCACCTCAGAAGCCAACTACTCCCTTCTGCCCTCCTTTGACTTTTTCTCTTTCTTTTTTTCCGTGTCTCCACGCACACCTTAGAAGCCAACTACTCCCTTCTGCCCTCCTTTCCTGAAGTGCCCACGCCCCAACTCCACGTCACCTCACCTTCCAAGTCCATCTCTGTTTTTATTTTGATTTTTTTTCGTTTCCGTTTTGTTCTTTCCTGGAAGTGTGCCGCCCACCTACTCCCCTCCTTTTCTTCAGATCCTGTAGTCTATATATAGGAAGTAGAATGATTGGGTTAGTATTATTAGATAAGTATTAATTAATTAATTAATTAAAAATTTAGATAAATATTAATCTATTAATTAATTAATTTTTAAAACTCTTTTCACATCTATCAATCGTACTATACTTTAAAAAAAAATATAAATTGATAATAATATTTACAATTGACTTTTTCTAGAACCAAATTGTAAATTCGAAATTCAACAAATCAATAATAAATTAATAGTTTTGCTTTATTTGTTGATTTTTATCCAAAATAATCACTTTTTGCATCAAAAATCTTATTTCTTCAAAAATAATTAATAAATTTAAATCTTATAGAAATAAGGCGAATTATAAACAATATAAATGAAAACAAACAATTTTAATGGGTAATTGAATTCAAATATTTATATAAAAATTAGACACATCAGTGCGTTTATGAGTGCCCGGTTTTCCCTATTTACAAGCACCGGCGTGACCAAAAATGCCGGTGTAGTTATATACACCGGCGTTTTATAAAACGCCGGTGTATGTCGGTGCCGTTACAGCTGGCGACATTCACCGGCGTGTGTGGGAACGCCGGTATATCGCACACTCCAACAAATTGATTAGATAGACCGGCGTTTTTTAAAACGCCGGTCTAGCTATGCCCGTTTATTTTCGATACTCCGGTTTTCCGTTCGATTTCAATTCACAGTTTCATTTACAAAACCTGTAAACTAATTCACAACTGATTCAACCAATTTCGTTACATATTACTGCGCAAATCACAACCAAACACAAGAATAATTAAAGATAATCAAGTTTCACAAGTGTCATATCAACGTCCAAATTCATTGATAAATTAACAATGTCATAATTAACAAATTAATATAGGGACTAACATCCCAAATATCCAAACAAACCAGTCTGAAAAATATCCAAAATATCCCAAATTAAAAGTCTGACATAACTCTCATAAAAAAACCAGTCTGACATAACAACAGCAAGGAGGAGGACATAAGAACAACAACCATACAGCAAGGAGGACATAAGAACAGCAAGGAGGACCGCAGATTCATACCCCTCGAGTAGCTTCAGCTCTGATCATCAGAATTTCCTTCATCTGGGCGACCGCTCTGTGAAAAAAAAAAATAGTTTAATTCAACAGTAGACCACAATACAGAATATACATATTTTTTGAACTTGCAAAAAGATCTACCTGTATCTTAAATTATAAGATCAAAGTGCCAATTGCAAATGGAATTGTTAATGATATATACAGAGTTAAAATAATTACATTACAATGCTAAAAATCTAGTACTTAATTTTGTTTTTAAATATATCTAAAATAACAAAACAATTGAAAATTCAGTATCTAACTTGAAACCTTTATATTCTCCTCTGATTGGGAATATCCACTATCTAAAACAGTAAAACAAATGAAAATTCAGTATCTAAGCATGTCTTTCATGGATTGTTCAGACAATCCATGAAACTGTCATCGTGGACGGAAACCAAATATAAGAAAAATAAGAAAAATAAGATAGGGCTCATATCAAG
This sequence comes from Hemerocallis citrina, assembly GCA_017893485.1. Taxonomy (NCBI): domain Eukaryota; kingdom Viridiplantae; phylum Streptophyta; class Magnoliopsida; order Asparagales; family Asphodelaceae; genus Hemerocallis; species Hemerocallis citrina. Next base: position 170,090,136 of record CM030366.1, read on the forward strand.
TGTATTTTTAGGGAACTGTCATCGTGGAAGGAAACCAAATATAGAAGCCAGAAATGGAAGCAGAAAGAAGAATGGTAGACTTTGGATACACCAGGCTAACATAGCGGCATTTTCCTCATCTCTCTCATCCCTTGTTTCCCTTCAGCACACGAACACAAAGAGACATCAACAACAACAGCAAGAGTGACAAGAACAACAATAATGATAAATTATTATGAACAAGATGTCTCTATATGGGTTTCCAGATCTCCACTCGAGCCCTCTCTTTCTAATCACAGCCCAATTAAGAACATAGACAACAGCCACTAAACAATCCAATCACAGCCCAATCAAAATTTGCCATCCTGGATCTTAATGAAATAAGCTTCATTAACAGTGAAAGAAAATGAGGATGCTAGCAGCATACTTAGTTTGGAAGTGAACCCATTTTTTGTTAAAAAATCATGCCAAAGATGGCAATCAGCTTCATTAACTGTATCTGAAAATGAAAATTTCCATTATCTGATCTTATATGTTGCTCTACTAATTCACTGTGCCCAACTAAATCTAAAACCCAATTGTTGTGCATATCCGAAGGATTTTGGCATACGTACCTATAGCATCCTCAGTTCACAGTGAACCCATTTTGGTCAAAAAAACATGCCAAGAAGATAATCAGATGCATGAAAATAAGCTTCACTAACAGTAAAAAAAGATGAGGATGCTAGTAGCATACTTAGTTTGGAAGTGTACCCATTTTTGGTTAAAAAATCATGCCTACGAGGGCAAACAGGTTACTTTAACAGTATCTGAAAATGAAAATTTCTATTATCTGAGCTTATATGTTGCTCTACTACTTCTTTAGCCCAACTAAATCTAAAACTCAATTGTTGTGCATTAACCGGAGGATTTTGGCATACAGCTATAGCATCCTCAGTTCACAGTGAACCCAATTTGGTCAAAAAAAATATGCCAAGAAGACAATCAGATGCATGAAATCAGCTTCATTAACAGTGAGAGAAACTGGGGATGCTAGCAGCATACTTAGTTTGGAAGTGAACCCATTTTGTTAAAAAATCATGCCTAAGATGGCAATCAGGTTACTTTAACAGTATCTTAAAATGAAAATTTCCATTATCTGAGCTTATATGTTGCTCTACTACTTCTTTAGCCCAACTAAATCTAAAACCCAATTGTTGTGCATATCCGGAGGATTTTGGCATACGTATCTATACCATCCTCAGTTCACAGTGAACCCATTTTGGTCAAAAAAACATGCTAAGAAGACAATCAGATGCATGAAATCAGCTTCATTATCAGTGAAAGAAAATGGGGATGCTAGCAGCATACTTAGTTTGGAAGTGAACCAATTTTTGGTTAAAAAATCATGCCAACGAGGGCAAACAGGTAACTTTAACAGTATCTTAAAATGAAAATTTCCATTATCTGAGCTTATATGCTGCTCTACTAATTCACTGTGCCCAACTAAATCTAAAATCCAATTGTTGTGCATATTCGGCTGGAGGATTTTGGCATACGTACCTATAGCATCCTCAGTTCACAGTGAACCCATTTTGGTCAAAAAAACATGCCAAGATGACAATCAGATGCATGAAAATAAGCTTCACTAACAGTAAAAGTAGATGAGGATGCTAGCAGCATACTTAGTTTGGAAGTGTACCCATTTTTGGTTAAAAAATCATGCCTAAGATGGCAATCAGGTTACTTTAACAGTATTTGAAAATGAAAATTTCCATTATCTGAGCTTATATGTTGCTCTACTAATTCACTGTGCCCAACTAAATCTAAAACCCAATTGTTGTGCATATCCGGAGGATTTTGGCATAATCTAAAGCTTATTTCACAATGAACCCATTTTGGTCAAAAAAACATGCCAGATGACAATCAGATGCATGAAATAAGCTTCATTAACAGTAAAAGAAGATGGGGATGCTAGTAGCATACTTAGTTTGGAAGTGAACCCATTTTTGGTTAAAAAATCATGCCAAAGATGGCAAACAGGTTACTTTAACAGTATCTTAAAATGAAAATTTCCATTATCTGAGCTTATATGTTGCTCTACTACTTCTTTAGCCCAACTAAATCTAAAACCCAATTGTTGTGCATATCCGGAGGGTTTTGGCATACGGCTATAGCATCCTCAGTTCACAGTGAACCCATTTTGGCCAAAAAAAATGCCAAGATGACAATCAGATGCATGAAAATAAGCTTCACTAACAGTAAAAGAAGATGAGACATCAGCAACAACAGCAAGAGGGAACCAAATATAGAACAATTGGGTTTTGAATGGTGATTATAGTCATAGATCAATTCTTCATTGAAGAAAAATACGAAGTTTTAAGGAATTGTCATCGTAGAAGGAAACCAAATATAAGCCAGAAAGAGGAATGGTAGAGAATGAGGATACCCCAGGCTAACATAGCGGCATTTTCCTCATCTCTCTCTCATCCCTTCTTTCCCTTCAGCACACGAACACATAGAGACATCAGCAACAACAGCAAGAGCGACAGGAACAACAATAATAATAAATTATTGTGAACAAGATGTCTCTATATGGGTTTCCAGATCTCCACTCCAACTCGTCTCTTTCTAATCACAGCCCAATTAAGAACAATTGTTCACAGTCACTGTTAAAGAAACATATATGCTTAGCTTATGGAAATTTTCATTTTCAGATACTGTTAGAGAAGCTGATTTCATGCATCTGATTGCTATCTTTGGCATGATTTTTTAACCAAAATGGGTTCACTTCCAAACTAAGTATGCTGCTAGCATACCAAAATCCTCCAAATCAGAACAACAACACGGCTGAACAAACCTTGTTTGCAGGTCATACAATGTCATCTATACCATGTTATGTGCCAAAGTGGGGTTGGTCATACAATGCATGAATGACACATATTACGGACTGTCATCGTGGAAGGAAACCAATTTAATATAGAAGCCATATATGGAGCCAGAAAGAGGGATGGTAGAGAATGAGGATACACCAGGCTAACATAGCGGCATTTTCCTCAACTCTCTCTCATCCCTTCATTCTCTTCAACACACGCACACAAAGAGACATCAGCAACAACAGCAAGAGGGGGTTGGACCAACAATAAGTGTAGATTATAATAAACTAGATGTCTCTATTTGGGTTTCCAGATCTCCACTCCAGCCCTTTCTTTCTAATCACAGCCCACTTAAGAAACATAGACGAAATGCTTATAGACGACAGCCACAATGCAGACTCACGAACACTAGTACGTGTCTTTCATGCATTCAAGACCATAATCTCTTTAAAAATACCAATTTAAAGACTTACCGATGTTTTTTGACAGTGGGCGACGTGTTACCCTCACTCTCATATGTTTGACTGCCACTATTATTTAGTGGCTGCTCATCCCCATGGCTCTCGTTGCCATCATTTATATTTACCCTCTTTTCACGCCTCGGCATGTTGTACCTGTCAAGGATTCGATAACTTCCTTAGAGATGCAAATTTAATTAATAACATGTTTATAATAACTATTATAAAATTTGTATTTTAGTAGGATTAACAAACCAACATAATTATAAAAAAATTAAAAAAATGAGATTTGTAACAGATTAAATTACAACGATAGTTTGGTTCAAATGACACTAAGCATAGTTTAATGTAAATAATACCAAGCAGTAGAAAATAGAAAGATAATTAAACCGGTGTATTAAATTCACAATGAACATATTCGAAATTACAGACATAATATTACAACAAGATTTAAGACATAAAATTACAGACATATAATATTGAGATTGAAAATCATTTAAACTACAATACGACATCTTCCAGTACATCGCCCTCTTCTCCATCCTTGCGGAGCCAAGTCCCGCAAATTCCATCGTCAGTTGTGTTTACATCAAACACAGGAAACTCAGAAGCAATGTAACTGTTCATGACTTCACCGTCTTCATCTTCTGAAGTATCGCCCAGTTGGAATACATCTCTTGGTTGCATAGGGAGAGCCACATACGATTTTGGAAGGGTTGGATCTTCAATGTAGAACACTTGTTGCACTTGGGATGGAAACACAAATGGCTCATGGCTAATGTGTGTACCGATGTGAATCAATTTTGAGAAGTTTACAACTGTGAAGCCAAGCTTATCCTTGTTGTTAGCAAAATTCCTATCAAACTTAGCCCAATCCCCACGAAATAAAACAACACGGAAATGACCAAAATAATTCAACTCAATGATATCCGTGAGCACTCCATAGTAGTCGAGATCTCCATCTACAGGCCTCGTGTCCGATTTGGAAGCATAACTTCTAGTCTTAGACGTCACTACCATTCCACTATTTTGAGACTTCAAATGACATTCACGATCCTTAGTACGAAATCTAAAACCATTGAATATGTATCCTCCGTATCTTTTGACCATCTTATATGGACCTTTGGCAAGTACTTGTATTTCAGATGACGCACCTTCAGGACCCAAAGAATGTACCTATTAATTTTGCGCAAATCGTATCAGCACCATAAAAAATGTAGATAGAATGAAGATTAACTCGCATAACTGTAATTCACCTACATAAGATTCAAACCACTTATGAAATTTTTCATTCATCAACTTGTTTTGTTCACGTGGTGGTAGTCTTCTTGGTCTAGCCCTTCGTTTGATGTCCCTGACAAATTCGCTAAAAAACAAGCAATTGAAATAAGGAATAAAAAAAGTAAGTTAATATCGAACTCCGCGGTTTTCACTGTATTCGATTTAAATTCAAAAGCAACTTACTTTCGAAATGGTTCCACTGATGCATGGTGGTCTAGCACATATCGATGTGCCTGTTCCCACGCTAAGTTATCTAGCTCAAATGCATCAACTTTACCAACAGTAGTGCCAGCGGTATCAAAAAGATATTGAGCACCATCAAGGTTGTAAATGTCTGGATTTCTACGTGGTCTACTAGAAGATGTCTCCACACCCGGCAAATACCTGGAAAAAAAATGCGAGCACTCCTCTGATAGATATCCCTGCGCTATTGACCCTTCAGGATATGCTCTATTTTTCACATAACCCTTTAGCCGGTATAGGTACCTGAACATGTACAATTAATGAATTAGAGTGGATTAGGGGATTAAAAGAAATGAGCTTTTGAAAATTCAATTTCGTAAGATGAATGAATTCTTTTACCTCTCAATGGGGTACATCCACCGATAGTGAACAGGACCGCCGATTCTGGCTTCACCAGCAAGGTGGATTATCAAGTGAATCATTATAGTGAAGAACGATGGAGGAAATATCATCTCCATTTTACTAAGTGTCAATGCCGCCTGCGGCTCCAATTGGTCCAGATCTTCAACCCGAAGCATTCTTGAGCAAATACCTTTATATATGCTACAAAGATCTTTCAGGACAGTAGTGACTTGCTCACACATTGAAGACCTTAGGGCCACAGGAAGGAGATCCTGCATTAGGATGTAGTAGTCGTGTGACTTTAGACCCTGAAGCCTCTTCTCTTTAAAGTTGACACATCTTGCCATGTTAGAAGAATAGCCATCAGGGACTTTAAGTTCCAGTAGTACTTTGCAAAACAATTCCAACTCCGGTTTTGACATTGAATAGATTGCAGGAGGTAGGAGTACTTTCCCGTTCGGTAATTCTTCTGGGTGCAACTCATGTCGGATGCCCATTGACTTCAAATCAAGTCGGCTCTTGAGATTGTCCTTTGTCTTCCGATCATCTCCCATAACTGTTCCTATACAATTTTCACCAATATTTTTTCCGATATGCATCACATCTAAATTATGTCGCAATAAGTTGAATTCCCAATATGGCAACTTGAAGAAAATACTCTCTTCTTCTATGCACCTAAACTCGTCATGTTTTGATCCTCATCTTCGCCATATAGATCGGTCTCCTCACCTTGCTCCGGCCTTGCCCTTTTCTTGCCCTTTGTCCTGACTTCTGGTTCTTTTCCATATTTGAATTGATGACCATCTACCCGCCTCAAAATATCTGAACCAGAAGAAGACTCAGGAGCATGTTCCCACTCGTCGGTACCATCAAATGTCGCTGCCTCTGCCCGAAATATATGTGTGTCAGGCAACCATCTCCTATGACCCATATAGCAAAACTTTCTGCCATTGTACAACCACCTTGAACTAGTTTGGTCAGCACAACATGGACATGCATAACGTCCTTTAGTACTATATCCAGATAAATTTGCATATGCTGGAAAATCATTGATTGTCCAAGACAACACGGCCCGAAGAGAAAATATTTCTTTAGCCACAGCATCATAGGTTGGAACACCCACCCACAACTTCTGAAGTTCATCTATTATTGGTTGTAGGTACACATCTATATCATTTCCAGGACCTTTCGGTCCAGGAACTATCATGGACAAAATAAATGAGGACTGCTTCATGCATTTCCAAGGCGGCAAATTGTATGGTATCAACACAACCAGCCATATGCTGTATGTACTACTCATTTGCCTGAAAGGGTTGAAACCATCACTAGCTAGTCCAAGTCTCACATTTCGAGGATCTTCCGCAAAATCAGGATATCTTTCATCAAATTTTTTCCAAGATTGAGAATCAGCAGGATGTCTAAGAATCCCATCATTAGTGCGACCTTCAGCATGCCATTTCATATAAGAAGAAGTTTTCGTAGACATAAACAACCTTTGTAGCCTAGGAATCAGAGGAAAGTAACGCAGTATTTTGGCAGGCTTCTTTTTCCTACTTCGCTTAGTAGATCCACTGGCTCCCTCGTCTTGATTTGGTCTTTCTTTCCATTTCGAAGAACCACACACTTCGCAATTCTCCAGACTTTCCTTACCACTCGTGAAAAGCATACAGTCATTTGGACATGCTGCTATCTTCTCATATCCTAGATCGAAAGAACTTAGGAATTTTTTGATTTTATAGGCTGAGTTTGGAATACAGATTTCAGGAAATGCTTCATTCAACAATTCAAGTAGCATAGTGAAGGACTTAGCAGACCACCCGTTTAAATATTTAATCTGAAATAGTCTGACAATGAATGAGAATTTAGAAAATTTGGTGCAATCGCGGTACAACGGAGTACTAGCATCTTCAAGTAACTTAGCGAAGGATTCTTGCTGCTTATTATTTTCAGGGGTGGGGCCAGACATTTCCTCGTCCACCCCACCACCAATCTGGTTTGTTTCTGTTGACTCATTGTGAACTTGGGTTGTTGGGTTATTGGTGTGGAAAGGAACATTATGAATCCCCATGGCATCTTGCAACAAAGCATGTATCTCATCGGAAACGCTTAAGTCTTCGTTCACTAAGGGCTCATCTTCATTTTCTAATACAACCGGACGAACAGGAGCTGACGTATGATCCTCTCCATGACAAAACCACCTTTTGTACCCTTGAAGAAAACCGTTGACAACCAAGTGTGTATGTACTACGTCACATGTCCTCAAATTACAATTTGTACACCGGAGGCATGGACAAAGGATTAGGTTGGGATCACGGGAATGTCGTTTGGCAAAGATAATAAAATCTTTAATACCATCACGGTACTCCTTGGATAATCATGGTTTACTAATCCAACTTCTATCCATTATAACAATAGCACACAATCTGAAATTAAAATTTGCTATATTATATAGTAATAACAGTAAAAAGCATTTTGTATATTAAATTTCACCTATTTGAAAACCATCCCTAGCTGCAAATAAATAAACGATATAATCTTTAACTGTAAAATAAAGAAATTATGGTTCCAAAAAATGTACAAAAATAAAATAAATCTTAACACAATCTACTATATTCACATAACCCTAAACTACTTTTTGTGGAAATTATCACAACCACCTTAGTGGTATTTTATCGTACACCCTGTGTTCGAGTGTAAAAAAAATTCGACTATAGTCTCCCCTGTATTTGGCTTTCCGTTCAAGGAGATGATGATGGTAAAGGGTATTTTGCGGATGAAGAGGAATTGGCCGAATAATGAGCGCGTCGTGCTGTAACTACAGTAACAAGAAGATCTGATGACTCATGAACTATTCTGTTCATGGCTACTAATAATCACTTACTTATCTCATAATAATAATAATAATAATAATAATAATAATAATAATAATAATACTAAATAAAAGAAACTAATATGGCTACTAATAAGTTTTTCTAAAATAATTCTTCATCCCAACTAAATCATTGATGTTTGTAGCGCCAAAAGAAACCTGCACGAGGTTTGTTCAGCCCAATTCTTGTACAGATTTGGAGGATTTTGGTAAAAAACATGCCAAGATGCCAATCAGATGCATGAAATCAGCTTCATTGACAGTAAAAGAAAAATGATAATGTCCAGTATGTAAGCATATATTTTTCAGAGTGAACCAATTGTTGTACATATCCGGAGGATTTTGGCATACAACTATAGCATCCTCAGTTCACAGTGAACCCATTTTGGTCAAAAAAACATGCCAAGATGACAATCAGATGCATGGGATAAGCTTCATTAACAGTGAAAGAAAATGAGGATGCTAGCAGCAAACTTAGTTTGGAAGTGAACCCATTTTGTTAAAAAATCATGCCTAAGATGGCAATCAGCTTCTCTAACAGTATCTGAAAATGAAAATTTCCATTATCTGAGCATATATGTCGCTCTACTAATTCTTTAGCCCAACTAAATCTAAAACCCAATTGTTGTGCATACCCGGAGAATTTTGGCATACGTGCCTATGGCATCCTCAGTTCACAGTGAACCCATTTTGGTCAAAAAACATGCCAAGATGACAATCAGATGCATGAAAATAAGCTTCACTAACAGTAAAAGAAGATGAGGATGCTAGCAGGATACTTAGTTTGGAAGTGTACCCATTTTTTGTTAAAAAATCATGCCTAAGATGGCAATCAGGTTATCTAACAGTATCTGAAAATGAAAATACCCATTATCTGAGCGTATATGTTGCTCTACTAATTCTTTAGCCCAACTAAATCTAAAATCCAATTGTTGTGCATATCCGGCCGGAGGATTTTGGCATACGTACCTATACCATCCTCAGTTCAGAGTGAACCCATTTTGGTCAAAAAAACATGCCAAGATGACAATCAGATGCATGAAAATAAGCTTCACTAACAGTAAAAGAAGATGAGGATGCTAGCAGCATACTTAGTTTGGAAGTGAACCCATTTTATGTTAAAAAATCATGCCTAAAATGGCAATCAGGTTATCTAACAGTATCTGAAAATGAAAATACCCATTATCTGAGCATATATGTTGCTCTACTAATTCTTTAGCCCAACTAAATCTAAAACCCAATTGTTGTGCATATCCGGCCGGAGGATTTTGGCATACGTACCTATACCATCCTCAGTTCACAGTGAACCTATTTTGATCAAAAAAATATGCCAAGATGACAATCAAATGCATGAAAATAAGCTTCACTAACAGTAAAAGAAGATGAGGATGCTAGCAGCATACTTAGTTTGGAAGTGAACCCATTTTGTTAAAAAATCATGCCAAAGATGGCAATCAGGTTACTTTAACAGTATCTGAAAATGAAAATTTCCATTATCTGAGCTTATATGTTGCTCTACTACTTCTTTAGCCCAATTAAATCTAAAACCTAATTGTTGTGCATATCCAGAGGATTTTGGCATACGTACCTATACCATCCTCAGTTCACAGTGAACTCATTTTGGTCAAAAAAACATGCCAAGAAGACAATCAGATGCATGAAATCAGCTTCATTAACAGTGAAAGAAAATGGACATGCTAGCAGCATACTTAGTTTGGAAGTGAACCCATTTTTTGTTAAAAAAATCATGCCAAAGATGGCAATCAGGTTACTTTAACAGTATCTTCAAATGAAAACTCCCATTATCTGAGCTTATATGTTACTCTACTACTTCTTTAGCCCAACTAAATCTAAAACCCAATTGTTGTGCGTATCCAGAGGATTTTGGCATACGTACCTATACCATCCTCAGTTCACAGTGAACCCATTTTGGTCAAAAAAACATGCCAAGAAGACAATCAGATGCATGAAATTAGCTTCATTAACAGTGAAAGAAAATGGGTATGCTAGCAGCATACTTAGTTTGGAAGTGAACCCCTTTTTTGTTAAAAAATCATGCCAACGAGGGCAAACAGGTAACTTTAACAGTATCTTAAAATGAAAATTTCCATTATCTGAGCTTATATGTTGCTCTACTAATTCACTGTGCCCAACTAAATCTAAATTCCAATTGTTGTGCATATCCGGCCGGAGGATTTTGGCATACGTACCTATAGCATCCTCAGTTCACAGTGAACCCATTTTGGTCAAAAAAACATGCCAAGATGACAATCAGATGCATGAAATAAGCTTCATTAACAGTAAAAGAAGATGAAAATTTCCAGTATCTAAGCATATATTTTTCTATTCATTCTTCATCCCAACTAAACCATTCATGTTAAAGAAATCAAGATGCATAATCTGAAAAAACATGCTTGTTTTGAAAAATAAGGGAAATCAAGATATGATACCGAAGAGAGAGAGAGAGAGCGGGGCGACGAGCGCGGGGGCGTAGGGGAGAGAGAGAGAGCGGGCCGACACGGTGGTTTCCGATCGCCGATTCACCTCCAAATAGAGAGAGGGAAGAGGGAAATCGAAAATGACGAAGGGAAGAAGGGACGATGACGAAAGGTCGAAGGCCGTCGAAGAGGACGAAGCGGCGGAGGCAAACGCGCGGGAAGTAGAGCGAGGAAGGAGGGAAACGAAGCGCCCCCTTTTTTTGGAGGGGGGTTGGGAAAATGGCGAGCGAAAGATTAGGGTTCGCGGGTTTTATCGCAGCTTATTCACCGGCATTTCAATTAGACACGCCGGTGAATGTGTCGGTATATTCACCGGCGTTTATTATCAAAACGCCGGTGAATAATACACTTCACCGGCATTTTTAAATAAAACGCCGGTGAATACGCAGATTGCCCGGCGGTTTAAAGCGACCGCCGGTGTATAATCTTCCCATCTGGCGCCCCATTCCTATTCGCTCCCTACCCCGGCGCTACTAGTAAAACGCCGGAGAATATTCGCCGGTAAAACAAGTATCTTTTGTAGTGGTAGATCCTCGATAGCTGCGATGATTGATGAGTTTTTTTCCGTATTCGAACTCCGGTCGTCGGAGTTGAAACCTATAGACTTAGCCACTACTGCTAACCATAAATTAGAAGATGCTTATCTTTGTCTTCGTACTCTTCATGCGTTATAATTTGCCTGTTTTTTACTGGTTTTATATAATCTTTTTCATTCTTCATCACCTTTCTTTTGCAGGCTTGAATCATCCATTAGGGTGCGGCTGCCAGATCTGTTTTCGCTTTATTCTGTGATCATCATACTCATCTGATGATTCTTCTATGGAATTTGGTATTGGTTTTTTGACTGCTCTGGGAGCGGTTTACTCTCTTTTACTTAGGTTATGGAACTTATGGCTCCCTTTTGATTTATGATGTTATCTAACATCAGCTTCCTTAGCTTTAGACTTGACTATCCTGTCTTACTGTCATCCCTATTATTTGGACGATTTGTAATTAGATGTTTTAGTCCTAGCAAGGATATCGGCATCTGGATATTGGGAGGACTATGTTTTTTGATGCTCTGAGCATCGTTATATTGTTATCTGTGGCTATTCTCTTTGCTTATTATCTGTCGCTCTATGTGTGATGATTGCTGCCTGATTATTTATAATGCCTCTTGGGATGGTTTATTTTTAGGCCGTCTCTTTCATGCGATTTCATTTGATTCTGAGATGTTCCTGAGATTTTTCTTCCCTATCAGTTGCTGTGTTGCGAATTTTTTCCTTTCCTGCGTTATGCTGTCATCTCAGGTTCCTACCTATCGGTTTGTTCCTTGCTTGTTTGGGTTGTTTAGCCGCTTATTAGCGGCATGATGGTTCAGCCATGCTGACAGCGGCGTGGGAGATCAGCTGGTGAATTCTTTACAGTTCTAGAGGCGGCTGGTGCTCCAGTTTCCTCGATGTGTGCCCTGACGAGTTGGTTGTGCTAGCTAGGATGGAGCTGATGCAGCATCGGAGAACTCTTTTGTTTCGCACTTATGTGTTTTTGTTATCCATTTTTCTGATGTAATCTTTGCGAGTTTACTTCATTTTACGGCTTGTAAAATTAACTTTTTATTGCATTAATATATTGGGTTTTTGATGGCTGGGTCGTAAGACCCTATCCGATTCATCAAAAAAAAAAAAAAATGGATACGACAAACATTGGTATAGATAATATCATGTGTATCCAATATGAAAACATCCTTCCTTCCCATCAAACTATCAAAGCACCATCCCTTTGGAAGTCTTATAAAAAGGATATTTGGTAGCTGTCTTAGGATAATGAATGGGACCCTCCTGCCTAGCACTGGTAACGGGTCGGGTCGGGTCGGGTAGCTCAATACCCGGACCCGGACCCGGTCATTGACAGGTCCAAATACTGGACCCGGACTCAGACCCATGAAATTCAGGTCCGGGTCCGGGTCCGGTTCCCCACAAAAAATGTTACCCGTTCGCTTTCGGGTCCAGGTCCGGGTCCTATTTCTAATCATGGGTCCGGTTCGGTTCCGGGTCTTTAAAGCATAATACAATATTACATAGTTAGTTATCGGAACAAAATTATAGAAAAATCTTTATAATACATGTGAAATGCTTAAGTTGCCTTCCTCTGTTCCTACTAAAACCTCCAATGTTGCCAGTGCCAATGAACCTTGCTTCATGTTTGAGCTCATTAGATATGAGACTAGCCCATCTACTGCACCTTCTCTAATTGCACTCATTCTATTGGCTTCAACTGAACAAAGCCCAGAAATTGCTTTGATCGCCGTGTCCGATTTGGTTAGAAGAGAGATAACTAGTTGCAGTCCCTGTTTCGACTGGCCAAATAGCAGACAGAGTTGTTGGGTTGAATCTGAAGTCGAAATTTTCTCTAGTAAACAGCATAAGCTTGCCTTAATCTTCACATTGCCTTTGTCCAACAGTAGTAAAAATGAAGCTAAACTAGACTCATTTTTCAGAATGTTGAGATAACCTAACTGGGTCGAATCCGACAAGCTGAGAACACAATCAAGCCCTACTTCAACAAGTTCCGAATCAACTAAACTTTTGTTCACAAGAGGAAGAATAATGTGGAGAAGGAGAGGGAAGTAGCCGAATAGGTAGGGATATATTAACGGGTAACGGGTCGGGTCCGGGTTGGGTCCGCTAGATTTTATGTTTATTTTTCTGTGGCGGGTCCGGGTCCGGGTCCGGATCGGTTCCATTTTTAGGGGACCCAGACCCTACCCGAAATTTCAACGGGTAGTAATTTAGGACCCATACTCTACCCAAATTAGATCGGGTCGGTTCTGGTCCAACGCCAGGTCCGGGTCGGGTCCGGGTCGGGTCCGGATTTCGGGTTTTAATACCAATGCTACTCCTGCCTTCTCTATAAAACCACTACCAATAGCCCTACCTCTTCTCCCCACCCCTCTCCTCTCCTCTCCTCTCATCATCATCATCATCATCATCTTCATCATCAAAGTCAATCATGGGCTCAGTAACCCAAGTAACAGCCTCCTCCTCCTCCTTAGATGAGGAAGCACACATGATGTATGCCTTCCAACTCACCAGCTACTCCGTTCTCCCTATGACTCTCAAAGCAGCCATTGAACTCGACCTCCTCGAAATCATCGCAAAAGCTGGGCCTAATGCTCACCTGTCTCCATCTGAGATTGCTGCTCGGTTGCCAGCTGAGAAGAACCCACAAGCTGCAGTCATGTTGGATAGGATTTTGAGGCTGTTGGCTGCCTACGATGTTTTGACCTGTACAGTTGATACAAGTAGTGAGGGTAAGGTTGAGAGGAAATATGGGGCTGCTCCTGTGTTGAAGTATTTGACCAAGAATGCGGATGGGGTTTCCTTGGATGCTCTTTCACTCATGAACCAGGACAAGATCCACATGGAGTGCTGGTACCATTCTGTGCAACTATCTGTTAATTCTTGTTTTATTATTTCTTATTATATAATACAGTGATGCCTTTGACATTTTTGGTATTCCATTTTGATATTGAAATTTTTGAACCATGATTTATTGTTATGGTCATGTTTCAAAAACTATCATATCAGAATTTTTGCTTATCAGTGCTTTTGAGTAGTACTCATAATTGACATGCCGTCATCTAATTTCAATACAAAATCTATGTATTCTTCTCAGTGGAAATATTTCATTAATTTTGTTTTAGCACATATGTTTAGTAAACTTTTGACATTGAAATTTAGTATCTAAGAATAGGAATAGACTTGTGATCCCCTGTTTTTTGTGTAGGAAATATGATTGATTGCCTTATGGTAGCATCTGTACGGATTAGGATGTACAATTATGAATTCATAATCCGTTTCTAAGTGACTTAATTAAATCTTCTAATAAAAATTAAGTATAAAGTTTTGTATTTAATTGTTTTTCTCTTTGATTTATATTGTACAGGTACTACTTGAAAGATGCAGTATTGGATGGAGGCATCCCATTCAATAAGGCCTTTGGAATGAATGCATTCGAGTACTACGGTAAAGACCCTAGATTCAACAAGGTCTTTAACGAAGGCATGAGGAATGCCTCAACCATTTTTACCAAGAAGCTCCTTGAGATGTACAAGGGCTTTAGCGATCTCAAAGTGCTTGTCGATGTTGGTGGCGGCGTCGGAGGAACCATCGGTACGATAGTCAAGAAATATCCTCACATTAAAGGGATTAACTTCGACCTGCCTCATGTGATATCAGAGGCACCAGTTATTCCCGGTAATTGATTTTAGTTTCCCACCATCATATCTACTTATATATTTCTCCTCCATTGCATATGATCTTCCTTTCACAAATACTAGTAATCACGAAATCTGGATGACATTTATTGAATTTTCAATGTGTATTTAGAAAGAAGAAACATTTATGAGTTACAGTGGACAGATATCAGTATGAGGAGCCGTTGTAATTTTTTTTGGGTTTTTAATATGTATGCCCTAACAAATACTTGTGTATCATGTATGTCCCTTACAAATATGTATTTTTATATTTGCCCTCAACAGTATATATCGTTTCTCTTAATTATTCTTCTCGTTAAAAAAAACCTCAAAACGATGGAGATTTTTTATTTTTTTTAATTGACTTAATGGAAAATGTTTTTTTTATAACTTAATGGAAAATGATTGAAATATTATCTTCTCTACCTTTCTAACCTTATCTTCTCCATACTTGTAAATCCGAGCAATTATTAATCAAACAAATACTTATTAACTATTCACAAAATTTCTTCATTTTTCTTCAAGAATAGAAAAAACCAACTGTGCATCTTCGAGAACTACATATTCCTCCTCATGTTACTTTATCCAAATTTGCCATCATTTATTTTCCTTGAAACTGTTAAATTTTGTCTCATTTAATTGTCTAATTTGATCTTTTAATTTGATATCTATTTGTCTCATAAAAGTAAAATCATGGTTAACTTAGTGATATCCAATATAGGGGTAAATATAAAATGAAGTCCAAATTGTTATAGGCATATACAAAAATACACATTTGTGAGGAATATATATGATATTATCATACTTGTTAGGGAAATACATATTAAAAACCCTTTCTTTCTTCTTCCCCTATTTGTCTAAAGAAGAAAACATTGCACGGTTAATTTCTAATTGCTAGTTATATATCCTCACACATGATAAGATCCATAATAAATAATCGATACCATTCATATTAATTTACATATTATAATATCTGTATGTATAAAAGAAACAACTAATTTTAACACTTTTTAAAATCTTATTTGGCAGCTGTCTACTATGTTTATCCTTTGCATTTGCACATAAACGAAATTTGAGTTGGACTAACGTACTAATATGGTGATACAGGAGTGGAGCACATTGATGGAGACATGTTTGAAAGTGTTCCAAGTGGGGATGCCATTCTCATGAAGGTGAGCCACGCAGAAGCTGCCAAGCAGGGCTGCAAACGAGCCGAGTCGAGCCGAATACCTTGAGGTTCGAGCTCGGATCGTTTATGTATCGAGCACTTTCAGGCTCGAGCCCGGCTCGAGCTCGACACAAGCCGAGCTTTGACCGAGTTCGAGCCGAATACTCGCGAGCTTCTGCCTAAAACCCACGTACCTTCAAGCTCGTGCTCGGCTTGTTTACGTATCGAGCTCGCTTTCGAGCTCGAGCTCGAGCCGAGCTTTGACCGAACTTTGACCAAGCTTGATCCGAGTAGCTCGCGAATAGCTCGATTCATTTGGACTGCCAAGTCATTTGATTCTTCTCTTTTAGAATTTGCTAAAAATTTTAGTAGACTTAAATAGGATTTAAGAAAATTAATTAAATTTGCTTAGGCACCCATCCAACCACCGACCACAACAAGCCAATTGACATGGATGAAAATATTGTTGTGGGCCCCTGAAATGATCTTTTCCACCAATCTAGGGTGGTCCACTAGAATAATAGGGAAGAACTATTACTTTTCTATTTATTCTTTTGTGAGACAAAATTTAAAGTTGGATAAATTTTATTTAACCATCCTTAGTTTAGGTGGTTTGGGACAAAATTTACTTAAATCTTTTTTGTTATAAAAACTCACCATTCGTTAGCACCGTTAATCGATAAACATCCATCTCATACTTTAATTGATCACATAATGTCTCGTGATTAATTATGTTTTTTTTTTGCCAAAATTATTCTTGATTAACTCTAATTATGATATCAGATATTGAGTTTTGAATTTGATTTGGTTGGAGAAGAAGATGGAGAGTTTCAGATTTGATTTGCTTGGAGAAGAAGGTGGAAAGTTAATGGGTGTTGGATTTGATTTAGTTGGAGAAGGAAGATGATAGTTACTAGGTTTTGGATTGGATTTGGTTCAAAAACTAGGATGTGAGCTGGTGGGTTTCAGGTTTGAGTTGATTGGATAAGAGTAAGGCTAGCAATTGGCTCGAACCCGATCTGGGTCCGCTTTGGTCCGACTTGATAATTAGAGGGCTTAGGCTAATAATTCGCAATTCGGGTCGGGCTCGAACTCAATTTTTTAGGCCCGAGGAAAATTCAGGCCGGACTCGGACCCAATTGCTTAGGCCCGATGGGTATATTTTTGTATACTTCATATTTATTTATGTACGATCTAAAAAAAAGAATATTCATATAAGTCAATTCAAATGAATTTTAAAGTTTATAGATAGAGAATTAAAAAAAATCATTCACATCAATATCAAACAGAGCCATAAAACTATTGCATAATATACCATCTTTTTCTTCAAGTAAATAATATTCTAATTTTACAAAATAGAAAGAACATAAGGGTATTTTAACTGATTAGTTCAAAACAAATTTTAGAATTTTTAAACTTGTCCTCAAATAGCAATATAGACTCATATATGAGTATCCCATATTAGGCTCTCGTTCTTTTCAAAAATAGAAGACTTTCAAAAGGATTTGGAAATAGGACTCCATTGTGGAGGACAATACCTAAATTAGTAATCATCTAGGAGGTACATAAAAAATGTGTGGTTTGTTATAGACTAAATTGTTGTGGAAAAGAAATGCTATAAGTACTTCTAGTTGTACCCAATATTTTAGTTGATGTGTTGAAATCCTACTTGGAATCCAATGGACATAAACTAATATGATATGTATGTTTAATCGATGTAAATAAGTAATTTTTACCAATATTAATGAAATGTATTGAAATCCTCTATGAAATCCAATAGACATACACTAATATGATATGCACATGTAGTAGTCCTCGTTTTAGAATAACATCCAACTTCATGAACTTAGTTGCAATAAAATTAGGCACAAGGTTATGTTTGGTACTAAAAGCGGTAAAAGTGGTATATTTACTGGAGTTTTGTTGTAATAAAAGTTGTATATAACTTAATTATTCGTGAGAACTAACCTTTTAGAAAATAATTGCAGTGGATTCTTCATGATTGGAGCGACGAACACTGCGCGGAGATACTGAAAAATTGTTGGAAAGCCCTACCTGTGAATGGAAGGGTGATCCTTATGGAGGGAATCCTCCCTGTGAACCCTGAGCCTACACCTATGGCCCAAGTCATGTTCCACTCGGACATGTTAATGTTGGCTTACAACCCAGGGGGCAAAGAGAGGACCGAGAAGGAGTTTGATTCTCTAGCAAAAGGGGCTGGGTTTTCAGCATCGAAAGTTGTTTGCGGATACGCCAATTCTTGGGTAATTGAGTTGTACAAGTAGATCGATGCACCTACAGTGTGCTTGTCAATGTGAGATGCATGCATATATACGGTTGAACGTTATGTTGATTGTGGAGGCCATATTACTGCATTCCTTAATAATGTTTTGGTTTGAAGCTTGTGCTAAGTAAGTTCCTTTTCTATTTATACTACAATAAAATGTCTGGTGTTGGCTTTGAGTAATGAATATGGAAGTTTTTTTCTTTTTCTTTTTCTTTTTGAGCAAAATTAAATATGTGAAAGTTTCGTACTTTGGGCTCTAACATCGTCAATATGCATGGACCAAAGTGTGCCATATATATATAAGTCAAGAAAATTGAAAACTAGAACAATTTTTGAATGGTAAAATGTGACAACCAATTGTACGGAAGCCTTTTGTATGTAACATGGGCTTAGTTTGGGCTTAAATCCATAGGAAAATGGATCTCATTAGAGGGGGAAAAAATGAAGTTCAAATACGAATTTTGGATAAAAAAACTTTGCTAAGGATGAGATTTTCAAGCTTCATGTTGTTGCTCTAGGCACTTAACCTATCTCATGTAACCAAGCAAGTTAAAGGTGGATTTAACCTATTCATATCGGTACTTGTTGCTTGTATGTATGCATCGATGAGCTTACCAAGATCGTAAGTTAACCATGTCGATCTTTAAGAAGATGCTAAAATTGTTAGACAAGATATACAGTGTAAAGAAGCTGAAAAGTTACCAAAAATGAAGTATAATTGCAGTCTTTTCGTTCTCTGCCTCCCGACTATGAATACTAATTAATATTTTGATATAGCTCAACAATATAAATTTCAAAACATTCATCTATTTGTTGTCTATTACCTTATATAATAGGAATTGCTTACCGAACTAAGTTTTGACAATTCTCGTATCCCTGGTTTTTAATGAACCAATAGAAATTTCTCATTGACTTTTACAATAAAATCCATATGGATCATGTGTTATGATTTCATATTGAATTTGTTCAATTACTAAGGGTGTTTGGTTCGTTGCAACTGCATTGGAGTTGCAATTGAAAGTGAAATTTGAAAAAAACAATTCCTCAAAATCTTTACACCCCATTACAAGCATATTTCATACTATTCGACAAAAATTCCACAACCATGTATGATGAGCTTTTGTCTCTTTTCTATTCTCCAACAGGTGTTTGAGGGGCTTGTGATTTGTTCTGTTAAAAAGCTCTCTACCCAGCAGATAATGCCTCAATTTCTTCACAGCTAAGAAAATTGCAAGCATCTCCTTCTCATAAGTGGAGAGATACATGCTATGGAAGCTATTGCTGCATAAGAATTGCTCCAATTCCAGTACCAACTGCATCACAACCCAAGAAAAACTTCTCAGCAAAGTGAGGAAATTTGTGCACTAGTGGTGTAATTAGAGTAGTCTTGAGAGCTTCAAAAGCGGTTTAAGCAACTACAGACCACATGAAAGATCTTTTCTATAACATCTCGTACTTAAGAGTATATATATATAATACAACACAAAAAAAGCAATCAAGTGGCTCTCCTTCAATCCCATCAAAATCAAAGGCCCAGATCTAACTTCACAAAACACATTCCCTCCCCCCAAAGTTTTTCCCCAAAACTCAAATTCAAATCCCCCCCAAAAAAAAATAACTCATTTATTTATTTAATTATCTATATATATAAAATAAAATACAAAGAAAGCTATCAAGTGGCTCTCCTTCAATCCCCCAAAAATCAAAGGCCCAGATCTAACCTCACAAAAAACATTTCTCCCCCCCCCCCCCCAACCTCAAATTCAAATCCCCCCACCCAAAATAACTCATTTATTTATTTAATTATTTCTCTCTCTCTCTCTCTCTCTCTATAAATATATATATATATATATATATATATATATATATATCCTATTCAAAAAATTAAGAAAATAAAATTTTTAAAATTTAGAAAAATTCAAAATTAAAAAACTTAAAAACTAAAAAAATTCAGAATTTAAAAACTTTAAAAATAATTCAAAAAAATAAAAAGTTATAAAAAAGTTATAAAAAATTATAAAAAATTTTAAAAATAATTTGAAATTTTCTAAAAATTTTAAAATTTTTAAAATTAAAAAGAAATAAAATTTTTTTAAAATTAGAACTTTAAAAATAATTTTAAAAATTTTAAAACTTATAAAAAATTATTTAAAAAATTAAAATTTTTTAAAAAATTAGTAAAATAAAAATATTTTAAAACTAAAAAAATATAATAAAAAAATTTTAAATTTTAAAAATTTTAAAAATAAAAAAAAAATAAATAAAAATTTTAAAAATTTGAAAATCTCAAAGCAAATCCAAATCAAAATCCAATGTCGAATCCCAATTAAGAGGTCGTCGCGGATATCTGATCCGCTGCTGATTCCGTATCGGTGACTCCCCACTACCAAATCGAGCGCGAATATCAAGTGACTTCGTATCGGTGACTCCCCTCCACCGAATCGAGAGCTTCTATATGCAATGCAACGACTTTAATTTCATCTCATTAACCGAATTTTCATTCTAATTTTTAATTTTGTGTGTGCAGGGGATTACTCAGTTTTTTGCTAACACGAATTTTGTGTGTTCATGGGATCTAAATTCAGAGAGGGATGATTGTTTTATTTTTTGGTATAAAATTTTTTAATTTGGTGATTTATTTGATGAGTTTTTTATTGGTTTTTGATTTAAGGTGTACGCAAGTGAGAGATGATTATTTGGTGGCCTCAATTTGGGCTTCTAAACCATAACAGGACAGGTAAGCTGACCAGCAACCTAAAATAACTTGACAAATATGCAACATTAATTTCTTTACTATAAGAGAAAATACTATCGTGAAGTGTTCCCTTCACTGGTTATTAGAAACTATGGATAACATAACATATAAGAACTTTTAGTGTATGTTTGGATATATAGGATTGGGATGACTGGAGTTTACCAGTGAAGGGTGCAAACTCTCCACTCAAGAAAGACAGCTAAAGTAAACTTTTTATTTATCCATTTTAAATTTTTTTTACAAAGGTACAATGGGGAGACAAAGTGGAGATAAAAGAAATGATTAGCTTGGTTTAGAGATTTGAGAACTTCATGTATTTTATTTTGGCTGAAATAATAATAAGAGGTATTTCAATTGCAAACTGAGTCTCAGACAAAAAAATGTTTAGATTATTAGTATTGTAGATACCTTCACACATACACTTGGGTTACCACTGTATTTAGACATATTCATAGTGGTTATGGGATTAAAGTAAGCTCTCTAAAACCTATATGATAATGTCCTTGCATAACTATTACAAGCATCTAAAAGTGATGCTGAAGTTAAAAAAACCTTTATGTGGTGTTTCTAACAAACTATATTCATTCCAGATAAGTTCAAGCTAATGATCAAGAAGACGATGGTTGAGCTTAAAGGTAGATATACTGCTTCCTCATATAATATGTTTGCTACTTCAATTAATTTGGTGGACCTCCAAAGCTATTTAATTTAATCAAACCAGGTGCACCGTTCCGAAGACGTGCCGTAGGCACGTGTCAATGGGCAAACCTAGTGTGTATATATATATATATATATATATATATATATATATACATACAATGTGAGAATGGGTACAGGGAGTTCTATTAGCTTGGTCCTATAGGATTTGGGCCATATGGATGAGAAGAGTGGAGGCTGGTGCCCGGGTTGGTGGGGCCCAGGCCTTTGCTGACATGGAGGAAGTGAAGGAGGGGAGTTGTGTGTTGTGTGTGTGTACATGTTGCACGTGCATGTGCTTTGGGTGTGTTGTGTTCGGTTGTGGCTTTATCCCACATCGGTGAAAGTGAATGAGTTGTGTGTATATATATAATTAGGCCCATGATCAAGAGGCACCGAATGGTAATGACACGTTTTTGTGAGGTACGCTTGTGGTGGGCAGTTGTTAGGATCTATTTTTTGCCTGTGCACATGTGCAGTCGTTTGCACAGCTGAGCGGGGCTCGGGGCGTTACCAATGGTATCAAAGCCGATTTTCAAAACAGATCGTGGGTAAGAGTGGGTTAGAGATACGACTAAGCAATGCTAGTGGTCCCGGGTAGGGGGACTTGATAGCAGAATCAGGGTACTCCACTCCACATCGGATAGAAAGGGATCCTGTGCTAGATTGCAAGCCTCAGGGATTAACAAGGATGCTGAGTTCTTAAAGGGGGGGGGGGGTGTAACACCCCGTATTTAAGATTTTATATATATATATATATATATATATATATATATATAGTGAGAAGGGGGTAGTTGGGCCTATAGGGGTTTCTATGGGCCTTGGTGCATGGAAATGTGTCCATATGATGTGAATGAGAAGAGGAGTGGCTGCTTTGGTGGTGGGGCTCGGTTCCTTGATGACATGGAAGATATGAGAGAAAATAGGTGTTTTGTGTGTGTGTGTGTGTGTGATTTACGTGCTTGATGTGTGGCTAGGGGAGTTGTGTGTTGTGTGTGTGTTTGCTGGTGCATTGCACATGCACGTGCTTTGGGGTGTGTTATGTTGGGTTGTGGCTTTATCCCACATCGGTGGAGTTGAGTAAATAATGTGTGTATATATAATTTGGCCCATGATCAAGAGGCACAGGATAGTTTTGATATATTTTGTGAGGTACGCCTATGGTGGGCAGTTGTTAGGATCTATTTTTTGAGTTTTTGCACATGTAGTCACGTGCGCAGCTGAGCGGGGCTCGGGTTTCGGGATGTAACAAACAATAGAACCCTACCCGGGACCTGTACATCTGCTACCTCCATTCCAGGCGTACATCTAACCCACTCTTACCCACGATCGATGTCAAAAGTCGGCTCTGATACCATTTCTAACGTCCCGAACTTGGCTCAGCTGCGAACGCGACTATACGTGCGTGCACGCGAACAAAAGAAGTCCTAACAACTGTCCACCATAGGCTTACCTCACAAAAGGTGCTATAGCTTGTAGGTACCTCTTGCTCCTTGGCAAATATTATATACACACTCTAATCCTCTCTCTTATGGTCGATATTGGACCAATTGAATCCCACACACCACGATGCATGGCTTGATCAAAGCCATTCTGGCCACACATCGAGCACGTGCATAAACACACACACACACACAACCATTTTCTCTCCTTTCTTCCACGTCATCAAGGAACCGGGGCGCACCCCCAAAGCAGCCACTCCTCTTCTTATTCACATCATATGGCCAAATCTCCATGCACCAAGGCCCATAGAAACCCCAATAGGCCCAACTACCCCTCTACCCCTTTCTTACTTACTATTATTATTATTATTATTATAATTATTATTATTATTATTATTATTATTTTATATATATATATATATATATATATATATATATACACACACACACACACACACACACACACACACACACACACACACACACACACACACACACACACTTTTATGTAGGGGGCATTACATTTTCTTTGTTAGAGTACTAGAGGTTCGGAGATTATTGCATAGTTATCAATGAACTTTCATCAATACCCTGCTAGATCTAAGAATCCTCTTAATGCCTTAATAGACTTAGGAATTGTCAAATTATTCACTGCAGACACCTTGCTAGGATCTACCACTACCCCAATATCTGACACACTGTGTCCAAGATATGCCATCTATCTTTGTCCAAACACACACTTGTTCAATTTAGCCTGCAACATCTATCTCAAGTGTTGTACATACTTAGTCCTTCATTTGTTGTAGACAAGAATGTCATCAAAGACCACTAGTACCAACTTCCTCAAGTAGGGTTTAAACACTGCATTCATGGGGAATTGAAAGGTGGACGAAGCATTGGTCAAGCCAAATGGCATGACCACATATTCATAATGCCCTTCATGGGTTTTGAAGCTGTTTTGTCTATGTCTTCCTCCTTCATTCTTATATGGTGATACTCACTCCTTAAATCCAACTTACTAAATACCACACACCCCTGTAATTCATCTAAAAATTCATCAATTGCAGGTATGCAAAACTTATCTTTGACTGTCATCTTATTGAGGACTCTATAATCCACACACATCCTCCAAGACCCATGAGACTTCTTCACCATGACCACATGAGATGCATAAGAGCTTGAACAGGGCTTAATTACACATGTTTGCAGCATTTCTCTGACCAACTTCTCTATTTCATTGTTGTGGTGCCAGGGATGCTTGTATGGCCTCAAGCTCACTGGTTTGTGCAGCAGGATGCAAGAGAACCTTATGATCATATGCTCTAACTAGTGGAAGGGAAGTTTTCTCTTGAAATACTTCTTCAAACTCTCTAAGGACCTAAGAGAGATCTGCTAGAAAACTGGAATGTGAAGTTTCATTGCTTACAACTACAATTACTTGTAGTAGTAGTCCCTTCTTCATGTACATAAGAGTTTTCAACATGAACTTAGATGAAGTCACATCAATCTGCTTGTTATTAACACCCCTCAACACGTTGATCTCCCCTTCTTGCTCAAAGTGCATAGAGTAGTTTTTAAAACTCAGCCACATTCCCTCCAGTGTGTTCACCCACTGAGCTCCCAACACCATATGACTGGTTTCGAAAGGGAGGATGTAAAAGTTTGCCTTGATAGTCACCCCTTGAAACACAATCTCCACATTCTCACAAAGACCATACTTCAATTTCTCACCCCAGCAATTGTGACTTCAAAATTTACTCTCCTAGTATCAGACAATTTAACACTCTTAACAATTTGTGTTCCAAGTAGATCTAGTTTCAAATACACTTCCCTTTATAGTTGGGGAACCTCAAATCCTTTAATAGTCTCTAGATACATGGTTGGGTGAGTTGATTCAACGATCTCAATATGCAGTGGAGTCCTCCTTCTAACTTGGTATTAATATCTAAGGCTTCATCGATTTTTACCTCCACCACACGAGGTTCTGTGCTCTCCAAATCCCTTCAATTTGCATCATAGATATAACCTTTCACATGTGCCCTCTCAGCCTCTTTTCATCACACCTAAAACATAAACTCTGAGCTCACTTCTTTGCCAAAATCTTGTCAAATTGTATCTGCTTGAGTGTCTTAGGTACAATAGCTTTACTGCCAGCTGCAGGTGGAGTTTGAACTCCTTGAGAATAAGGAGTGTATCCTAGTTTATTACTTGAGCTTTGGAACATAGCAACTTTTCTTTGGCACATCAGTAGAGTCTCCTTGCTTGAGCTTCTCTATATGCGCTTGTAACTGTAAGGGGGTGTTTAAGAATCACTTCTTGTTGGATCTCCTCCTTCAGTCCAGATACAAAACAGTCTACTAGAATAGGCATAGCTAAGGGTTTGTTCAGGTGACTGTATTTGATGAACTCCTAATGGAACTCATGAACAATTTCAGTTTGTCGTAGTTTGAGCAATGTCACAGTTGGATTGTGGAGCTCAGCACTACTAAATTGCAGCAGCATATTGTTGGATCCTGTAGGCTAAGCAACAAACACTAGAGGGGGGGTGAATAGTGTTTATAATGATAAATCGCGGAATAAAAAATTTCTCTCGGCACAGTCGACTCAGTGGGGAACCAGTCGACTGATATAGCCAAAATTAAAATAAATTTAACCTCTCGAAACAGTCGACTGATAGATAATACAGGCGACTGATGAGACAAAGAGAATAACTAATACGAGACTGATCAGTCGACTGATACGAAGCTGAGTCGACTGGTCAGACTAGTTTTGCAGAGTATAATAGATTAAAAGTAAATGCAATCACAAGACAACAAATCACAGAGTACACAAGATATATCCTGGTTCGGTCCTCCCGACCTACATCCAGTCCCCAAGCAACCCACTTGAGATTTCCACTATTCTTGAAAATAAATACAAGAATACCCTACGGCGTTCAAGACAACAACCTTGTCTAACCCGTAGTCCTTTCTCTCAACCAGAGAAAGCAGACCCACTCTTCAACCAAGAGTGAAAAGACACTGACTCTACAACCAAGAGTCAAAAAACACTCTCCAACCGAGAGCAAGAGTACAAGAAGAAATTTACAATCAACCTATAGCCTTGTTGTTGTATGTGTTGATGCACGTGGCTAAAATAATAGGTTGACTTCTATACTCAGTCCAAAGCGAATTCAATGCTATACTGGACTGAGTGTAGAGAACCAAAGTATGTGAACTTGAAAGCTTTTTGTTCTTCACAGAAAATCACTTAGATTTTTTCTCAAGAGTGCTCGGGTGTTTTATGTCAAAAAATCAAATAGTCAAGTAAGTTCATATTCTGTTTAGAAAAGAAACTCTATATAAAGAGTTTTGTTCTTCTGAACGTTGGAAAGCAGTTACATAACTGTCAACCAACGGATCGAACCGTTTGAATTTGAAAAAGTTCGTTTTTGAAAATCAGAAAACGGTCAAAAACTCTCGAGCAGTCGACTGGGTTGCCATATGAGTCGACTGGTCAGAGTTTGAATAATTTTAAACAGTTTCGTACTTATCAGTCGACTGGCATAGGCTTAAGTCGACTGGTACTTAAAAGCTAAAATTCTTCAAACTGTTTTGACTTATTTTGAGGGGTTTTTTTTTTTTTTTAGAGACACACAATATGAAATTGTTAAGTGTGTGTGTGTGTGTTGACAAGGCTTTACATCAGACTAAAGACTCAACAGGAAGTACACTATAATTTTTACAAGACACAACAATAACATTTTTAAGCTTGAGTCTTGAGTTGAATGGAGTCTTTGATCCTTGCTTTGAGTAAAGTCTTGATCCTTGTCTTGAGCTGTATCCTTGAGAGTTTGTTCATTTGTTCAGCTAGAATTTGTCTTTTGATATGAACACTGCATTGTTAGCTGTATAATAAAAACACATGTTGCACTGTGTTGTGATCATCAAAATCAAGAATCAACATTCTCCCCCTTTTTGATGATGACAACACAATAGCTGATATTAACAGATAATATGTATGTAGACTCAGTAAGGATATGCTCCCCCTAAAAAAAAAAACAGAGTGAATATTTGTTAAAACAAGTATCAGTCGACTGTTTCATCTGGCAGGCGACTGAATAGACAGTTTATATAAAAGAAAAACACAGTACAGATACAGTAGCAAGAGTTTAGTAGCAGTCGACTTAAATCTTTGAAGCAGTCGACTGACCAGAGATTTCCAACAACCAATAATGATAAAATCACAAAACACAGATAAGCATGAAGCAAGCATAAATAATATAAGTAAGCGACTTAAAACTTAACAGCATCTTAACAGCATAAAACTCTCCCCCTTTGTAATCATCAAAAAGCACATAATAACCATCTTGTTTATAAAAGAGAGACTGATAGAAAGTTGCATACATAAATAAGTCCATGAAAAATACATAGAAACATAATAAAAAATCATCAATCGTCTTCATCCGAGTCTTCATCGTCATCATGAGAAGGAGGATGAAATTGAGAGGTGAAGAGATTTGTGAGGTTGTCAATCTTGGAATCAATGTGGTGGAGTTGAGAATCAAAGGAATCAAGTCTGGAACCAAGGGCGTGAATATGTGTATCCACAGTCTGTGAATGTGTCATAAGGTAGTTGACACATTCATACATGGTACGTGGATCATCATAGTTGGCTGAGGGAAGAGACGAACTAGACGAGGCAGAAGGTCTAGCAGTGGAACCTAAAGGTGCTTGGGGTATTGGAGGAGATCGAGGGGGTGATCGAGTAGGGACATCAATGAGTTTCATGCGTGCCAAACTAGCACGATCGAAACAATCATATCGAGAGACACATTGTGTCTCAGACTCAAGATCAATACCAAAAGAGAGAAAAACTCTAGTAAGAAAACCTCCAAAGGGTAGAAAATGAGTGTGGTCTTGAGAAAGTTTGGAAAAGATAACTTGACCCCAATCAATAGCTATTCTACCAAAAATTGCATAAATAGCTTTTTGTAATTCAATAGAATATTGATCATAACTTCCCTTTTTAGGAAGAATGTTATAAGCTAATATTCTACCGACAAGCTTTGCAATTGGTTTTAGATTTCTACTAGTCATAGGAAGTTGAGAATTTGGAATGAGAATTCTAGATAATATTGAAGCATCATCGAGAATTACATCATCAAGATGTAGTCCACCATCATCTATACCCAACATAGCATTAATCCTAGTCGGTGTTAAAGTCATTTTTTGATTTTTCACAGACGACCGAATTAAAATTTCCCCATTTGGTTTTTGAACAACTTTCATATTTGTATAGAACAAATATATGAGTTGTGGGTAGTAATTTGGTTGGTTGGAAAGAGATAGGAATTCATAAAGGCTGCAGTTTTGAAAGAGAGGAGTAAGATTAAAACGATCTAAATCATTAAAATTGACAAATCTTCCAGGAAAGATTTGAATAGTGCAAAATAGGTACCAACGATCAAGTAGATCGGGGCTCAAAAGGTATTGAGAGTACTCTTGTGAAGAGGAAGAACCCTCATGAGATCTTTTTGATCGTTTGGGAGCCATTAGGGTTTTGAAAAGGAAACAAGAAGAGATGATGTTACCAAAATGAAGAGAGATAGACACACAAACAGCAGTCGACTTGGCGGAGTAGAGCCAAAGTGATGGATCAGAGCCTCTTCTTCTTCTTCTGTCGTTAGGGTTTTGAGAATTTGGGGGTGAAACTGGAGACAGTAAGAAGAGAATGCGGCTGGTAAAGAGGTTTTTAACAAAGATTTGACGGCTCAGATTCAATGTAAAGATATCAACGGTTGAGATCCAAAGTCACGGGTGAGAAATCGAAGGGTTTTATCTCAAAAAAAAAAAAAAAAAAAATTTGGATGAAGAGTCGCTGAAGACAGATTGATCTCGAGACAGTCGACCGGTATATATAGTAGTCGACTGAGTCGAGAAGAAAATAAAATTCATATGTCTGCTGACCAGTCGACTGGATTGATAATCAGTCGACTTAGTCGAGAACAAAATATGTATTTATTATTATTCAATATAGTCGACTGATTCAAAACATAGTCGACTTAACAGTGTGATTTTCAACAAATATCAATAAAATCACAAATCCCAAGTTCTCTTCTTAACTTGATAAAAGTTTCTTCTTTAAGGGGCTTGGTAAATATATCTGCTACTTGTTGATCAGTAGAGATAAATTCTAAAGATATATCTCCTTTTAAAACATGATCACGTAGAAAATGATGTCGAATATCAATATGTTTCGTACGTGAATGTTGAATCGGATTTTTAGATAGATTAATTGCACTGGTATTATCACACATAATTGAGGGTTTCTCAAATGAAATACCATAATCTAACAAAGTTTGTTTCATCCATAAAATTTGAGCGCATGCTAAACTTGCAGCAATATATTCAGCTTCTGTGGTTGATAGGGATACAGAATTTTGCTTTTTACTGCACCAAGATACTAGAGAATGTCCCAAAAAATGACATGTACCACTAGTACTCTTGCGATCAGTTTTGCTTCCAGCAAAATCGGCATCGCTAAAAGACAAAAGTTGAAAAAGATTGGTGCGTGGATAAAATAAACCATATTCAGATGTGCCTTTAATATATCTTAAAATTCGTTTCACTGCTTTTAAATGAGATTCTTTAGGATTAGATTGATATCTAGCACATAAACATACGCTGAACATAATGTCTGGTCTACTTGCAGTAATATATAAGAGTGAACCAATCATACCTCGATAGAGTTTTTGATCAACACTCTTACCTAATAAATCTTTGTCAAGATTAGTAGTAGTAGCCATAGGTGTGGATTTACTACTAGTACTATCCATGTGAAAACGTTTGAGTAATTCCTTTGCATATTTGCCTTGATTGATAAATATGCCATTCGAAGATTGTTTAATTTGCAATCCAAGGAAATAATTGAGTTCACCCATGTGACTCATCTCAAATTCATTTTTCATGGTATTAGCAAATTCTTGACATAGATTATTATTAGTAGAACCAAAAATTATATCATCAACATATATTTGTATGATTAAGATATCATTCTTAACTCTTTTGATAAACAAGGTAGTGTCTACTTTACCTATTTCAAATCTTGTTTCTAAAAGAAAAGTTTTCAGACGATCATACCAAGCACGAGGTGCTTGTTTAAGACCGTATAAAGCCTTTTTCAATTTATAAACATGATCTGGAAATTGTTCATGTTCAAAACCTGGTGGTTGTTTAACATAAACATTTTCCTTAATGAACCCATTAAGAAAGGCACTTTTCACATCCATTTGATAAAGTATAAAATTCATAAAACAAGCAAAAGATAATAAAATACGAATAGATTCTAGTCTAGCAACAGGAGCATATGTTTCATCAAAATCTATACCTTCTTCTTGATTATATCCTTGGGCAACTAATCTAGCCTTGTTCCTTACAACTTGTCCTGATTCATCTAATTTATTCTTGAATACCCATTTGGTACCAATGATAGTCTGATCAGGAGGTCTAGGAACTAAATCCCATACATCATTTCTTACAAATTGGTTTAGTTCATCTTGCATGGCATTCACCCAATATTCATTCTCACAAGCTTCTTGTATATTCTTTGGTTCAAAATCTGACAGGAATGCTGTATGAGAAATCATATTAATATGTGAACGTGTCTGAATACCATGGGAGATGTCACCAATTATTAAGTCATGAGGATGATCTTTAACTTCAACAAATGACTTTGGTAAAGTTGAAGATATCACAATCGGATCAGTCGACTTGACTTGTTCTTCAGTCGACTGGTTTAAGTCAGTCGACTTGGAGACTTTATCAGTCGACTTATCAGATAGATTAGTTTGCTCTAAGGATGTAATCACATTATCTAAAGGTGATAAATCAGTTTCATCATCCTTATTTAATGTTGATGAAGGTAAGGATTCATCGAATGTAACATGCATTGATTCTTCAATAGTCATAGTAGACTTATTGAAAATTCTATATGCTTTACTCCTATTTGAGTATCCTAAAAAGATACCCTCATTAGATCTAGGATCAAATTTGTCTAGATTATCTTTTGTGTTTAGAATAAAACACTTACAACCAAATGTTTTAAAGTAAGAGACTTTGGGAATTTTATTAAAAAATAACTCGTAACAAGTCTTCTTTAGTTTAGGTCTTAGAAGAATTCTATTCAAAACATAACAAGCTGTAGCAACAGCTTCAGCCCAAAAATGCTTTGGTAGATTGCTTTCAACAAGCATAGTACGTGCGCATTCTTGCAAAGTCCTATTCTTTCTTTCAACCACACCATTTTGTGGTGAAGCTCTAGGAAATGCAAATGAATGTGTTATACCATTCTTGTTGCAATATTCTGTAAATGTTTCATTTTCAAATTCTCCACCATGATCACTTCTAATAGTGACTATGGTTAGAGATCTTTGATTTTGAACACGTTTACAAAAATGTGCAAATTCTTCAAAAGCATCATTTTTATGTTTTAAAAAGAATGTCCAAGTAAATCTTGAAAAATCATCTACTAAAACAAACACATATCTACTTTTATTTAAAGAAGCAACTCTAGTAGGGCCAAATAAGTCCATATGGATTAATTCAAGTGGCCTACTTGTAGAGATTACATCTTTTGTTTTAAAAGTGGATTTGATTTGTTTTCCTAGTTGACATGCATCACATAACTTATCCTTTTTAAAGGATAATTTTGGCAGTCCTTTAACTAGGTTATATTTAGATAATTTTGAGAGATTTTTCATGTTCACATGTCCAAATCTTCTATGCCATAACCAAGATTCATTGTTAGAGGCTATCAAACAAAAATCATTTGAAAAATCAATTGCATTCAAACATAACTCATAAATATTGTTTTTGCGACAACCTTGAAAAATAACATTTTCCATAGTAGAATCATAAATTAAGCATGCATCTTTTTCAAAGACTATTTTATAATCTTTATCACACAATTGACTAATACTTAAGAGATTATGCTTTAAACCATTAACTAATAGCACATTTTCTATAATAGGGTTAGATATTTTACCGACCATGCCAATACCGATGACTTTGCCTTTGTTGTTATCTCCAAAGGTGACGGTTCCTCCATCTATATTCTGAATGGTGGATAGTAAATTGGCATGCCCTGTCATATGTTTTGAACATCCGCTGTCTAATATCCAGCGTTCTTTCTTGGGTACCTATAAAACATTTGAGGTAAATATGGTACCCTTTTTATTGGGTCCAAAACATATTAGTTTGGGGGAAACCAAACCCATGATGAGTTTGATCTTCCTCCATAAGCAGGAATATAATTGGTAGAAGTACATACATTCAGCATATATGAATTGATATAAGCAATTCTATCATTCTGATTAATATTGACTGGAACCCATACTAGTTTGTTCTGTCCAGTCGACTTATTAGTGTTTATCAGTCGACTGTTGGTATGTATCAGTCGACTGGTAGATGTACTAGGTCGACTTATAAGAGGTTTTGATCTTGTGAAATGAGATCCACTTTCTCTGGACAGACGACTGGTTTTATGGTTCAGTCGACTTAACCGAATGTTAGTATCACTTTTATCACTGAATTTAACAACCTGTGGTTTTGCAAAGAAATCATATAACTTGTGTGTAACACTAGAAATGGATGCTGAACTAGTCTTACTAGTGTTTAAAACAGGAGATTCTTTTATAGAAGATTTCTTAAAACCAAGTCCAAATTTATGACTAGATGCAACTTGATGATGAAGCATATCATTTAAATTCTCTTTGCCTTTGTTAAACTTAGATACATTCTTTGAAATCACTTCATAATTCTTTTTGAGAGTTTCAAGATCAGTATCTAGGCTTGCAAGACGAGAATTTAAGGATTTTACTTCCTTATCAAGGTTAAGATTTTCTTGATTAAGTGTTTGATTCACTTTCTCAAGATTCTTAACTCTAATCTTTTCTTTCTTTAATTCTTGGAATATTTCATTAAATGCATCAAGGAGATCTTCAGAATCATAATCATTACTTACATGTTCTTGTGCAGCCATAAAGCATACATTTGCCACTTCGTTATTTTCATCCGTTTCTTCTTCGGAAGATGAATCGCTATCATCCCATGTGGCTCGATACGCCTTTTTGTTCTTGGCAAATTTGTTCTTTGAATATTTGTCTTTCTTGGAGTTGGATGTTTTTCCCTTGTTCTTTGCATTTTCTAAGGGACAGTCCTTCTTCATGTGACCTATCTTATTGCACCTGAAACATGTAGGAGGATCATTAGAATCTTTACTCTTAGAATGAAACTTACCCTTCTTTAAGAACTTCTTGAATCTCCGCGTGAACATTGCTATTTCTTCTTCATCTTCTTCCTCATCTTCTGAGTCAGTCATAGCTTTAAAAGCCAATGATTTCTTCTTTGTTTGGTGTGATTCAGTATCTTTCTTTCGATCTTCAAGTTGAACCTCATATGCCATGAGATTACCAACAAGATTCTCGAGAGTAAGTGTTGACAAGTCATTTGCCTCTTCTATTGCTGTGGTTTTCTTTTCCCATTCTGGAGTGAGTGCTCGTAGTACTTTTCTGACCATTTCTGCTTGAGTATAAGTCTTTCCAAGCGCCACAAGAGAGTTGGTAATGTCTGTGAATCTTGTAATCATTTCAGATACAGTCTCATTGTCCTTCATTCTGAACATTTCAAACCTGTGGACAAGAACAGAAATTTTAGATTCTTTTACTTTATTTGTTCCTTCATGTGTTACCTCGAGTGTATGCCAAATTTGATATGCGGTTGTAGCATTGGATACACGGTTGAATTCTTCCTTCGTCAGTGCACAGAATAACGCATTCATCGCTTTGGCATTGTTCATAGTCTGACTCTTTTGATCATCATTCCATTGTGCATATGGAATGGTAGGAGCAGTATGTTCCGTCTCTGTCATTTGCCATATCTCGTAGTTGATTGATTGGAGATAGATTCGCATTCGGCACTTCCAATAGTTATAGTTTGTTCCATCAAATAGTGGTGGTCGTTGTGTAGATTGTCCTTCATGGTACTGATTTGTATTTGATGTAGTTGCCATTGCCTGTAACCTTGCTCTGATACCAAGTGTTGGATCCTGTAGGCTAAGCAACAAACACTAGAGGGGGGGTGAATAGTGTTTATAATGATAAATCGCGGAATAAAAAATTTCTCTCGGCACAGTCGACTCAGTGGGGAACCAGTCGACTGATATAGCCAAAATTAAAATAAATTTAACCTCTCGAAACAGTCGACTGATAGATAATACAGGCGACTGATGAGACAAAGAGAATAACTAATACGAGACTGATCAGTCGACTGATACGAAGCTGAGTCGACTGGTCAGACTAGTTTTGCAGAGTATAATAGATTAAAAGTAAATGCAATCACAAGACAACAAATCACAGAGTACACAAGATATATCCTGGTTCGGTCCTCCCGACCTACATCCAGTCCCCAAGCAACCCACTTGAGATTTCCACTATTCTTGAAAATAAATACAAGAATACCCTACGGCGTTCAAGACAACAACCTTGTCTAACCCGTAGTCCTTTCTCTCAACCAGAGAAAGCAGACCCACTCTTCAACCAAGAGTGAAAAGACACTGACTCTACAACCAAGAGTCAAAAAACACTCTCCAACCGAGAGCAAGAGTACAAGAAGAAATTTACAATCAACCTATAGCCTTGTTGTTGTATGTGTTGATGCACGTGGCTAAAATAATAGGTTGACTTCTATACTCAGTCCAAAGCGAATTCAATGCTATACTGGACTGAGTGTAGAGAACCAAAGTATGTGAACTTGAAAGCTTTTTGTTCTTCACAGAAAATCACTTAGATTTTTTCTCAAGAGTGCTCGGGTGTTTTATGTCAAAAAATCAAATAGTCAAGTAAGTTCATATTCTGTTTAGAAAAGAAACTCTATATAAAGAGTTTTGTTCTTCTGAACGTTGGAAAGCAGTTACATAACTGTCAACCAACGGATCGAACCGTTTGAATTTGAAAAAGTTCGTTTTTGAAAATCAGAAAACAGTCAAAAACTCTCGAGCAGTCGACTGGGTTGCCATATGAGTCGACTGGTCAGAGTTTGAATAATTTTAAACAGTTTCGTACTTATCAGTCGACTGGCATAGGCTTAAGTCGACTGGTACTTAAAAGCTAAAATTCTTCAAACTGTTTTGACTTATTTTGAGGGGTTTTTTTTTTTTTTTAGAGACACACAATATGAAATTGTTAAGTGTGTGTGTGTGTGTTGACAAGGCTTTACATCAGACTAAAGACTCAACAGGAAGTACACTATAATTTTTACAAGACACAACAATAACATTTTTAAGCTTGAGTCTTGAGTTGAATGGAGTCTTTGATCCTTGCTTTGAGTAAAGTCTTGATCCTTGTCTTGAGCTGTATCCTTGAGAGTTTGTTCATTTGTTCAGCTAGAATTTGTCTTTTGATATGAACACTGCATTGTTAGCTGTATAATAAAAACACATGTTGCACTGTGTTGTGATCATCAAAATCAAGAATCAACACATATCTCTTTCTTGAGAGTTTCCCAACACACCTGAGCCACATACTGTCTCTTGACCAACCTCCACCGCATGAGAGCATCATCTCTCAGGAAATACACACAGAAATCTACATGATGATTCTCCTCAATCTTTTGGGTATCAAAATGATGCTCCGTGAAAAAAAAAAAAAATCAATTAGTGATATCACCACTTTCATAAAAAATTGGAATCTCAAGCTTAGTATGCTTAAGAAAGATGGAGTCATACTGGTCATACTGGTCATACCTGTGAGACCCCGTATTTCCGTATAATAGTATATGGAAATAGTATATAGTATATATATATATATATATATATAAGAAAGTAGTATAAAGAAAGAATGGTGGAAAGAAAAGGTGACGTGGCATAAGGAATGGAAAGAAGGATTGAATGAAAGTGAAAGGTATTAAATGTTGGCCTATAGGAGATCCTATAGGAATTGATAGTGTGATAGGTCCATAAGATGGTCTATGGACCATAGGAAATGATTGGAAATAAAGGAAAGAAAGATGGGTGTGCCTTGACCCCCGGTTGACTTGGGCTCAAAAAGTCCCATATCGGTGGTAATAAAGAGAAAAAGAGAGAATAAAATAGGAAGCCAAGGATAAAGGAGTACCCAACGTCCGGACGCCCTTTTGAGGCAGTCTGTGGTGGGCGTGGCTAGAATTTAGTTAATTGTGTGCGTACGAGTTGAGTGCGGGGCGTTACAATACCCTTCTTCATCATTCCTTCCCCACCATCGATTTGGGCTTGGGCTCCAAAGCTGCGTAGGCGGGGGTGAATTGGTTCTTTTCGGACCAGTGGTTGCTCCCAACCAGTCACAATTACCCCGCTCAACCAACGACATCAACCTTTGCATGAAGGCCCAAATCTCATCTTTTGGTGACTGAATACTTGTGAATTGTGATGGGTGATTCCCTACAAAGACCTCAATGTTCTCCATCCTTTGCTCCATATTGGTCGACTTGTGAGGATCAATACCGCCAAGGGTTGACCCTCGCATCATCGAGCTTGGTGATCCAAGTCCAGAATGAGATGCAGACTCAACAATTGATGAGCGCTTGATCTGCTCCTTCAGATTCACAAGGTTGCAAGGCTCTCATACCATTGATGTGGTTCCAAACCTGATCGGCGGTGGATGTTTCGTGCTTCTCAATGACCATCGGTACTACCGGCGGTGGTATTGAATTAAACAAAAAAAGAAAGAACAATAGAAAAAGAAAGAACAATATTAATTCATATTATAAAAAAAAAAAGAAATGGGATTTCAATTAGGAATTTAAGAGCAGTGCTCTCCCTTGCTTTTCATCTTTCAATCGGGTGCTTCCATGTAGCACGTGCATTGCCCATAATTACAAAGGAAAAGAAATAACCACCTAACTAACTACACTGTAGTTGGGACCCGCCACTAAATAAACTCCACTCATAGGCTGCTACTTGCCACATGTATAGCCCTTGAAGTTTACTTAGAGGGCCTTATTACAAAAAGACTAGGTTATTTCCAGAAAAACTCCTCGAAAGAAAGACAGTTCTCCAGGGACTGAAATGTGAGTTCAGGGCTGGTACGCAAGGATATGCACATCTTAAGATATAGCTTGCAGAGCTGTATTAGAGCCATCATCGATGGTGGTAGGGGTGGCATTTGGCCTACTCGGACCGGGCCGGGCCGGGCTAGGGGAAATGTGAGGCCCGGACCTGGCCCCCGGCCCCAAGGGTGGGGGTCGGGCCGGGCCAAGCCGGTTCGCGGGCCGTGCCGATTTTTGAGTATATTTAAAAAAAAACAAAAATCAAGTATTAAATAGTAATTTCATAACAATTGCAAAGAAAAAATAAATAAAAGAAATTAAAAGCAAATTTAAATTGATTTAATAAATTAAAATTGTTAAATAAAATGAAGTTCATGAATAATATTTCATACAAATTAGATTAAATTACAAAACAATGGAATTATTTGAATTTAGAGATCGAGATGACCTGTATTTACATTGAAGAGATGGCATTGGACTATTGTTGTGCACTTCTACTTAACCTAAATATAGAATGTCATCCCCCTAAATTTTCCAATTTTTTACAATATATTATACAACATTTTAATGTAAATTGACTAAATCTTGTTGTTCATTCTTCGCTATTTATTGAGCCAGCTTGTGCTTCATGTAAATCTTGGGTCCTCTCTTCCACTTTCATCCAATCATCGGCCATAGTAGCATCTCCAAATTTTTTGCAGTTAATTGATTCCTGTTCGGGCTCATTATCCTGCCACCAAGAGAAAAAATACTTTTTGATGTAAGAGTTGACACCGGTGTTTTTAGCAAATCTCTAGCCATACGAGAAAAAATATTAAAAATAACTTCATTGCTCTTCCAAAACCGTAACACATCTACTTCATCATCAATTGAACTTTATGCATTATACCAATTCAACTCATTTGGTGAATTGGTTCTTGGTATTTTTGATTTAATAAGATTTAAAACACTACTAGTTGCATAGCTCTTTCCTTTTGATAATTTGGAAGAAGAAGAAGAATCAACATTTTGGTTTGTGTTTGTTTAGAGTTAGATGAATAAAGTCTATCATAAGTATCAAATAAACTAGTCAAAATATGCTCAAAATGATGAGTAAAAACAACATGATCAAAATATTATATTGCATCGTGTGGGGCATGTGTAAAAAATTTCAATTAATTTTTTGGGCCATCTAATTTAATCATGTGATTCATTACACTAGCTACACTATAACATAGGAAGTGGATGAAAATATTTTTAAATTTTAATATATGCCGCATTAACCATATCACCAATAAAAGGGCCATTTATCAAATCTTTAATTGTTGTCACTATAGTGACAATTTCAAGTAAAATACCATTAGATGTAGATGTATATGTTTTTGAAAATTGCAAAGTAGCATCGTTAAAAGATTTTAAAAATTTATACAAACTATCGGCAAAAAATCAAAAATTATCATCTAACATACAATTTTGCATACCCATTGTAACACAAAAATCTCTAAGATTAAAACAATATTGAAGAACAACACCTAATTAATCAAATGTAGAATTTCAACGATGTCTAACATCTTTAGGAAAACGTTTATATATAATTCCCCTAAGTTTATACTAATCATGAAAAGATTGATATATTGGACCACTCAATGTAATATAATGAACACAATCTCTTATTGTATCAAGTTTATCGTGTCCATATTTTAGTGCATTTTGTACACAAAGATTTAAAATATAACAAACACACCTAACATGAAAAATTTCCGGTTTAATAGGATCTAAAGTAATTTTCAAATTATTAATTACCGTAGTATTATTAGAGGCGTTATCAAAGAAAAGTAGAGAATGTTTAAAAGAAATTTAAAAGAAACAAAGAAATTTAAAACAAATGTATGAAACAACTAAATGTATGATAATTAAATTAAAGGAAACAATAAAATTTAAAAGGAACAACAATCTATCTCAACTATAAAAAAAAACAATAATAACAAGAACTAGTGAGTAGTGTATGTATGTTTACCAAATTTATAAATAAAATCTAAAAAAGTGAGAGGAAGAAGTTCAAGAAAACCCAAACTAATTAAGAGATATAGATGAGAATAATCAACTATGTTAAATCTACAAATTAAACATATACTAAAATACCGTATGAGTGTTTGAAGTTTGAAGAATGAAAGCTGAGAGAGTTGAGACTTGAGAGCTTGTAGTACTGTTGTTGATTGTTGTTGTAAATTGTTGTTGATTATTGATCCTTGCAAAATGTAGTAGAAACTTGATTTGTTGAGAGGTAATAGAGAGATTTGAGAGATACTATAGAGATTTCAGTGAATTAGTAAAGAGAAATGAAAGAAATAATGTTATATATATAGAATATGCTTTTTTTTATTTTGCATCAAAATATTTACATATATAGAATCCACTATTTGAATGTTCAACTATCTTTGGGCAAAAATCAAAGGACTTTCAAAAAACATATAAATTAATAAACTTATCAGAAAATGGATTTCTTAGTTTCATATAAAACATAAAGGAGTCTACTATAACTTTCTAGTTAAGATCATTAAAATTCATCCACAATTAATTCGTCAAAATCTATTTGCAAATCAGTAGGTTCAGATTCCAGAAACTACATCTCTTACTAATAAAAATCACCTAAAATCTCATACTTCATGAAAAATTGTTTTCTTAGACTCGAAAAAAAGATTAATGAATCTACTTCAAATTCTTAGTTCTGAGTTTCCTCAAAATGCTGCATATAAGGGGTTAAAAAGATAAAAAACCGGAAGGTCTATAATTTTTTAGAAACTAGATAAAACTGCCAACCAGTACTAAGTTCGGATTTATTTAAAATACTAAATGACATCCAAAAATCATGAAATTTTGAGGATATGTTCAAGACATATACAACATACACATAAAAAATTAGCTTTAGATTCCATCTAACTAAAGAGAAATGATTTTCTGAAGTGAGACAAACTCAGGACAAAAATTATAAAAATGTTTCTAAGTTAGTCATATTGCACTTTCACACAATTAACTAACAACAAATAATCTAAAAAACAATCAACACA
Organism: Hemerocallis citrina; assembly: GCA_017893485.1. Classification (NCBI taxonomy): domain Eukaryota; kingdom Viridiplantae; phylum Streptophyta; class Magnoliopsida; order Asparagales; family Asphodelaceae; genus Hemerocallis; species Hemerocallis citrina. The sequence goes on from CM030366.1 coordinate 170,130,350, forward strand.
TAATCTAAGCATGAATACCCAATTTATATAGATTATCTAGCATGCAAAATCTACAGGAACAAATTAGAAAGTTAACATCCACCAAATCATTTTCCATAAGCTCGAGTTGGTGTAGCTATTATGATGTCGATAATCTATATAAATGATGAACACTCCTCACAAGAGTTAAAGAATTTGAATTGTATGTAATACCCCATATTTCCAAGTGTATGTGCATATTTATGAGTATGATATATATACTAGGCAGTTAAAATTAGATTTTGAAACTAATTGGCCTAGGAGCGATTAGTGAATAATCGGTTAATCAGATATATATATGTAATTAAAAAAATGATCTATTCCCATTATGTAGCAACCATAAATCCTAACATAAAACTATTATGAGATAATCAAATATGAACATATAATTATAGAAAAAAAAAGTACTTGGTTTGAGCCGAGTTTGAATTCTGGATGTGGGCCAGGTTGGTTTGTTTGTCGGTTCTAGCAAACAAAAACAACCGGGGAGGAGCTGCACGAGCAACAAGAGGAGGTGCAACAGATGCGGCTAGGCTGGATCAAGTTTGGGTTTGCTAGAGGAAGAAAATAATTGGTTTGAGTTTGGGTTTTCGTAAGGAAGAAGAAGAGAGCGGCGACGGTTCAGATTTGGCTTTGCGCGATGACCAGAACAAGTTTGGATTTTGGATTTGGATTTGAGTTTGGGCCGGATTGAGCCCAAATAATGCAAACGAGCATGAAAATTAAAGTAAGGGATTTAATCGGTTAATCGGTCACTTAAAATTGGCCTATTAACCACTAATCGACCGATTATAACCGGTTAAATTGCTAATTATTGAAAATTTGAAATTGCCAAAAAAAATTATCGTTTAGCCCCCGATTAGCGATTAATCGGGGATTAATCAGATTTTAACTGCTTAGTATATATATATATATATGCACCTATAGATATGGTCGTGTGAGTGTGGGCCTATAGAAAATTATAAGCCCAATTGGAAATCGATGAGAAAGGAAGTGGCTGGTTGTGCATGAATGTGGGGCCGGAAGTTGCATGAAGAGTTGTTTGCATGGCTTCATGTGATGGGGCATACACAGCACGTGACTGAGGTGTGTGTGGGAGTAATATGGAAAAGATAGTCCCACATCGGTTGAAGGTAGAGAATATGAGTGTTTATATAATAGAGCCTATGATCAAAGAGTACCTAAAAGCTATAATATTTTTTTTTGAGGCAATGCCCTGTGGTGGACGTGGTTAGGTTTTGTTTTAGGCATCGCGTACGCATGCATAGGCGCATAGGGAGCTGAGCGGGGCTCGGGGGTTAGTAGACTCGTTTAGGTTTCATATGAAACTAAGAAATTTATTTTCTAATTAGTATCTTAATTTATATGATTTTTTTGCAAGGACCATTGAGTTGCTATCAAAAGATAGTTGAACATTCATATAGTGGATTTTATATATATATATATATATATATATATATATATATATATATATATATATATATATATATATATATATATATATATATATATATATATATATTGTTACCATAAAAGAAGTTGATAAAGAAATGGGCTTGAGGTATTGGTTAGTGCCCTGTGGTAGGGACGTGGTTAGATTTTGTTTTAGGCGTCACGTAGACGTGTACGGAGTTGAGCGGGGCTCAGGGCATTACAAATGGTATCAGAGCTTGGTTAGACAAGATGATTATAAGTGATCGAAAGTGTGATCAGGGGTTCTCACAGTATGATCTGTGGCAAAGCATTAGCTCTTACTTTGACATGTCCAGGTTGGCTAGCCATCGATGTCATTGCAACAGTCGAGAGGCTGTTGCCGTAAATTAAGCTGTGAGGTTACCTTTTTGGCCATTATCGTTCTGGGTGACAGGCGGGAGTAGACACAGAGTGGTATCAGAGCCTGTTTTCGACACCGATGGTGGGTAAGAGTGGCTTATATGTACATCTGGCTAAGAACAGTACCCTGGTAAAGAGACCAAGGACAATACGCTAGCAGAATTAGGGTACTCCACTCCACATCGACTATAAAGGCGCATGTATTAGCTTGTGGATCCCGAGCTCAGTGAGAACGCTGAGATCTTAAAGGGGTGCGTATGTAATACCCCGTATTTCCAAGTATATATACCATTATGATATAGGAAATTATAAGCCCAATTGGAAATGGACGAGAAAGGAAGTGGCTGGTTGTGCATAGATGTGGGGCCCGGAAGTTGCATGAAGAGTTGTTTTTATGGCTTCATGTGATGGGGCATACACAGCACGTGAAGGATGTGTGTGTGGGAGTTATATGGAAAAGATAGTCCCAGATTAGTTATGGTTAGAGAATATGAATGTCTATATAATAGAGCTTATGATCAAAGAGTACCTAAAAGTTATAACATTTTTTGTGAGGCAATGCCCTGCGATAATGTGGTTAGATTTTGTTTTAGGTATTGCGTACACATGCATAGGTGCGTACAAAGCTGAGCGGGGCTCAGGGCGTTACATATGATATTCTAATAAAGTATCATTTCAGTCTCTATACTATCAATTAACAGTTAATACCTACACTAATGTCTTAAATTCCTTCAACATGTCTCATTAAAATCTGATCTCCTAACAATACAATTATAACCTAACTCATCTTCTTCATCTCCTCCTAAATGGATGTTTCTTTTAAAATACCATAATCTAACTGCTTGGTCTTTAAATTGTGACAAAAGATTTGAAAGAAATAAGAGACCAAAATTTTTCGTTCAGAATTATTTAAAGAAAGTTGAAGTTTACTGTTACTAGGATATGTTATGCAAGTATTTAAAGAAATTGAAATGGGTTGAGGGTTCTCTCATTTGATTTGATGAAGAAATAGATAATGAAGAAGAAAACAAACAGGATGAAATAGTATTTTTAGCCATCAAGTGTGTTTTTGGAATCAATCTAATGATTTGAGGTGGAAGTAGGGAAATATAAAGCATTTGCGGTGTGGATATGGAAAAAATTCCATAAATTGAATGTATGTTGATGATGGGAAAAATCATAGCAGATCAGAGTCGTACAATCCCTGCACGGATCTCAAAGTGTTTACATGAAGATTAGCCATCACAGACCTATTTTACAGACCCGGGCCCACTCTGAGACATGGGCTTCTCTCAAGCCCATAAAAAGTGACAGGCTAGGCCCACTAAGAGAGACACCCAGCCCATGTTGGCTAGGAGGCAAATCTCTTATCCCCTAACAGGGATATCTTATCTCTTCAGGGGGGAGACATGAAAGATCCAACAGTCACGATTCGATCCTTAGAGTGTCTCTCAGGCCTATAAATATCCCTTCCCCTCTTCAGTCGCCAGGTAATCAATCATTTTGCCAGTTCTCTCTCTTACTCTATCTCTTTCTGGTTCTAACTTGAGCATCAGAGGGTCTGTCGCCGGGGCCACCCCCCGGTGTTTCAGGCGTTTTGCAGGTCCGTCGGCCGCATCATCCACCGTTGAATTCAGATCACAGGAGGTCAATCAACGATCCAGATTCATTCTCAGGAGCCCTAACAGTTTTTAACGGCCAGGTCACAGGTTTGACTTTTAGTAGTGTCCATCCATTATTAACTCACTATCTGTTTGTTCCTACATCGAAATAAGCAACAGATTGGCGCCGTCTGTGAAAAACTATACAAGTAAGACTTATCACCATGCCACAAAGACTAAGAGGTAAAGGAGCGGCCTCCAGCCGCCGCACTACCACTCTTCGTCAACCAGCTCCTCCTATGGAAGATCAGATTCCTCCTCAATAGTCAGCCCGACAGCCTAATCACGCTCCTTCCAACAGAGAGGCACCGGGGAGCTCCTGACAAAACCATTCTGAACAACATCCTCAGTACGATCGCATCTCAGTCCACAGTGCTTCAACTGAATCCCAAAAGAAGGACGACCAAGTCCTTCGCCGTATCCAAGAAGTAGAAGATCGTCTAGAACAAATGGAGAATGAGAGAAACTGGTTCAACAGGGCCTACCGCCCTAATCAACGTCCCTTCAGCAAAACCATCCTCGATGCACCCGCTCCACGGAACTTCAAAGCTCCTCAACTCGAATCCTACAATAGGGAATCAGACCCGACGGACCACATTGAGAGCTTTAAAATACTTATGATGTTCTATAACGCCACTGATGCACTCATACCCATATATATATAAGAGTAAAAGGGATATGAGCAACTTGCTCATTTAATAAATCAGCAAATGATGATTTGTTGCTCATATCCCTTTTACTCACACACACACACACACACACACGCGCGCGCGCGCGCGATGCACGTCTTAATAAATATAGTTTTTTTTAAAGTAAAAATTTAGATGTAGTCTCGGTTTGAACCTAAGACTTCCTTCATAATAATTATGCACGTGTGTAGCACGCGTTGGTAGATTTACAAATTTACAAATGACACTAAGACCTTCTTCCATTAATATATACTAGTAGTTTACACGTGCGATGCACGGCTTAATAAATATAGTTTTTTAAAAAATAAAAATTCAGACGTTGTCTGAATTTGATCTAAAACCTCATTTACAATAGTTATGCACGTGCATTGCACGGGTCGGTAGATGGACAGATTACACTAAGGCCTTCTTCCATTATATATATATATATATGTGTGTGTGTGTGTGTGTGTGTGTGCGTGTGTGTGCGTGCGGAAACATGGACTTTTATTGTCATACTATTCAAATTTGAGCTACATAATTGTTGATTTAATGTTTACAATGTTTTTCATATGCTGTATCATTCTGAAGATGTATATGAGGCACGTACCCACATGCAAATCTAGTTATAGACTAAATCACAATCATCTATAATTGTTTTCAATACATCGTATCCAATCACATTATAGACTAAATCATTTTACGTATTCAATATATTGTATCGAATTTGCATTCATATTAGAAAATTGTGGATATGGATATAATTGTTTTTCGTGTTATATCTGTGTATTTGTATCTGATTTTTTTATTTTTTTTAAAAATATGGATACACAAAGATTGGTATAGTTAATATCTGATATGTATCCTCCTTTGGAAGTCTTAGGGAAAACGTTATTTTGGTAGGTGTCGTAGGTTAATAAATGGGACCCTCCTGCCTTCTCTATTAAACCCACCACCAATAGCCCTACCTCCTCTCCTCTCATCATCATCATCATCATCAAAATCGATCATGGGCTCAGTAACTCAAGTAACGGCCTCCTCCTCCTTAGATGAGGAAGCACACATGATGTATGCCTTCCAACTCACCAGCTACTCCGTCCTCCCTATGGCTCTCAAAGCCGCCATTGAACTCGACCTCCTCGAAATCATCGCGAAAGCTGGGCCTAATGCTCACCTGTCTCCATCTGAGATTGCTGCTTGGTTGCCAGCTGAGAAGAACCCACAAGCTGCAGTCATGTTGGATAGGATTTTGAGGCTGTTGGCAGCCTAGCTACGATGTTTTGAACTGTACAGTTGATACAAGTAGTGAGGGTAAGGTTGAGAGGAAGTATGGGGCTGCCCCTGGCTGTATTGAAGTACTTGACCAAGAATGAGGATGGGGTTTCCTTCGGTGCTCTTTCACTCATGGGCCACGACAAGATCCACATGGAGTGCTGGTACCATTCTGTCCAACTACCTGTTAATTCTTGTTTCAGTATTTCTTATTAATATAATACGGTGATGCCTTTGACATTTTTGGTATTCGATTTTGATATTGAAAATTTTGAACCATGATTACTTGTTATGGTCATGTTTCAAAAACGATGTATCATATCAGAATTTTTGCTTCTCAGTGCTTTTGAGTGGTACTCATAAATGACATGCCGTATCTAATTTCAATACAAAATCTATGCATTCTTCTCAGTGGAAATATTTCACATTAATTTTCTTTCAACACATTTGTTTAGTAAACTTTTGACATTGCAATTTAGTATGTAAGAATAGGAATAGACTTGAGATCCCCTGTTTTTTGTGTAGGAAATATGATTGATTGCCTTATGGTAGCATCTGTACGGATTAGGATGTACATTTATGAATTCATAATCCGTTTCTAAGTGACTTAATTAAATCTTCTAATAAAAATGTTAAGTTTTGTATTTAATTGTTTTTCCTCTTTGATTTATATTGTACAGGTACTACTTGAAAGATGCAGTATTGGATGGAGGCATCCCATTCAATAAGGCCTATGGAATGACTGCATTCGAGTACTACGGTAAAGACCCTAGATTCAACAAGCTCTTTAATGAAGGTATGAGGAGTCACTCAACAATTATTACCAAGAAGCTCCTTGAAATGTACACGGGCTTTAGTGACCTCAAAGTTCTTGTCGATGTTGCTGGTGGTGTCGGAGGAACCATCGGTATGGTCATCAAGAAATATCCTCACATTAAAGGGATTAATTTCGACCTGCCTCATGTGATCTCAGAGGCACCAGTTATTCCCGGTAATTGATTTTAGTTTCCCACCATCTGATCTACTTATATATTTCTCCTGCATTCCATATGATCTTCATTTTACATATACTAGTAATCACGAAATCTGGAGTTGATATTAGTAAAAAAATAACACATGATAAGATCCATAATAAATAATCGATACTGTTCATATTAATTTACATATTATAATATCTGTGTGTATAAAGCAACTAATTTGAACATTTTTTAAAATCTTATTTGGCACCTGCCTGCTATGTTTATCATTTGTATTTGCACATAAACAAAATTTGAGTTGGACTAACATACGAATTTGGTGATACAGGAGTGGAGCATATTGGTGGAGACATGTTTGAAGGTGTTCCAAGTGGGGATGTCATTTTCATGAAGGTGAGCCACACAGAAGCAGCCAAGTCATTTGATTCTTCTCTTCCAGTATTTGCTGAATTTTTTAGTGGACTAAAATAGAATTCAAGAAAATGAATTAAATTTGCTTACCCATCCTCCCACCACAATAAGCCTATTGACATAGATTAAAATCTTGTTGTGGGCCCCTGAAATGACCTCTTCCAGAGACAGCGTAGGTGGTCGACTAGAATAATAGAGAATAAATAATCAATTTATTCACATTTAAAGTCACTTAGTTTAGATGGTTTGAGACAAAATTTATTTATTCTTTTCCGTTATAAAAAACTCTTACCATTTGTTAGTACTAAACAGCAATCTCATACTTTAATTGATCTCATAATGTCACGTGATTGATTTTTTTTCTTTTTTTGCCAAAATATTCTTGATTAACTCTCATTATCATATTGGATATTGAGTTTTGGATTTGATTTGTTGGAGAAGAAGATGGAGAGTTAATAGGTTTCGGATCTGATTTGCTTGGTGTTGGATTTGATTTAGTTGGAGAATGAGGATGATAGTTAATAAGTTTTGGATTTGATTTGGTTCGAGGAGGAGGATGTGAGTTGATGGGTTTTAAGTTTGATTTGGTTGGATAAGAGAAAGGGTGGCAATTGGCATGAACCCAATCCGGACCCGCCTAGGTCAGACCTAATAATTAGCAGGCTTGGGCTAATAATTCTCATTTCGGGCTGGGCTTGGGCTTAATTTTTTCGGCACGAGGAAAATTCATGCCAAGCTCGAGCCCAATTGCTTAGGTCTGATCGGCCCGAAATCATATTATTATTTGTGCATGTGTATATTTTTAAATACATCATGTATATTTATGTATGATTTAAAAAAAAAGAATATTCATGTAAGTTGAAATGAATGTTAAAGTTTATAGATAAAGAAATTATGCTTTATATATAAAATTAAAAGAAAATAGACAAATTAGATGTGAATTACTCAAAAATCTATATTTATTTATTTATTGTATATTATTCTTGAAATAGTTTTATTTTAATGGAAAGTTTTATATTAGAACATATATAAGTAGTTCGGGTCTGGGCTCGGGCCTAATGTTTTAAGCCCAAAGAAAAGTCGAGCCTAATTTTTTAAGCTCAGGCCTATATGGGTCCGGCCCAAACCCGACCTGTTGTCAGCCCTAGATAAGAGTGTGTAGATTTGATGGGTTTTGAATTTGATTTTGTTGGAGAAAAAGGTGGAGAGTCTATGGATTTTATTTTTGATTTGGTTGGAAAAGAAGGTGGAGAGTTAATGGGTTTGTATTTAATTTGGTTAGAGGAGGATGAGAGTACATGGGTTTTGGGTTTAATTTTGCTGGAGAAGAAGGTTGATTGTTAATGTGTTTCAGGTCTGGTTTGGTTGGAGAAGAAGATGCATAATTAAAGTGGGGGGTATTTAGGACTTTTCACTAAAAAATTAATGGAGTTGTAATCGTAGATGGTGGTTTTTTTAGAGAAGTTTAAGTAGGTGGTTCATTGATGACGAAATAAGAATAGATTAATTTTGTGTCAAACCATATAAAACATGGTTGGCTAAGTGAAATTTATCCATTAAAGTAAGTGTTATTTGACATTATTTTTGAAAAGTGCTTGTAGATCTAAATGCTTTTTTATGTTCAAAAATAGATATCTCGTAGAGTAATAAAAATGTATTTAATAAAAAAATATATATTTTTTCTTTTCTAAAATCACAAAATTTAGCAATTTTTCAAAGCACTTAAATTTGTGCGTTTAACATTTCAGAAAATGCATTACCTACTTGAAAACAATTAAAATTTTTAAAGTTAAAAATAATTTTTTCTAACAGTACTTTAGATAGCATCATTTTTCATTCATATTAATATCAAACAGAGCCAAAAAACTATTGCATAATCTACCATCGTTTTCTTTCGGTAAATAATATTCTAATTTTCCAAAATAGAAAGAAGATAAGGGTATTTTAGCAGATTAGTTCATAACAAATTTTAGAATTTTAAAAATAGTCCTCGATAAGCAATATAGACTCATATATGAGTAGCCCGTATTAGGCTCTGTGATCATTTCTAAAATAGAAGACTTTCAAAAGGATTTGGAAATAGGACTCCATTGTGGGAGGACAATACCTAAATTAGTAATCATGTAGGAGGTACAGCAAAAATGTGTTGTTTGTTACTGACCAATTTGTTTTAGAAAAGAAATGCTATACGTACTCCTAATTATACTCAATATTTTAGTTGATGTATTGGAATCCTACATGGAATCCAATTGATATAGACTAATATGATATATATCCATAATCGAGGAAAATAAGTAATTTTTACCAATCTTAATGAAATGTATTGAATCCTATATGAAATCCAAATTGACATCGACTAATATGTTCCCGTTTTAGAATAGCTTCCAACTTCATGAACTTAGTTGCAATAAAGTTAGGCACCTGGGTTATGTTTGGTAATAAAAACTGTAAAAGCTGTATATTTACTGGAGTTTAGTTGTAATAAAAGTTGTATATAACTTAATTATTCGTGAGAACTAACCTTTTAGAAAATAATTGCAGTGGATTCTTCATGACTGGAGCGACGAACACTGCGCGAAGCTACTGAAAAATTGCTGGAAGGCCCTACCTGAGAATGGAAAGGTGATCCTTGTGGAGGGAATCCTCCCAGTGAACCCTGAGCCCACACCTATGGCCCAATGCATGTTCCTGATCGACATTCTCATGTTGGCCCACAACCCAGGGGGCAAAGAGAGGACCAAGAAGGAGTTTGAGTCTCTAGCCAAAGGGGCAGGGTTCTCTGAATCGAAAGTTGTCTGCGGATATGCTAATTCTTGGGTAATTGAGTTGTACAAGTAGATCGATGCACCTACAGTGTGCTTGTCAATGTAAGATGCATGCATATATACGGTTGAACGTTATGTTGATTGTGGAGGCCATATTGCTACATTCCTTGATAATGTTTGGTTTGAAGCTTGTGCAAAGTAACTTCCTTTTCTATTAATACTACATTGAAAAGTCTGTTGTTTGGCTTTGAGTAATGAATATGGAAGTTTTTTTCGTTTTCTTTTTCTTTTTGAGTGAAATTAAATATGTAAAGTTTCATACATTGGGCTCTAACATCGTCAATATGCATGGCCCAAGTGTGCCCTTTAAATATATATCTCTCTATATGTAATGGGAGAGTTGGAGTTGTAATTTATCAACATACAAACCCATGCATTGCACATGCAACTCCTACTCTTCCATTAATTACAAAAAAAAAATCACCTATTTAAAATGTGCAACGCACATGCAAAATAATTTTTTTGAATTTTTTTAACACCACACATATACATATGTTGTACGTACAAATCCTTTTCTAACTTATAAACATGTGCATTGCACATACAAATCATAGCTTTTTCTTCAAAATATTTTTTCCAATTACATGCAATGCATGTCCAACTCCAAAACTATTTCTTAATACGTGTATCACAAATGAAAATCCCCAAACTCTTATCAAAATGTTCATCGCACGTGAAAAATACTAGCATATATATAAGTCAAGAAAATTGAACACAAGATCAATATGTCAATGATAAAATGTGAAAACCAATAGTATTGAAGCCTTTTGTATGTAACATGGGCTTAGTTTAGGCTTAAATCCATAGCAAAATGGGTCTCATTATAGAAAAAAATACAAAGTTCATATACAAATTTTGGATACAAAATTTGTCCAAGGATGAGATTTTTGAGCTTCATATTGTTTTAAAAAAATGTGGAATATAGCCACCATGTTTCATTAATTAGGAATTAATAAAACAAACTCGGATTACTGGGCTATAGAACAAGCTACTAACAAGAAATAAAACATGAACTCACCCCACCCAAAATCACACTCAAAGAGAGAGCCGTGAAGAGGAAATCATCGTCTCTCTCACGTTCTTGCTCTCTCCAGTGATTTCTGACATACACAAACATACACCAACATAGAGTAGTGAGGAATAACATTAACTCACTCTCCCACTCTTTCTCTCATGCAAAAAATCCAAAATAGATCCCAACTAACTGAAGCATCATCTTCTCCTTTCGCCACAACGAATAGTGGTGTTGGACGTCAGGTTCAATGATGAGGGCGTAGTGGCGGTGCTACCTCGAAGATTGTGGCCGTCGGGTAAAAGTGCTCGAATGCTGCCGCCGCCCAACAAACAACCCAAAACATAATTAAGTCCCCAACACACAATCAAGTCACGCCGCAAATCCCAACTTGGATTGCTGAAAATAATGTCAGCCGAGACGGTGGAGGTTAGGGGTCAATCGTCGCCATTCTGTCACTCGCTCACTCTCAATCTCATTCTCACTCTCTCACTAAACTGCCCAAATCAAGCTCTCTATCTAAACAGTAAATTCATCTCTCTCTCCCCCCACCAAAATGCCCATCTACGGCCTAGCAGAGTCACCAACGGTGATGCGGCGGGAGTCAGGAAACACCTCAACGGCAGTGGAGGAGAGAGAATTGGAGATGCATCGGCGCGTCGAGGGAGAGCTATGGCGGTGGAACTTCTGCGCAAGGCACAGTCGGGAGGGATCATCGCAGTCGTAGGCGACGGCGGGAGGCAACGACGGGGCAAGGGAAATGCCAAGGTGAAGGTACTTCAGTGCGTGGCGACGACGGGAGGAGCTGTCGCAGACGAAGAGGAAGGAGGCGACGGCGGGAAGAGCCGCCACAGTCAATGAGGATGGGGTTTGAGAAGGAGAGGCGATGGAGGAGCTTTGATTAACGGGAGAAGCTGATGTGTATAATTTTTATATAAATATATGTACTTATTTACCCATAAAAATTGCTTGTATTCGTTTATCTTGTTTATAATTTATCTTATTTCTATATATTTCAATTAATTAATTATTTTTGAAGTAATAAGATTTTTTAATGCAAAAGGTGAATATTTTTGGTAAAAATCAACTAACAAAACAAACTTATTGATTTATTAATTTTTTATTGTTTTGTTGACTTTTAAATTTTAAATTTTACAATTTGGCCGTGTGAAAAGCGAAATATAAATTTTAAATTACCAATAGAGCTAAAAGTGCAATAAACAATTTTAAAAGGGTTAAATTGAACTAATGTGATTTTTAATTAGTTTAATTAATTTAAGCTAATTAATTTTATTTTATTTTTAAATCCTAATTTCTGATTTATTTTGTTTGTGTGCAACACATGTTTCAAGAAAAAGAAAGAAAAAGAAAAAGAAGCGCAAATTAAAGAAGGAAACAAATAAATAAAGAATTAGGGTTTTTCTACAAAAATGAACCTTAATTTCTACTTCCCGTGCCTATAAATAGAAGAGCAAACAAGAGAAGGGGACTATACGCTTAACGAAGGGGAAGAGCAGCGACTAACCCCTATTAATAAAAAAAAGAAAAAAGAAGTCGACGTCAGCAGAAGTGGGGCTCGTGCTCTGATACACACGCAGACAGAGAGAAGAGCAGGAGAGAGGAAATGGCAGCTCTGTGAAGTGACGTCAATGAGCACGTGGGCCAGGGGTGATGTCAGCAGCTCTGTCCTGTCTGGTGGCACGTGTTCCGAGGTAGAGAACCAGCTGGGTCTTGGTGCGCGGCTCGAGGTGGTGACGTCAGCGGCGTGCGCAGCTTTCGAGACAGAACGGGACAAAGAAGGAGAGAGAAAGAGAAGTGTTGTTTGCTTCGGTTTGCGATTTCTTTTGCAAAAATAGTTCTTTTTGTATCTCTTTTCTTTCTCTACATATTTTATTATGCAGTCCAAGACAATATTTGTTAGTTGCAAATTTATTATGAACTAAATTTTAATTTCCTAAGGCTTTGATGTAACCTAGTTTTGAGAATACAATTTTAATTCCATATTATTTTTCTATTTTTCCATGGTTGTGCGTTTGATTTTTGATCTTAATGCTTACAATTGGTTGACCGACTTTTGTATGATCTATTAAATCATGGAGAGGCCAAACTGGTAATTTGTGATTTTGAATTATAGAATTAAACATCATTGATTGAGCGAAATTAGAGATGATTTACCAACGATTGATGTGACCGTTAAGAAATCCACAGAACTTAATGAGTCTTCAATTAATTAAATTTGTGCATGAACTATGACAAACTGCTAGTTGGAGATATTTTTGGTGTTGTTCGAGAGAAAGCATTGAATACTTGGGGATTTTGGTCTACAACTTGGAAAAATAATATTTATATTCACATGTAGTTATAATTTGTGTGTGATTAACTAGGTGAAATCAAAAGCCCTAGAATTAATTTTGTAATTAATAAACAACAAAATTTAAGATTCACCCCTTTTTAATTAATTTTGTTAGTTCTTTAGATTAAATTAATTTAGTTTCTTTCTTTATTAAATTTCAATTTCCAAATAGTAGTTAATCTATTAATTTCGGTACACAATAAAATAATTAGTCCTTGTGGGTTCGACACTCTTTTCACTTAACTATACTACTTGTTGCGATTTTATACACTTGCAAAAATTCACATCAGAAGCGGCGGTGGGGAAGGGGGTGGCGAACACACACCGCCACCCCCTCCTCTTTTCTTAGATTTGGGGCTTTTTTGGGGTTTTTTTAAAGCTTCGCAAATTGAAAACATGAACTATCGTGAGCTTCATGTTGTTGCTCTAGGCACTTAACCTATCTCATGCAACCCACTTAGTTAAAGGTGGATTTAACCTATTCATACTGGTACTTGCTGCTTATATGTCTGCAACGATGAGCTTAACCTTGTCAATCCTTAAGAAAAATTTCAAAATACATCGCAAAGAAGCTGAAAATTTACCAAGAATGAAGTATAATTGCAGTCTTTTCGTTCTCTGCCTCCTGACTATGAATACTAATTAATATTTCGATATAGCTCAGCGGTATAAATTTCAAAACATTCATCTATTTGTGGTCCATTACCTTATATAATAGGAATAGCTTACTGAACCATGGTTTCACAATTCCCGTATCATTTGTTGAAAACGAACCGATTGAAATTTTCCATTGACTCTTTCAATAAAATGCATTTGGGTCACACATTATGATTTGATATTGAATTTGCTCAATTACTAAGGGTGTTTGGTTCGCCCCAACCGCATTGGAGTTGCAGTTGCAAGAGATATTTGAAAAGTTTTCCCTTAGTGCACCCCATTACAAACATATTTCATACTATTTGACATGACCTCTCTTTTATATTTTATAATTATTTTCCTATAAAACATTAAGAATATTTAGGCAATTTAATCAATAAATTTTTGCTTGCGTTTGAAGTTGCATCTCGCACATTTGCAAGCTACCAAACACTCAAATTCCTGAATACTTATAAATTAACAATTTTTTGTGAAATTTTATGTTAATTAAAAACCTATATATATATATATATGATGCTCTCATATAAGGTCAAAGTTAGAAAAGAAAGAAATGAAGGGGTAAGTTTCCTTAACATATGTGGATGTGGCTACATATAAGTATTTTCAATATTATTCACTCTTTTATTTCTCTTATTTATTTTCTCTTTTATATTTTCTTTTTAGGCAAGTATCTTATTTTATTGTTTTTTCTTCTTCTGCAAGTCTTTCTATCTAATAGACTCTCTACTTGTATAAATTGACCATGAATTCTAGTAATCAATATCGAACATTATATTAAGAACATTAAGCATAATCAAGAATAACAAGCGCAATAATTCTATTCTTCTCACAACATGGTATCAAAGCCTCTACTTTCATAAGGCTTAGGCTATATTTCTCCACACATCATTGGAGTGGGGTGGTTCTAGCCATCATCAGTTCACTCCACCTCCCCTCATATGCACGTTGCTCTCCACTTTTTCAATCTCCTGAAATCGGCAACGACTTCTCTAGCTTTCACATACAGGCATTTTGTTAGGATTTTGCAGAGGTTTGCAACACGATCATTATGAACAAACCACCAAACAAGTAATAGATCAAACCAAACACACAAAGCACACAATTTTGTCCTGATTTGGCCACACCTAATCCGAAGGAGAAATAACCGAGATATTATTCAACTATAGAAGATATAAGAGTTACAACCTCTCTCACCACAACCCTATTTATCTTTCAAGCCTCATCAGGGGATGCTTGTTGTTTACAATGTAAAGCTCTCAAACTTTAATTATCATCTGAAGTACACACACACACACACTCACTCTCTCTCTCTATCTCTCTCTCACTCTCTGTCTCTCTCTCTTTGCTTTTCAGTGCATCTTTATCGAGGTCTTTACAATAATATATATAAAGAACTAGAGAAACCACAGTTTGCTATCTCGATACAATAGCCAACTGATGTATTCTAAAGAGATAACCATACGATGAGAGCCATAGGATCTACTTGGAGGAGAATTTGGCTTCAATCAGATTACAGATCCGTTATGAATATTCTGCCCGCTGCTCAGATGTGATTGATTAATTGCCTTAAATGGCGATGGACTACCCCGAATAAGAGAAGCTCAGTGGTTGACTGTCCCGTTGTTGCCTCCTAGCTGTTGCTGCTCCTTCTTCCTCCATTGTCGCTTCAAACATCTTCTCGCTTTATCCGTCTTCTCTTTTCATCGGATCTAGTATGCAAAATATAAACACAACAATATCCACATTGGATTGCATACTCATGCTTCTATACCTGTGTGATTAAATTCTTCAAGACTCTTTTCTTCTACTCTAGCAAATAAGCAGGTTTAGTGGTTTCTTCTGCTAGTTCATTCTACCTCCACCTATTTTTTTCCAACCGTATGGCCCCTTCAAGGGCATACCCCAATATGTGTCAACATGGAGGCACCACCCTCCGCATGAACTCCACCTACCCCGAGGCACTCTCTACGTCCCTGTGATATTCGAACATCGTAGTCTCGCTTTGGTGATTATAATGGCGGCGAACTAGATAATGCTTTAGGAATGCATTGCTTCAAATCACTCGTACAAGATTTCCCAGTTCCACAAAGCTGGTAGAGGTTGTGTTGACTCTACTCAATCCCCATCTTTCTCCTCATCATCTTATGACAACTTTGCCAAACTGATAGAACTCCAGTTGGAGTTGTGTACTTACCGCCCGAGCTCCCATAGTTCTCACGAATATCAGGCTCCGTTTCAACAAATGAATATGCATGACATTCTCTAGTGTGTACCCCTTTCTATTTAGCATCTCCGACTCCTCTATTCTCTCACCCACTAGGTCACAAATCTCACCAATCACGTTCTCACACAACATGTTGTAGACTTGTAAGTAGAAAATATCTCCCTTTCGGAGTAAAAATGAGAAGAAATATCCGAATCAAAAGACCAATCAGAATCTACATCTAAAGAACATGAAACAAGAAGACAGTCTAAGTTATCACCTGATCCAGCGGCGCTGATCATATTGGCACCCCTCTAATTACACAACTTGCAAATGTATCTCTTGTAATGCCTAATTTCTCTACCACAGTGGCAATGGACCCCGCCATTCTGTGCACTTTTCCTTCCAATTGAAGTACCATCCACTACCAAGTAACAAACAAAAGTAGACGTTGATTTTTTACGCTCCTTCTTAGTTGTATCCTCCTCCAAGCTCTTGAGCACACCTGCTACCGAAAGCTTCTCATTAGCAGATTTTCCATTTAGCATTATGGCTATCAAGTTGGATAAATTTAGCAGTGAATATATCAAGTTGAAAACTTTAAGATCATATGTGTTCATCGTCCTCAGTTCAGATAACTCTGCATTGAACTCCACTACATGATCTTGAAAGCGATACCTTCCTTCATTGAGAAACACCACAGTTTTCTCTTCTAGTACATCCGATCATGTGATGGTGATTCTTGAGTAGTCAGTTCTGAGTCTCCCCATAGTCTCGCATCGCTTCTCCTGCACCTAACTTTGCACGTTAATAACAGCCGAACTAAACCTAAGGCTTTTGAATAAATCTCCTCAAAATTCTCCAGTTTATGCCGATTGGTCTCCCTTTATCTCCTTCAAGAGCTAGATCCAAGTCCTGTTGAACCGATGCTTCATGCATGTCCACCTTCTAGATATCAAAGTTGATCTTAACTGCTTGATCTTCGGGAATTGATCTGCCATCTTCACCAAGAACTCGATCAATCCTTTTCTGCACTTGATGCTCTGATACCACTTGTTAGGATTTCCTGCCAAATTTTGCAACACGATCACTACGAACAAACCACCAGGCAAATAATAGATCTAACCAAACAGATAAAGCACACAATTCTATCTCGGTTTGGCCATGCCTAATACAGGGGAGAAATAACCGAGATATTATTCAAATATATAAGAGTTACAAATACTTTCACCACGACCCTATTTATCTTTCAAGCCTCGCCAGAATATATTTGCTGTTTACAATAGAAACTTCTCAAACTCAAACTCTCATATGAAGTACTCTATATCTCCCTCTCTCTCTCTCTCTTTGCTCTTTGACACATCTTCATCGAGGTCCTTACATTGATATATATAGAGATCTAGAGAAACCCTAATTTGCTATCTTGATACAATAACCATCCAATATATCCTGAAGAAATAACCATACGATGAGAACCGTACAATCAACTTGGTGGAAAAATGGGCTTTAAATCAGATTACAGACCTAATACCCATATGTTGCCCGCTGGTCGGATGTGGTCGACTGCCTTAAAGGGCATTCGACAACAATGATCTAACCCAAAGTCAGATAAGCTCAGCGGTTGACTGCCCTTTAGGGCAATTGATTGTCCGGCTATTGCCTTCTAATTCCTGCTGCTCCTTCTTTCTCCATAGTCGATTCAAATATCATCTCACTTCTTCTCATCGGATCAAGTACGCAAGACATAAACCCAACACTTTCTTCATCCATATTTATTATTATTATTTTCAACAAAGCTATTTCTCAACAAGCACCTGCTTATTGAATGCATCTCGAAGTACAACTTCAATTTAACCTCTTCCGACGACAAAAACTGTCTTGAATATGATGACTTAGAGATCTACTTTGCTTTTCGTTATGAACTCTACGTGCCACCCCCGGTCTGTTCTTTTGTACACTGAATCCAACACAGGAACCGTTCTGGCTTCCTTACGAATAGTCTCTGCAATGCACCTCGGTCCATCTGACATTCATACAGTGCTGCAATCTCGATCTGCTCTGCCTACCGTACACCACAACATAATTTCATCGTAGATTTCAGCCTAGAAAGTAATTATTCACTCTTTTATGGATGCGGCTACATATAGAAAATATCTTCAATATTATTCTCTCTTTCATTTCTCTTATTTATTTCATCTTTTATATTTTCTTACAAGGAAAATATCTTCTTCTATTGTATTTTCTTATTCTGCAAGTCTTTCCATCTATTGACCTCTATATAAATTGGTCAAGGGCCGTAGTAATCAATATCAAGTATTACATCAAGAATTATCAAGAACTTCAAGCTTTATCAAGAACATCAAGCACAATATTTCTATTCTCCTCACAAATCTGACATGTTTAGACAGGAGATACGAAAAAACAATCCAATTAACCATCACTCTGTGAGATATGTAAGGAGATAAAAATAGCCTTGCCCCTTATGAAAGAAAAATATTTTCTCAATGTACATTTTATCAAATTAAATATCTTATAAAACTAATGGATTAACAAACAATAGTGATCATAAGCCCATTTTTTCGCGACTTATCATAAAATTATTCTGACAAGTAGAATTTGAGTACCTTGCGGATCTAGTTTTTGACAAAACAGATTGTTAATCTAACTCCACAACTCATCAAAATAGACACAAAAGAAAATTCCTTCACTAATTGAAATGCCGCAAATGAAGACTATTAATAGTCAATTTTAGATTTTATTTCCTTATTAGCTGAGAGCTACATGGTGGTGCTCAAGAAAGCTTCTCGTGACCGACTTGTGGATCACGAACGCGAGACTAGGTAAAATCTTCTCTTGCACTCTTACAATTGGCTATATGTACGATTATATGCAGAATTGTTCTTTATTTCAGGTGCATACATAATTACTTACAAAATTTTTGCAATGTACCTAACTACGATGGGCCTTGTGACAGATCTATATATGATTTTTATAGATTTAGAAAAAGCATCTGATAATATCCCTAGAGACATAGAATGGTGGGTGTTAAATAATAGATGAAATCTATATTGGTGCATATGGATTTCTTCTTCAAGTTCTCCATGTAGAAAAGTAGTTTTCACATCTAGCTGCACTAGATGTAGGTTAAATGTAGCACACATCGCCAAGACTACTCTAACTATTGAGAGTCGAACAATAGATGAAATATCTCATTGAAGTCAATACATTCTTTCTGAGCATATTCTTTCACCACCAATCTTGCACGATACCACTCCACTTAGTCATTACCATCACGCTTGATCTTGTAGGCCCATTTGTTGTCGAAGGCATTTCTTCCTCATGGTAACATAACAAGATTCCACATCATGTTCTTTTGTACACTTCAATTTCTTCTTACATTGCTGCCATCAATAGGAGTACATCTGGGCCTTTGATTGCCTCTGGAAAGTTGATGGCTCTCCATCTTCTGTTAGAAGATAGTTTGCAACTTTGCTCTCCGTAACATACTCCAAGTGCCAAGCTGGTGGTTTTCTCTCATGAGCTGACCGACGAACTTGGTCGAACTTGACTGGTTCTTGTACCTCTTAGTCCGATGTTGCTTCAAAATAAATTGGATCTTCATCTGGCTTATCTTCCAACCTGAACCGCAGTAGTCTCTGGATTTTCGTTCGATGTGCTATCACTTCCATTTTTTAGATGTAGCTGATCATTTGCAAAGATCACATCCTTACTGACAACAACCTTGCGGATAGTGGGATCCCACAGGTGATACCCCTTCACACCGTCAGTATACCCCCAAGCACATGCACTTCTGGATTTTGGATCCAGCTTCGTTCTTTCTTGGGCATTGTACATCACATACACAGGACATCCAAACCAGTGTGTGATCAGCTGGCTTGCCAATCCACATCTCCATTGGTATTTTTAGCTCAATTGTCATTGATGACGACCAACTTATCACATAACAGGCGGTATTGGCTGCTTCTGCCCAAAAGGAGTTGGGTTGACTGGTGGTTCTGCAACATAGATCTTATCCTACTTGCGTAACTATTCGGTATATTGAGATAATTAAGGATATGTGTGAAGGGGCAACGACCACAATTAGAATAATCACAGGAGAGACCAGTGATTTTTCTATTACAGTAGGTTTACACCAAGGTTCGGCTTTAAGCCCCTACCTCTTTACTTTAGTTATGGATAAATAGACGTGAGGAATATAAGATGAGGTGCCTTGGTGTATGCTTTTGCCGATGACGTCATCTTAGTGGACAAGACTGTAGCAGAAATCAATGCTAAATTAGAATTGTGGAGAGAAACTGTCGAAGTTAGATGCTTTAGGATAAGTAGAACTAAAACAATGTATTTGAAGTGTAAATTCTGTGATATTCGGAACACAACTGAGGAAGTATTGAAGCTTGATGGTCAAGAGATACCTAAGAGTGATCGTTTCTGATATTTAGGCTGATTATACAAAGAGATGGAGAGATTTGTGAAGATGTTATACATATGATCCAGGAAGGGTGGCTTAAGTGAAGAAGTATCAGTGGTGTTTTGTGTGACGAATGTATACCTTGAAGTTGAAGGAAAAATTTTATAGGACAACTATTAGACCAGCAATAATATATGGGGCAGAGTGTTCAGCAACAAAAAAACAACTGTTAAGTTTTAACTGCAGAATAAATTACCAATGAGATACAAGAATAATAAAATCAAAACCAAGAGAACAAAGAACAACCAAAAGCAACACACAAGAACACACAAGATTTTTTTGAGGTTCACCCGATCAATGGCTACTTCCCCGTGCAGAGACACTCCTGCAATTTTCACTAGAAATATGAAGAACAAGTTTACAAATCTTTCAAGAAACTCACCACCAGGGTGTAGGATTTCTCTCTATCTACCTTTCTCTCAATGACGGCTGATCGATCTTTCTTTTCTTTTCATATAACCCTAAAATCGTACACAATATAATATATATATGTTTACACAACTTATAATCTCAGGCGTTCATCAATCAACGTCGCGACGGTCTACCACAACACAGAGACGGTAGACTGGTTCATGCCTTCGACTGTACAGGATCTAAAGAGAGTGGCACGATCGACAGATCATTCCTTCAAGTATACATGGTTCAATCAAAGAGCGAGACAGTCAACTGCGCGTTCGACCATGCACTACCTGTACATACTCGGTCGGGGGTGTGGTCGACCGCGCGGTCGACCCCAACTCTGCCTGTAGCTTCAGACCGCTCTTGACCTATTTGATCCCACTTCGACTCTCCTTCTCGTCTGTCTTCTTCAACCACATTATCGTGTATTTGGATCCATAAACCCCATCAATCTTCCACTTGGAGACATATACACGAATTCTCTAGCTTGTTCTTCTTTCTTCCATTGGCCAAGTCTAGGCTTGTGCCTCTGCAAGTCTCCTCATTAATTAACCTGAAGACAATCCAATAGCAGTATAGCAGAACTGATGTTTCCTACTATCCACTACCTTTGTGAGCATGTCCGCCGGATTCTTAGTACCAAGAATCTTAGATAGCTTCAACCATTTCTTCTCTCCAACCGAGAGGAACACTCTCACAACTCGACAGTGAAACAACAGCTAGAAGAGATTTACAACAACCTAAAGCCTTGTATGTGAAAGTGCTTTTAGTATAGTGGCTATTAGGTCGACTTCTAACTTCAATCTAGAACGAATTCAATGTTATACTAGACTGAAAATCAGAGAACCAAGTCTTAAAGAAATCGAATACTTTGAGCAACTTGTTCTTTTCTTTTCTCAAAGAGCAAGAGACTTGAAATAAAAAATGTAGGAGTTGAGTGTAAGCTTTGCCAAATGAATTATATACTCTTTTTATAGAGTTAGAAACGTTTGTTGAGAGATAGAATCCCAACTGTCATACAACGGCAGTAGAAAGGTTTGAATTTGAAAAATAAGTTTTAAATTCAGAAAACTATAAAAAACGGTTTGAACATTCGACTGAGTTGCCATAAGAGTTGATTGGTCAGAGCTTGAATGAGTTCAGTCAGTTTCGTACTCAACAGTCGACTGCTTCCAAGAGTAAGTTGACTGGTACTCAATCAGCTGAACTTATACAAGCTTTGTTTTGACTTTTTGATTTTGTAAAACATTTTCTTTATTTAAGGGAATGTGTGAGTGTGTGTATGACGAGGCTTTTACAAGATTCTAAGACTCACAAATAACACAAATAATATTACAAGTCATTTGTTCAAATGTAGCTCTTGAAAGTCTTGAACTTGAAACTTGAAAGCTCTTCAAAGTCTTGAAGTTGAACTTGAGTCTTAGTGGCTTGATCTTGTCTTTGTGGCTTGAGAAAATACTTTTGAAAGCTTCATCACATTGTATTGGATGCTTCATCATGGTATTGACCTTGACTACTTTTGATACACACTACAAAAGATATGTAATATAGAACAATTGTGTATTGTGTTGTAGTCATCAAAATCAAGAATTTACATAGCCATATATTTAAGAATACTATAAGTGTATTCATGGTCTTTCCACCATTGTAAAATATCTAGTGAAGAAGTAAAAGATTCAGAATCTTGTTGATTATACCAATGTAATTCATTTGGTTGATTAGTTCTAAGTTTTTTTTGATTGAATTTGTGCAAGTAAATTAAATGTGGCATCATCTAAGTTACTCTTTCCCTTACCTTTAGAAGTAGCAGAAGAAGAACTAACTAAAGAAGTTGTACTACTAGATGCAAAATTTCTATCATAATAATCATACAAGTTAATTTAATGTCGATTCAAATTTAACTAAAAATGTTCCGCAATCAATTTCAGATTCATCTAGCCCAAGTAAAGTAAAAAACATTTCAATCAAACTCTTCTTACCTTCTAATTTGATACGAGGATCCATCACAGCAACACAATACAACATAGGAGGAGGATTAAAATACTTCAAAAATTTGGTGTACGTAGGTTTCACAATATGACCAATAAAAGCATCATCGATCATTTGTTTGAAAGTTTGCATCATAGTAACTAATGAAATAAAAATGCTACTAGAAGTAGATTCGTAAGATTTTAAAATTTTGAAAGTTTCGGTTTTAAAAGGTTCTAAAAATTTCAACAAAGATTCGGCATAAAACCAGTGTTGGGGAGTCATTTCAAAATTTGGCATATTTTTTGCAATACAAAAATCATTTATACATGCTTTATATTCAGTAACAACTTGTAGCAAATCAAAAGTAGAGTTCCATAGGTGTTTAACATCCTTTGGAAATTTTTAAAATGTATATTTTTAAGCCTACACCAAGCTTTCCATTCTTGGAATATGGTGCCACTTAATGTAATAAAATATACACAATTCCTAATGTTAACTATATATAGTTCGGCTATTTTTAATGCATCTTGAACACATAAATTTAAAATATGACATACACATCTAACATGAAAAATATTGTCAGATGGAGGGTTTAATGCAGTTTTTAATATACTAATGGATGCATTGTTGTTAGATGCATTATCAAAACTTATACACATTATTTTTTCACGAATATGAAAAACATCACAAATTTCTAAAATACGATTTGCAATCTCATTACCACTATGAGGATAGGGTAACGCCGCAAGTGATTTGATCCTTTTTTGAAGAATCCAATCACCGTCGATCCAATAACAAGTTATTCCCATCATTGGAATATTGTTGCAACTCATCCAACAATCAGAAGTTAAAGAAACTCTACAAGTTAAACTCTATAAAATGGCAATCAAAGCTTCTCTCATTTCATTGTACATTTTAAAACAATCAGATTTGCAAGTATTCCTAGGGATTCTTTTAAAATGGGGGCTTAAGGCGGTTTGATTAAAATTTTCTAAGTTCCTACTTGCGGGATAGAAAAATGGTAAATCTTCCTTAATTACTAGTCGGGTCATTTCCCGACGAACAAGTTCAGGATCATAAGAATGGCTATCAACTACACCGGTCCTTGGGTGGATTTTTTTGTTGGCCGGGTAGGTCTACCAGAAGTTCTTTGTGCATATTTTGGATGTGTCGTCTAATTGTACCCATCCCCTCACCCCTCTTCCATTTGTATGCCTTCGAACATGTTTTACAAACTTTTATGCCTACACCTGGATTTTCTTCGTCCGGAATATAATCATAAAATTTGTGCCAATCACTAGTTTCCCCTCTAGTTTTCCTACTACTACCAATTTTTGTTATTTCGATTGCTTGTGTTTGTGGTTCTTCTTCTATGTCTATGTCTCCTACAAACTCATCGTGTGTACCAATGTGTTGGTTCATAGGGTACTCTTCGGCGGGCTCATTTTGTGGGACAATTGGAGGCCTACGAGAAGTACCGGTGGAATCTTGTCCACTTTGGCTACGGCCGCTACCTCGTGATCTAGACATGTTGATATAGTAGTGTATGTGAAAAAATTAAATACAATGTACGCGAGATAAGTTACAAAAAAAATCTAGAAAACAATAAAAGGGTTGTGAGAGAGAAGATCAAAAACCAACAAACAAATATGATAAAAAAAATTATAACTAAAAAAAAATATCAAGACAATAAGAGGGTTGTGAAATTTTGATACCATACTTCGCGGATAATCGTATATAAAATGAGAGTGGAAATAAATGTAGAAGTAGAAGTAGAAGTCCGGAATTGAAGACTTGAAGAGAGCTTCTTTGTTTGATCACTTGGAGGAGTTGAAGACTTGAAGATGTAGTTGAATGTTAAATTCGATACGATCAAAATTTGTCGTTTGATCGTTTATATGTTGCTACCTTCTTTGTTCAATTGTTCACATAAATTGAAATGAATTGAGTAATAATAGTAGAAAGAGTAAGAGAGTAAGGTGTGAAATTTTAGTTTGGGTTTAAGGGTTATTTATAGGGAAAAATAAAAAAAAGCAAAGAAAAAACCAAAAAAAAAAAACAACTGCTAAAAGAGCCGTTAAGTGCTCTCGGTAAGAGGGTTAGGCCCGTTGGACCAGCGGGTCGATCATACTGGTCAAACGGTTCTCAACCCGCGGGTCGAACCGCGGGTTCACCACTGTAGACCAGGTTATCATTAGCGGGTTAGACCCGAACCAGTTACTCACGGGCCGGGTTATGCGGGCGGCTCGTGGGCGGGTCACGGATCAACCCGGCCCATTTGCCATCCCTATATACACATGGTATATACACATGACAAGATCCATAAAAAGTAATTGATACCGTTCATATTAATTTACATATTATAATAATTGTATGCATAAAAGAAACAACGAATTTGAACATTTTAAAAAAATTTATTTGGCACCTGTCTACTATGTTTGTCCTTTGTATTTGCACATAAACGACATTTGAGTTGGACTAACATACTAATATGGTGATACAGGAGTGGAGCACATTGATGGAGACATGTTTGAAAGTTTTCCAAGTGGGGATGCCATTTTAATGAAGGTGAGCCACACAGAAGCTGCCAAGTCATTTGATTCTTCTCTTTTGGAATTTGCTGAATTTTTTAGTGGACTTAAATAGGATTCAATAAAAGTTGTATATAACTTAATTATTCGTGAGAAGTAACCTATTAGAAAATAATTGCAGTCGATTCTTCATGATTGGAGCGACGAACACTGCGCGAAGCTACTACAAAATTGCTAGAAGGCCCTACCTGAGAATGGAAAGGTGATCCTTGTGGAGGGAATCCTCCCAGTGAACCCTGAGCCCACACCTATGGCTCATGTTCCACTTGGACATGTTCATGTTGGCCCAATACCCAGGGGGCAAAGAGAGGACCGAGAAGGAGTTTGAGTCTCTAGCCAAAGGGGCTGGGTTCTCAGCATCGAAAGTTGTCTGCCAATACGCCAATTTTTGGGTAATTGAGTTGTACAAGTAGATCGATGCACCTACAGTGTGCTTGTCAATGTGAGATGCATGCATATATACGGTTGAACGTTATGTTGATTGTGGAGGCCATATTACTACATTCCTTGATAATGTTTTGGTTTGAAGCTTGTGCTAAGTAAGTTCCTTTTCTGTTTATACTACCATATAATGTCTGTTGTTGGCTTTGAGTAATGAATAAGGAAGTTTTTTTTTCTTTTTCTTTTTTCTTTTTGAGCAAAATTAAATATGTGAAAGTTTCATACTTTGGGCTCTAACATCGTCAATATGCATGGACCAAAGTGTGCCATATATATATATATACATAAGTCAAGAAAATTGAAAATAAGAACAATTTGTCAATGATAAAATGTGAAAACCAATAGTATGGAAGCCTTTTGTATGTAACATGGGCTTAGTTTGGGCTTAAATCCATAGGAAAATGGATCTCATTAGAGGGGGAAAAAAAATGAAGTTCGAATACAAATTTTGGATACAAAACTTTGCTAAGGATGAGATTTTTGAGCTTTATGTTGTTGCACTAGGCACTTAACCTATCTCATGTAACCATGTTAAAGGTGAAATTAACCTATTCATACCGGTACTTGTTTCTTGTATGTCTGCAACAATGAGCTTACCAAGATCGTAAGTTAACCATGTCGATCTTTAAGAAGATGCTAAAACTGTTAAACAAGATATACAGTGTAAAGAAGCTGAAAAGTTACCAAGTTTGAAGTATAATTGCAGTCTTTTCGTTCTCTGCCTCCCGACTATGAATACTAATTAATATTTCAATATAGCTCAGCAATATAAATTTCAAAACATTCATCTATTTTTTGTCTATTACCTTATATAATAGGAATTGCTTACTGAACTAAGTTTTGACAATTCTCGTATTACTGGATTTTAATGAATCGATAGAAATTTCTCATTGACTCTTTCAATAAAATCCATATATGGATCGTGCATTATGATTTGATATTGAATTTGCTCAATTACTAAGGGTGTTTGGTTCGTTGCAACTGCATTGGAGTTGCAATTGCAATTGAAATTTGAAAAGTTTTTTCCTTAAAATCTTTGCACCCCATTACAAACATATTTCCTACTATTCGACAAAAAATTCCACAACCATGTATGATAAGCTTTTGTCTCTAATATTTTCTCCAATAGGTGTTTGAGGGGCTTGTGATTTGTTCTGATAAAAAGCTCTCTGCCCAGCAGATATGCCTCAATTTCTTCACTGCTAAGAAAATTGCAAGCATCTCATTCTCATAAGTGGAGAGATACATGCCCTTACCCTTGAACTCCTTGCTCAAGAAAGCTATGGGAAGCAGATGCTGCATAAGAATTGCTCCAATTTTAGTACCAACTGCATCACACCCGAAGACAAACTTCTCAGCAAAGTTAGGAAATTTGTGCATTGGTGGTGTAGTTAGGGAGCCTTGAGAGCTTCAAAAGCGGTTTAAGCAACTACAGACCACTTGAAAGATCCTTTCTGTAACGTCCTGTACTTAAGAGTATAAATATAGTATTATATTGAAAATATAATAATAATAATAATAATAATAATAATAATAATAATAATAATATATATATATATATTATTATTATTATTATTATTATTATATATATATATATATATATATATGTATATATATATATATATATATATATATGTATATATATATATATATATATATATATATATATATATATATATATATATATTTAAAATAAGTGCGAAGGGGTATAGGCCGTTCTATAGGCTTGGTCCTATGGGATTTGGGCCATATGGATGAGTTGGGTGGAGGCTGGTTGTACTTGGTTGGTGGGGCCTAGGGATGGCAACCAGAATGGGCTGACCCGTGACCCGCCCGTGACCCGCCCGCCAAAACACGGCCCGCTCAAATACGTTTCGGGTCCGAGTCAAACCTGTGAGTCTTTGCGGGTTGACCCGGGTAATCTAATAAGGGTTTCCAACCTATTGAAACCAGCCTGTGAACCCGGTGAATAGTGATGAACCCGCCCACCAACCCACGGGTTTCGAACCATTAGATCCGTACGGGCCAAACGTTCGACCCGCAGATCCAACGGACGAAAAACAGACTGTTGGCTATTCTAGCCCTTTTTTGTTTTTTTGTTTGGTTTTTTTTTTTTTTAATTTTTTCCCTATCAATACCCCTTAAACCGAATCTAAAAATTTTACACTTAATTCTCTTACTCTCTCTACTACTACTACTCAATTAAAATACAGACCGCGGGTTTCAAACCGTTGGCTATTCTAGCCGTTGGCCAAAACTCAATTTTTTTTGAAATTTTGTCAACAAAGAAGCTAGCAACATAGAAGCGACAAATTCCGATCGTATCGAATTCAATATTCAACTACGTCTTCAAGTCTTAAACTCCTCCAAGGCTCCAACAAAGAAGCTCTCTTTCTATCTATATACGAGTCTGTACTTCTACTTCTACTTTTATTTTCACTCTCATTATATATACGAGTATCCGCGAAGTACGGTATCAAAATTTCACAACCCTCTTGTTGTCTTGATATTTTTTTGTAATTATAATTTTTTTATCATATTTGTTTGTTGGTTTTTTGATCTTCCCTCTCACAATCCTCCTATTGTTTTCTAGATTTTTTTTCAACTTATCTCGCCTAGATTGTATTTAATTTTTCACATACACTACTATATCAACATGTTTAGATCACAAGGTAGCGGCTGTAGCCAAAGTGGAAAAGATCCCACCGGCACTTCTCGTAGAACTCCTATTATCCCCTAAAATGAGCATGTAGAAGAGTACCCTATGACCCAACACATTGGTACACACGATGTGTTTGTGGGAGACATAGACATAGAAGAAGAACAACAAACACAAGCAACCGAAACAACACAACATGGTAGTAGTAGGAAAAATAGAGGGGATCCTAGTGATTGGCACAAATTTTATGATTATGTTCCAGACAAAGAAAATCCGGGTGTAGGTATAAAAATTTGTAAAACTTGTTCGGATGCATACAAATGGACGGGTACAATAAAACGACACAATCAAAATGTATACAAAGAACTTCTTGTAGTTACCCGGCCGACAAAAAATCCATCCTAGGACCGGTCTAGTTGATAACCACCCTTATGATCCCAAACTTATTCGTCGGAAAATGGCCCGACTAGTAATTAAGGAAGAGCTACCATTTTCCTATTCTGAGAGTAGGGACTTAGAAACTTTTAATCAAACCGCATTAAACCCGCATTTTAAAAGAATCCCTATGAATACTTTGAAGTCTAATTGTTTTAAAATGTACAATGAAATGAGAGAAGCTTTGATTTCCATTTTATGTAGTTTAACTTGTAGAGTTTCTTTAACTTTCGATTGTTGGACGGGTTGCAACAATATTCCAATGATGGGAATAACTTGTCATTGGAACGACAATGATTGGATTATTCAAAAAAGGATAATATCACTTGCCGCGTTGCCTTATCCCTATAGAGGTAATGAAATTGCGAATCGTATTTTAAAAATTTGTGATGTTTTTCATATTCGTGATAAAATTATGTGTATAACTTTTGATAATGCATCTAACAACAATGCATCAATTAGTATATTAAAAACCGCACTAAACTCATGATCTGACAATATTTTTCATGTTAGATGTGCATGTCATATTTTAAATTTATGTGTTCAAAATGCATTAAAAATAGCCAAACCATGTATAGTTAACATTAAAAATTGTGTACAATTTATTGCATTAAGTGGCCCTATATTTCAAGAATGGAAAGCTTGGTGTAGGCTTAAAAATGTACATTTTAAAAAAATTTCAAAGGATGTTAAACACAGATGGAACTCTAGTTTTGATTTGCTACATGTTTTTACTGAATATAAAGCATGTATAACTAATTTTTGTATGGCAAAAAATATGCCAAATTTTGAAATGACTCCCCAAGCTTGGTTTTATGCCAAATCTTTGTTAAAATTTTTAGAACCTTTTAAAACCACCACTTTCAAATTTTCAAAATTTTATGAATCTACTTCTAGTATAATTTCTATTTCAATAGTTACTATGATGCAAACTTTCAAAGAAATGATCGATGATGCTTTTATTGGTCATGTTGTGAAACCTGCATACACCAAATTTTTGAAGTATTTTAATCCTCCTCCTATGTTGTATTGTATTGCTACTATGATGGATCCTCATATCAAATTAGAAGGTATGAAGAGTTTAATTGAAATGTTTTTTTTAATTTACTTGGGTAAGGTGATTCTGAAAGTGATTTGAAAACATTTTTAGCTAAATTTGAAGTGACATTAAATAACTTGTATGATTTTTATGATAAAAGTTTTTCATCTAGTAGTACTACTTTAGTTAGTTCTTCTTCTGCTTCTTCTAGAGGTAAGGGTAAGAATAAATTAGATGATGCCAGATTTAATTTACTTGAACAACTTCAATAAAAAAAACCTAGGACTAATCGAGCAAATGAGTTACATCGGTATAATCAACAAGATTCAGAAAGTTTTACTTCTACACTTGATATTTTACAATGGTCGAAAGACCATGAACATACTTATTGTATTCTTAAATATATGGCTAAAGATCTACTTACTCCTCCTGTCTCTACAGTTGCTTCAGAAAGTGCATTTTCTATAAGTGGCAAGATTCTATCCGATTACAGGAATCGCTTGAAGCCCCAATCGTTGGAGATGCTCGTCTGCACGGAAGACTGGATGAAGGCTGAAGATAGGACTCAAGGAAAAGGGTTTGACACATCTACAAGTGGAAGCAACTCACCGGAAGAACAACAACAACAATAGCAACCAATATGAAGAATTGAAGACCAACAACAACAAATTGAAGACCAACAAATTGAAGAAAATTTTTAATGTATAAAAAATTATATAAAATATTTGTTTGTTATAAAAAAAAAAGGATAATTGAATAAAATTGTATCGAAAAAATTTGTTATTGTATAAAAAAATTTTGTAGAAAATCCTTGTTTCTTATTACAAATTGGGAAACTTGTATAAGTTGAAATTATATTAATAATATATACATTTGTTTTGGCAATTTCACTCTTTGATTCGTACCATTATTATTAGATTTTTTACTATTATTAAAATTGCATTTTTCTAAGTTAAAAAAGAAATAGACGGGCTAACCTACGACCCAACCTGACCCGATCCGGGTTGGACCCGAATGGGTTCGCGGGTTGGGCGGTTCGAGTTTTTTCAATTCCGACGCGGCCCGGCCCGGCCCGGTTGCCACTCAGACCCTAGTTGGGTTCCAACCCGAACCCGCCCTAGTTGGGTTCCAACCCGGACGGGTTCGACCTGAGTGGGGCTTAAGCCTTTGCTGACATGGAGGAAGTGACGGAGGGGTGTTGTGTGTTGTGTCTGTGAGTGTGCACGTTACATGTGCACATGCTTTGAGTGTGTTGTGTTGGGTTGTGGCTTTATCCCACATCGGTGGAGGTGAATAAATTGTGTGAATATATAATTAGGCCCATGATCAATAGGCACCCAATGGTTATGACACCTTTTGTGAGGCACGCCTGTGGTGGAAAGTTGTTAGGATCTATTTTTTGCATGTGCGCATGTGTAGTCGTTTGCGTAGCTCAGCGGGGCTCGGGGCGTCACAAATGGTATCAAAACTGACTTTAGACACCAATCGTGAGTAAGAGTGGGTTAGAGGTATGCTTGAGATGGAGTTAGGCTAGTTGTCCGGGTAGGAAGACTAGTTAGCAGAATCAGGGTACTCCACTCCACATTGGCTAGAAAGGGTTTTTGTGCTAGATTGCAAGCCTCGGACTCAGCGAGGACGCTGAGTTCTTAAGAGGGGTATGTGTAACACTCCATACTTATATATATATATATATATATATATGGGGCTTCTTCGGATGCAAACGGGTCTGTGTGCACAGACCCGTGCGAACTTTGATCTGGGCCGTTGGATCTTTGATCCAGCGGCCCATATATTTTTTTATAAAATTTTGCCTTAACCCGTCGTTAGCAACGGCAGGTTAAGGCAAAATTTTATTTTAAAAAAATTGCCCTTACCCATCGTTGGCAACGACGGGTTAAGGTAAAGTTCGAAATTTCCGATCTGTATACAGTTCTTCTTCCTCCTCGATCTCTCCCCACTTCTATTTCTTTTTTTCCCGAAACAAACCCAAGAACCCTAACCCTAATCCAAAATCGTCCGTTTCGACTAATCCTCCATTTGCAAACTCCATTTTGCTCATCCTCCTCCTTTTCCATTCTCATACAATCTCTCTCTCCCAATATCTACATCGAAAGCAAATCAAAACCCTAGTTCGGCCACAAATCGAACTATTGGCAAAATTCGGAGTTATTTTGTAAGGTATCAACTAATTCTTTGCCTTATTAGTTTTAATTTTGTTGATTTTTCAACTTTTTCATAGTAAATTATCTAGAAAGTGTCCAAAAAATTTTTTGTCTAAGTAATTTGTAGATGTAAAGTTGTGAATACTTTTAATATATTCAAGTGCCCAAAAATTCATTGTCTTATTAATTTGTAGATGTAGAATTAAGAAGAGTTTTAATATATTGAAGTCCCCAAAGAAATCTACATTTAGGATTAATATATTGAAGTACTCACATATTTTTAAAAACTTGTAAATGTAGAAATGTTTGCCTTACTAATTTCGTTTTATTTGTGTTGATTTTTTGCGTTCAATTTATACGGAAATAATTACAGAATTTTTTTAGTACGGTTAGAGTAGAAAATATTGCAAACGGCCTCCAAAAAATGCTAAACTTTGCGAGTAGGTTGATCTCATGCAGCACAAGCCATACCAACTTGTAGAAGTGGGTTTCGATTCACAGTTCGAGATATACGGTCGTGTATCGTTTTCGGTTTAAAAAAACCTAATAAAGCGGTACGGCCGTATCTCACGTTCCTTGCATTAGAAGTTAATGACTTAGAAAGCATTTAGTGCGGTTAGACCAGAAAACCCTTTAAACGACCTCTATAAAATACGAAACTTTGCGAGTAGGATGACCTCACGTATCACAAGCCACCGAACTTGTAGAATTGAGTTTTGACTCACGGTTGGAGAGATACGGGCGTGTATCGCTTTTGGTTGTAAAAAACCCAAATAAAGCGATACACGGCCGTATCTCTCGAAGCGTGAATCGAAACTAACTTCTATAAGTTGGGGTGGCTTGTGCTAGGTGAATTCAAGCAAATTGCAAAGTTTTGCAAATTTTGGATATCGTTTGTGCATTTTTCTCACGTTCTCGCATGAAGAAGTAATTGACTTAGTATTTTTTTAGTACGGTTAGATTGGAAGACCATCCAAACGAACTTCAAAAAATACGAAATTTTGCGAGTAGGTTGGACACACCCAACACAAGCCACCCCAACTTGTAGAAGTGAGTTTCGGATAACGGTTTGAGAGATACGGCCGTGTGTCGCTTTTGTTTTAAAAAAACCAAATAAAGCGGTACATTGCCGTATCTCGCAAACTGTGAGTTGAAACTTAATTCTACAAGCTGGGGTTGCTTGTGCGAGGTGAATTCAAGCAAGATGTAAAATTTTATAAATTTTGGATGTCATTTATGTGGTTTTCTCACCTTCCTCGTATTAGAAGTAAACGACTTAGAAAGCGTTTAGTGCGGTTATACTAGAAAACCCTTAAAACGACCTCTAAAAAATACAAAATTTTGCAACTAGGATGGTCTCACGTAGCTCAAGTAGCCCCAACTTGTAGAGGTTAGTTTCAACTAACGGTTTGAGGGATACGGGCATGCATCGCTTTCTCTTGAAAAGAACTCAAATAAAGCGATATACGGCCGTATCTCTCCAACCGTGAGTTAAAACTCACTTCTACAAGTTGGGATTACTTGTGCTAGGTAAATTTAAGTAAGTTACAAAGTTTTATAAATTTTAGATGCCGTTTGTGCTGTTTTCTCACGTTCCTTGAATTAGAAGTAATTCACTTAGAAAGCATTTAGTGCGATTAGACTACAAAACCCTTCAAACAACCTCAAAAAAATACGAAACTTTGCGACTAGGATGGTCTCATGTAGCACAAGCCTTCCCAACTTGTAGACGTGAGATAATGCGGGAGATGCTAAAGCCGTGCCGCCGTAGTCTTGATGACGTGGGTGAAAGTCCGCAACTTGAGGCATATTTGAAAACCAACGTGCCAACAACGGGTTCTAGGCGAAAGAGCATGACAAGGTAGGAAATTCATATTGCCGAGCCACAACAAGTGCAAAAATAGCAAAATCCTGAAGAAGTTGAGGAGGAGCAGTGGTCGAATGACCCTCTATCCCCAGGGACACAAGGTAAATGGTGAAATGCTCAAAGGAAGTGGAACCCACCCGATCAATTCTCACCAAGCGGTCGCAAACCACGTGGCCGTAAAAGGTAGTATCTAACAATCGGTTTGTTATTAGTAGTTTAGTATTTGGTTGATGATTTTATCCTTCAAATAACTAATGCATAGTTTGTTTCTATGTTGATAAATTGTTATAGATAAATACTGGGCATGCATGGTAGCCAACCTGAAGAACGTCTTGATAAAGTTTTTTATAATTTGGACATGATTCGGGTTGTATAATTACCGTGAAATTTTTTTAGAACTGTATTGATTTGAATTAGTTGTGTATATTATGACATTGTCAATTTGTATACTTTAAAATTGTTGTGAAGTTATCTATTCTATTATATACATTGATGTGAAGTGGATTCATGGCGTTTGGTCTGTGAATGAAATCATTATTTGAATTGATGTGAATCATCTGTAGAAGTTGTTGTGAATGAACAAATTTTATGAAGTTGTATTTGTATCCACCGAAGCACATAGAGTCTACACAGACGAAAGTTCTGTAAAAATCTCTCTACTTAACCCGTTATTGACGATGATGGGTTAAATGATCTTAACCCATTATCACCAATAACGGGTTAAGTAGAAAGATCAAGGCAGGACTTCATCCCCTACAGACCAAGTATTAATAAAGTACTGCCAATATCTCTCGACTTAACCCGTCATTGGAGATAACCAGTTAAGATAACTTAACCCGTTATCCTCAACAACGGGTCAAGTAGAGAGATATTGGTAGTACTTTATCCCATACAGACCAAGTATTAATAAAGTCATGCCAATATCTCTCTACTTAACCCGTTATTGGACATAACGGGTTAAAATAACTTAATACGTTATCCTCAATAACGGGTTAAGTAGAGAGATATTTGCAGTACTTTATCTCCCTACAGACCAAGTATTAATAAAGTACTGCCAATATCTCTTTACTTAACCCGTTATTGGAGATAACGGGTTAAGATAACTTAACCCGTTATCCTGAACAACGGGTTAAGTAGAGAGATATTGGCAGTACTTTATCCCCTACAGGCCAAGTATTAATAAAGTACTGCCAATATCTTTCTACTTAATCTGTTATTGGAGATAACGAGTTAAGATAACTTAACCCGTTATCCTCAACAACGGGTTAAGTAGAGAGATATTGGCAGTACTTTATCCCC
This sequence comes from Hemerocallis citrina, assembly GCA_017893485.1. NCBI lineage: Eukaryota > Viridiplantae > Streptophyta > Magnoliopsida > Asparagales > Asphodelaceae > Hemerocallis > Hemerocallis citrina. Next base: position 170,165,592 of record CM030366.1, read on the forward strand.
TACAGACCAAGTATTAATAAAGTACTGCTAATATCTCTCTACTTAACCCGTTATTGGAGATAACGGGTTAAGATAACTTAACCCGTTATCCTCAACAATGGGTTAAGATAACTTAACCTGTTATCCTCAACAACGGGTTAAGTAGAGAGATATTGGCAGTACTTTATCCCCTACATATCAAGTTTTCATAAAGTACTATCAATATATATCTACTTAATCCGTTATCCCCTACAGACCAAGTATTGACAATAACGGGTTAAGTGATCTTAACCCGTTATCCCCAATAACGAGTTAAGTAGAAAGATATTTTTATACTTTTTACAACTTTCTCTTCACTCTTTGCGAACAGTGTCCGTGGAAGAAGATACCAAAGGCAGATGATCTATGCTTGTATATCGTTTATATACTTTAATAATTTCCATTTCCCCCCCTAACTAACCAATATTAAATCATGAAGGTTAATTTTTTAAAAAAATACCACAAAATAAAAGATGATTTTTTTATTATTAAAAATCAATTGTTGTAATATATATTCTTACCCCTAATAGGTAAAATCTTCAGCAATACGTACACCTATCCAGTTCATACACCTAACCCCTAACTGTAACCCCTAAATTCGTCTATTTTCCCGTAATTTTTAAAGTTTATTCACTCTTGTTTTTGTTTTCTTTCCTTTTGTGTCTTTAGGATGCAAAATCTGTGACAAGTACAAAGAGCATTAGTACAAGGATCCTGTGACTGAGAATGGAATGGAGTTTCATCAACTCCTGACTTTCATAACTTGCACCACATGTATATCCCCACATGTAGAACCCAATAAGTAAAAAGATTCAGTACGCTTTTGAGCGGAGAGTTATTAGATCCAATATAGGAAAAATTCTAAAGTCTCTCAACTCTTTACGAACATTGTCTCCTGAACTCTGCAAAGTGATATTCATATGCTTGTAAATCATTTATATTTTTTATTAATTTCCATTTATTGCCACGTAACTAACCAATATAAAATCATTAAGATTAAATGTGGAAAAAAATTCAAAAAATAAAATATGATAAGCTAGGGTTAGGGTTAGGGCTAGGGTAAGCTAGGGTTATGTTAGGGTTAGGGTAAGCTAGGGTTAAAGGTTAGTGTAGGGTTATGTATTAGGGTTAGGTTAAGGTTTATTACTTGTAGTAAAAGGTTGTTTTGGGTTTTGATTAATTAGGTTAATATTTGTAGCTCTCCAATCTAAATCGCACTAAATCTTTTCCCTTACTGGGTTCTACATGTGGTGCCCACTTTGTACAGTGAAATGTAATAGCAGGCAAGTTATGGATATGTTTTTTTTCCCACATTAGATCTGATGACTCTCCAATCTAAATCGCATTGAATCTTTTTCCTTATTGGGTTCTACCTGTGGTGTTCTACATGTGGTGCCCACTTTGTAGAGTGAAATGTAATAGTAGGCAAGTTATGGACATATTTTTTTTTCTCACAGTTAGATCTGATGACTCTCTGATCTAAAGCGCACTGAATCTTTTCCTTATTGGGTTCTACATGTGGTGCCCACTTTGTAGAGTGAAATGTAATAGTAGGCAAGTTATGGACATATTTTTTTTTCCACAGTTAGATCTGATGACTCTTCGATCTAAAGCGCACTGAATCTTTTCCTTATTGGGTTCTACATATGAGGTTCTACATGCGGTGCCCACTTTGTAGAGTGAAATGTAAAAGTGGGCAAGTTATGTACTTTAGATTTTTTCCATATTGGATCTACATGTGAGGATATACATGTGGCGCAAGTTATGGAATCCATGAGTTGATAAAACTCCATTCCATCCTCATTGATATGATCTTTGTAATACTGCTCTTTGTACTTGTCACAGATTTTGCATATATCGGCCACAAAGAGCATTATTACAAGGATCATGTCAATGAGATTGGAATGGAGTTTTATCAACTCATGGATTCCTTAACTTGCCTACTTTTACATTTCACTCTACAAACTGGGCACCACATGTATATCCCCACATGTAGAACCCAATAAGGGAAAACACCAAGGAAATAGCTATATATAAACTTCACATTGGAGGTTTATCACTTCATATAACATCACGTGTCCTTGCTCTTTTTCTCTTCATAGTTTCTCCTTCACTCGAATAGATTTTTCTTGGTCTATGTCAAGGAATGGAGTGTTCATTTTGTTTAAGATAACTTTGCCTACTATTATTGGAGACTCTATAATGTGGGCACCACATGTAGATCTCCACATGTAGAATAAGTCCATAACTTGCCTACTATTACATTTCGCTGTACAAAGTAGGCTGCACATGTACAAATCCCTATAAGTCCATAACTTGCCTTTACAATCGAAGAACAGAGATGGCAAGGCAGCAGGAGGTGAGAGGAAGGGGGAAGAAAGAGTTTTAAGATACTCACCCTAACACTAACCATAACCCTAACACTAACCCCTAACACTAACCCTAACACTAACCCCTAACACTAACCCCTAACACTAACCCTAACCTTAACACTAACACTAACCCTAACCTTAACCCATAATTTTTTTTATTAAACTTGTATTAAAAATACAAAAAATGAAATATAAATTGGGAAAAACCTTTTTAAAACAAATTCATTAATTTTAGAAGTCTAAACATTGTATGTTGATAAAAAAAGGGGAACCCGAAGTCGAGGCCTATCTTTAACCCCATTATCCATAACACTCTAACCCTAGCGCTAACCCTATTAACACTCTAACTCTTAAATCAATGATAATATTTACGAAAAATGATATTACATGTTTATGTTTTATATATATATTATATACGCGATATTCAATTTGTTTGTATTTTATTTTATTATTTGTTTTATGAACATATTTTTCTTAGAAAAAATATATCCACCCTTAACCCATTATTGGAGATAATGGGTTAGGTGATGTTAACCCTTTATCGCCAACAACGGGTTAAGGTATAATATATTGGCCGAAATTTATTATCAAAATGTTAAGTTTGTACAACAAAAACCAAAATGTCTACCAACTTAACCCGTTATTGGGGATAACGGGTTAGGCTCACTTAACCCATTATCCTCAATAACGGGTTAAGTATCCCAATACTGTCCGAAGTTGGACTTCAAAATTTGAAGATTGTATCACAAAGGAGAAGACACTACAAATATCACTCAACCTAACCCGTTATTGTAGATAACGGGTTAAGTTATCGTAACCCGTTATCTAGAATAACGGGCTAGGTTTTGCGATTTTGGCAGATTTTGTCTTTAAAATGTTAAGTTGTACAACAGAAAGCAAATACACTGGGTTTATCTACCTACCTAACCCGTTTTTGGAGATGACGGGTTAAGCTTACTTAACCCGTTATCTCAAATAACAGGTTAAGTATCCCAAAACTGTCCGAACATTATCTTCAAAATTTGAAGATTGTATCACAAAGGCGAAGACACTGCAAATATCAATCTACTTAACCCGTTCTTCACGATAATGGGTTAAGTTATTTTAACCCGTAATCCTAAATAACAGGCTAGGTTTATCCGGTTTTGGCAGTATTTTATCTTCAAAATGTAAGTTTGCATAAATTTTCACAATTTTCCACAAATTAAAAAAATCCAACAGCATAGATATATTGCAAAAATACACAATTTTCACAGATACATAAAATTCACAACCTTCAACAGAAAATAAACATTCGCTAACCAATTACAACATCAACTTCCACAACAACATGTATGGTTCACGAACACACAAAGTGCACACATACACAAATTGTACCCAGATTAAATACACCAGTAATATATTTATAAATCAAAAAATATTGACTTCAGCATATATATACAATCAAAAGTGTAGAACTTTTGCAATGATTTATTCCTTCCATGGGCACGATCAGCTTGCATTCCGAACCTACACAAAAAAACAAAAAAATGATAAAGTTGAAAATAATAATTTTGTACACATCGAAAGACAAAAAAAGCAATTACAAAAAAATTTATCTTCGAAGTTTAATATGACTTACATAATACGAAAAACACCTTAGCTCGAATCTTCACCTTCATCGTCATCACTTTCTCTAGCGATTGGAGCTTCTTCATTCGCTACCGATCCACTAAATAAGGGAGAAGAATGGGTAAGTGTCAACAACAAGTTCTGATTGATTGAGACAAATTAACAAATACTTAATCTTGGATATATTACCTTGCCATATTTTTTGGGCAATTTCTTGAATCGTGACATACGACACGAAGGCATGTCCTGCAAAGTCTAGGTCTCTTCGTTTTTTGGGATTCTCTTATGGACTTCAACCTCTTTCCTTTAGGCCTCCCCTTTGTGGTGCATTGTACAGGGTCCCTCACCGGTGCATGTGCATGTGCATGTGCATGTCCACCACTCTCTGGTTGTGCACTAACTTCGTGTGGTGTGCTATTCCTGGATTGAATGTGAGAAAAGCCATTGATCCCCTTAAGCATGTGGTCGAGCATGTACTTGTAGGCTCCCTCTGAATAACAACCAAGATTGACCAACTGTTTTGAGTGAATACTTAATTCACAGTAACGAGAGGCAAAATTGTCGCTCATACTATTAGGAACGGGTGTGCTGCTTCTTGTCAGTTGATTCCGGGTCCATCGTCTACAAATATATTGCTTCGGTAGTGCGGTGTGATCGGTGAACCGAAGAACTGCTAATAGATGTTTGCATGGAATGCCTACGAATTCATACATGGAACAAGGGCATTTAGTCAATTTACTGATTTTGCAAAAAGAAATCACCTTCATGGGTTCTGAATTTCCACAAATCGTGACAGAAAAAAGCTGAACTATTCGGTGTATCCGTACTTGCAATGACACGCACATTAAGTAATAAGCTTTTTACGAGTTCTTGTTGGAATTTGTAGAATCTCTTTAGTGTGTATATTCCGGCCATTTGTGACTCCAACGCCCATTCGGTCTTCCATTTTGGCCTCTCCTCGTGATTACGATGAGTTTCTTTAAGTTCTTCGTGTATTTGTTTTACTAAGACTCAATTGAAGATGATGGCAAATTCATGCAATGAGTACTTCTTATGAGTATGTTGCTTCAAGGATGAATATAGCAATTCGCTATGTTGGATACTCAACATGCCGCCCCAATATGACTCTCTTGCATACACGGAAGCCCATTTCTTGCGAATCTCAAATTTATCGTTCAACAATTTGTTGCTCTCAAGTTTGTATTGCGAAATCAAATTTTTTCACTTCTGTTCAAATTTAGTTTTATATTCTGTCGTGTAGTTGATAGTCTTCAAAGCATCCCTAAACTCATCAATGTTATCCATAATATGCCAAATGCAATATCTATGTTCAGTAACTGGGAAGACTTTCTTAACTGCAGCACTTATTTCACGATCCTCATCTGTCACGATACCCACCGGATCACAAGCCATTACTACTCACCACTTTTCGAAGAACCACTCAAATGAGGATGCTTTCTCATTTGGAATGAACCTACAACCCAGGAATATTGATTGCCAATAATGGTTGATTCCAACAAATGGTACGAATAGCATCCCGTATCGGTTTGTGTTGTAGGTAGCATCAAAGCAAACAACACTCCCAAATACATCAAAATTCTTTCTAGAGATACCAACCACCCAAATACAATGGGACATTCGTCCTTCGGGATCATATTGGTAATCATAAAAAAAATAAAGGATCGGTCTTCTTTTTGGATTCAAAGAACTCAAGTAGCATTTGCCCATCGTGTCCTTTTAAACCTTCCATCTCGTCTCTCCTTAGATTTCTAACATCGGTTTCAGTGAATCCAATTTTTTCATTACCTCCACTTGAACCTTCGAAGAAAAGCATTTGTTTGCATATGGGGACATTAGCTTCGGTAAGTTGACCAATTACATTTTTATCTGTATTTGTCAATACACGGTTTACAGGTAGCAAGTGATGTCTATCGGGTGAAGTAAATTCGTGATTGTGTGCTTCATTAAATGAATAGATAATTCACAAATTACTTTGTGAGTTTAGTTTGACACGAACGAAAGCTTTGCAACCCGTTTTAAAAGTAGTTCCCTGTCTAGCTTCATTCTGATTATTCGGTAACTCCCCGACTTTATTACATACATGTGATTTATCCACTACATCATTTTCCTTGTATTTATTTCCACCCTTACGCATAGCGAAACCCACACATTTATAGTATGATGAATAAAATTTTTCCGCTTCCTCTAAAGTGGAAAATGTCATACCAATCTTCGGTTTTAGGTGCTCGTCAACATGACGAAAAAACTCACCAATTTGTTGTGCCCTCACAAAAATTTCTCCGGTAGTAGAACTTTCTTCAAAACTGTCCATATCTAAGAAAACAAAAAGGAAAAGAATTAGGACTACTAAACCCGTTACGGAATGTGATGAAAATTTTCTAACTTTATTTACTTATTAATAGAGTAACATGAGAGAACCGAACAAAAGACATCCAAAATTTATAAAACTTTGCAACTTGGTTCAATTCACGTAACACAAGTCACTCCAACTTGGAGAAGTGAGTTTTGACTAAGGATTCGACAGATATGGGTGTGTATTGCTTTATTTGGGTTTTATCAACCAAAAGCGATACACGCCCGTATCTCACCAACCGTCAGTCAAGACTAACATCTACAAGTTGGGGTTGCTTGTGCATTGTGAGACCATCCTACTCGCAAAGTTTCATATTTTTTGGAGGTCGTTAGAAGGGTTTTCTACTCTAACTGAACTGAAAAGTTCTAAGTAATTTAGTTCTTCATGTGAGGAATTACAAAGCCACACAAACGGCATCCAAAATTTATAAAACTTTGTAACTCGGTTGAATTCACCTAGCAAAAGCCATCCCAACTTGTAGAAGTGAGTTTCGATTCATGGTACAAGAGATATGGCCGTGTATTGCTTTATTTGTGATTTTTACAACCAAAAGCGATATACGCCCGTATCTCTCGAACCGCGAGTCGAAAGTTACTTCTACAAGTTGGGATGGCTTGTGCTATGTGAAACCATCCTAGTCGCAAAATTTAGTATTTTTTGGAGGTCGTTTGACAGGTTTTGAAGTCCAACCGTACTAAACGCTTTCTAAGTCATTTACTTCTAATGCGCGGAACGTGGAAAAACTGCACAAACGGCATCCAAAATTTATATAACTTTGCACCTAGCTTGAATTTACCTAGCACAAGCCATCCCAACTTGTAAAAGTGAGTTTCGACTAACAGTTCGAAAGATATGGCTGTCTATCGCTTTATTTGGGTTTTTTCAAGCAAAAGCGATACACGCCCATATCTCTCCAATCGTGAGTCGAAACGCTACTCTACAAGTTGGGGTTTCTTTTGCTATGTGAGACCATCATACTCGCAAAGTTTCGTATTTTTTGGAGGTCATTTGAAGGGTTTTCTACTCTAATCGCACTAAACGTTTTCTAAGTCATTTACTTCTAATGCGAGGAACGTGAGAAAACTATACAAACGACATCCAATATTTATAAAAATTTGCAGATTGCTTGAATTCACCTAGCACAAGATATCCCAACTTGTAGAAGTGAGTTTCGACTCACGGTTCGAAAGATATTTTAGTGTATCGCTTTATTTGGATTTTTTTCAACCGAAAGCGATACACGGCCGTATCTCTCGAACCGTGAGTCAAAACTAACTTCTACAAGTTGTGGTTGCTTTTGCTACGTAAGACCAACCTACTCGAAAAGTTTCGTATTTTTTGAAACTCGTTTGGAGGGTTTTCTAGCCTAACCGCACTGAAAAATTTCAAAGTCATTTATGTATTATGCGAGGACCGTCAGAAAACCACACACACGACATCTAAAATTTATAAAACTTTGTGATTTGCTTGAATTCACGTAGCACTAGCCACCGCAACTTGTATAAGTAATTTTTGACTGACGTTTCGAAAGATACGACCGTATATGGCTTTATTTGTGTTTTTTCCAACTTTTTTTTTTTTTTCAACCGAAAGCGATACACGGCCGTATCTCTCCAACCGTGAGTCAAAACTAACTTTTACAAGTTGTGGTTGCTTGTGCTACGTGAAACCATACTACTCGCAAAGTTTCGTTTTTTTTAGATCATTTGCAGGGTTTTCTAGTCTAACCGCACTGTAAATGTGTAATGCCCTGATTTTCATTTATGAAAATTATTTATTTATTTTATTATTTTGCACATAGTGTGCACGTGCCATTTTATGAAATTTTATAATGAATGATGAGTATATGTCTATGTATATATGCTTGCTAAATTATTTCTTTTTTTTAAAGGTCCTTGTTTCAAATAAACTTAAGCCCAAAATTTAATTTATTTATTTTTGTAAAAACTATTAGTTTGGCCCATCAATTCAAGCCCATGAATTAATTCTCTTAATGACAACTTGTAAGGTAAACATCCTTTAAAAGATTATTTTTATAAATGTATATGTACAAGTTTTTATATGGAGACTAGAGTACCACGTGCATGCAACATGGTGTGCATTGCACACTATTTCTCCTTGGCCGGTTTTTGGAAGAGGTGGAGATAGTGTAGGGGTGGTTACTTTGTTGTGGGTAGTTATTACAACTCCTACTCTCATCCTAGCCTTCCATCTCATAACTATCTACTAAATCCTAACTCTCCATTTCACCAAGGATGTAGTATAAATACCCCCCTCCATTGTCTTCTTTATTAAAGATCCATTGAAGGAGAAAGATATTTTTAAGAGAGTTGTGAGTGCATGTACCTTGGAGGCCGGTCATCACTGCAGAAGGATTCTCGGGGTGGCAAAGAGCAAGGAGGAGAAGTCACATCATCACACTAGAAGGCTTTTCGGGATTTCGTTTATTTCGTCAACAAGGTGGGTGTTTCTCAGGACTTCTAATGTAGTGATCATGCTAGGACAAAATTTTGATTGTTATCATGCCTGTGAAATGTGAAGTGATATGGTGATTATTACAATAAAATGCATTGTGTTGTATTTGGTATGAAAGATGTGAATGGACGAACATGATTAATGAAAATTTAAAAGATTGGAACTGACCTGTACAGTCGACCGATCATGTGAATAAGTCGACTGGTACGAGGTGGATGTTTCCCATGACTTCTAAATCAGAATTCATGTTAAGATCGAGGATTTAATTATGTATGTATGTGCAAATTGATGTGATAGAATGATTGCTAAATTGATATCTTCCATGCTGTACATAGTGTAGAAATTATGAACTTATGAAAAAGGACTAATAATAATTAGAGAACTGGAAATGATCTATACAGTCGACCGGTCGTATGAACAGTCGATTGGTATATTGAAAGAAAATATATTTAAACAATTCGGATTTTCATGAAATTACGTATTTTTAATGGCTCCGTTAGTAAATGATGAGTAAAAGGAAAAATATATGTTTAGCATTTCCTTTTGAGAAAAGCAAATACTAGTTATGTGGAATTTACATTTTTATCGAAAACTATGTTGTGATGTTAATAAACACATAAGAATGTCATGTTTTGTTGGCAAGGGTACATTGTAGTATGACCAAAAAAAATGATGTGTGAACAGAATAAAGAGAGAATTCCTTAATTTTGAAAGTTTAACCTGCTCAGTCGACCGAATGTATGTAACAGTCGACTGTACTGAACTTGAAAGGGTACATAATTGAACTCTGTAGAATAGCCGACTGGGTTGAATGATAGTCGACTGCCCTGTAATTGATATTTGAATTTTGAACGCTACGGAACAGCCGACTGGCCATGTGCAGCAGTCGACTCTTCCGAGTAGTTTACTGAAGGACTTTGTTTGACTGAACAAGTCGACTGGATGAGCTCTAAGTCGACTGTCCAGATGACTTTGCGATACATCATAAATTCTATGACTTTGTTTTATAAGAAAGATTGTGATTCTTATGTTGAATATTGGTTGTGACAGTATACTCTTTTTTTCTTTGCATGAATTAAATATAAAGTGAAGCATTTATTTGAATTTATGAAATTTATAATTGTGGAACTATGGACATGAAAGAGAAAATCTATGGTGATTATGAAAAATGAACTCATGAGCTAGAAATGCTCAGATTTTTAGTAATTGTGAATTGGAATTGAAACAAAAGAGCAGCTAAGTCTCCCCCGACAATTGGAAAGAAATTGAAATGAATTATTGAAATGAAAGACCAAGGTTGGTCATGTTGAATGAATGATTAAGTCTGGTTTAGTGGAGAGGCTAACTCTAGAGCTTTGATTTTGTTCATGATTCCAATAAACTAAGGACTAGACACCTAGTGGAGATGTGATGAAAGTAAGAGAAAAACATAAGTATGAGGGCCATCGGATTGGCGGCGTGAGAGTATTTCACAGGCTGTCTTCACGATGCGCCGTGACATGACGTGGATACTACTCCAGGGTACCGTCCCGGCAGCGACGCTTGTGGGATGTTTGGTGACTGCAAGAGGATCGTGTGCCATGAAGGAGGCTGCATTGCCACAGGCTGTCTTCATGATGCGTCGTGACATGACGTGGAATTCCCCTCCATGTTTTCTGTACACATGCTTGTACTCATAGATCATCTAGGATACTTGCCGTAATTACAGTAGTAGATTAAGTCATGGTGAGGGATTGAACCCTATAAAATGAAGCACAATTAAGGGCTTGTCCTCGGACCTATGTAGTATGGGATGCATAGAATCTGAACAAGTGCGCATTAGTGTCATATAATATAATATAACTATTGCATTAAGGATTAAGTGCACAACCACAACACGACATCATTAAGATTTCCCCTTCATTTTGATATGTGAACAAGTTTGTGATTTATTAAGAAATGAGAATCGTTATACTGTTTCTGGCATAGAGAGGATGGACATGTATAATTATCGTCGGTTGAATAAACTGACGTACCCACAGTTTTACATGCAGGATAATTGGCTTGATAAAGGTTAAAGGAGAACCAATGCTCAAGATTATGTGTTGTTGCATCTTTTGTATAAAGTTGTAATTGCTTTCGCTGTCATTATTTGTAAATTATTGATGTATATGTTCCTGTTGTAAAATATAAAGTGTAGAATCTCATGTAACTCTGATGTATAGTGAAAAGTTTTCAATTCCTTGTAAAATTGTACCGAATGAGGCGAAAAGATCCTGTAGAACTCTCGAATTCAGTTGCATTTGGGATTCGGGATGTTACAAAATGTTCTAAGTAATTTAATATGTACGACACGATTAAAAATACAACTCAATCTACAATATTGTCGACCGATCAACAACTATTGCACCGTGTAAGTTCATCAAAATACTACTTAGAAATTTCTACATCTACAAAATTTTTAGGCAATTTTCAACTATGGTAAAATTTTGGAAAGAGACAAACATTTTAAAAATCAATACAATTACAATTATTAAGGCAAAGATTCAATCATTACCTTACAAAATATATCTGAATTTTACCAATGTAGGTTTCGTGGCTGAACTAGGGTTTCGTTTTTGCGATGACAAAGTTGGGTTTGGAACTTTGGAGTAGAGATTGGGAGAGAGAGATTATATGGGGATCGAAAAGGAGGAAGAGCAGACTGAGGTGGAGGAGCAAACGAAGGAGGAGAGGTTTCAATTTGGGAATGGGGCAAACGGAGCAAACAGACGGAAGAGAGAGCGAGAGCGAGAGAGAGAGAGAGAGAGAGAGAGAGAGAGAGAGAGAGAACCGCCTTAAAGGTAGAAGAGGGAAGTGAAAGAGGAGTCGCCGGAGTGAGAAATTCACGATTTCGGAGATAAAACTGGGTTTGGGTTCATCCAAAAACGAATTTGAGAATGGGGAGAAGTCGATGAGGAAGAAGAACTGTATACAGTTCTGAGATTATATCTATGCCTTAACCCGTCCTTGGTAACGACGGGTTAAGGCAGTTTTTTAAATAAACTTTTTCCTTAACCCGCTGTTGCCAACGACGGGTTAAGGCAAAATTTTATTTAAAAATATATGGGCCGCTGGATCAAAGATCCAATGGCCCAGATCAAAGTTCGCACGGGTTTGTGCACACGGACCCGTTTGCAACCGAAGAACCCTATATATATATATATATATATATATATATATATATATATATATATATATATATATATATATATATATATATATATATATACTTGTTCTTGCTGTTGATACTTGTTGTTATGAACCCATGTTTATGTTTTATTCATGTTGCTTTTTTTTATGTCACTCACACTGTTATGGTTGACCCATGTAGTTTTGGGGGTTAGAGTTATCTCTAGCTTCATATTTTACAGGTAGGTGCTTATAGCTTGGGATTTGGATGCTTGTGCTAAATTGATGTTATGGCTTATGTAAAATTGTAAAAGATGTGTTGTAAAGAAAAGTTTGTAATTCAAGGTGTTTTGTATTCCGCTGTGTTTTGTAATGAACTAATGTAATAAAAGTTGAAATAAAAATTATCTGTATTTTTGGTTATGTTTACTATTGCAATTGAAGTTGATGCTAGGAATTGTGCCACGTATTTCTGAGATATCATATTGGAAATTCGGGGCGCTACACGCTGAGCTCTTAAGGGGGGTATGTATAACACTTCGTACTTAAGAGTATATATATATATAATATTATATTCGAGGAATAATATATATATATATATAGACAATAATAAGTGAGAACGGGGTAGTTGGGCTTATAGGGGATTCAAGACAATAATAAGTGAGAATGGGGTAGTTGGGCTTATAGGGGATTCTATGGGCCTTGTGCATGGAGATTTGGCCATATGATGTGAATAAGGAGGAGTGGCTACTTTGGTGGTGGGGCCCGGTTCCTTGATGACGTGAAAGATATGAGAGAAAATGGGTGTGTGTGTGTGTGATGCATGTGCTTGATGTGTGGCCAGGATTGCTTTGATCAAGCCATGCATCCTGGTGTGTGGGATTCAATTGGTCCCATATCGACCATGAGAGAAGATTAGAGTGTGTATATAGTATTTGCCAAGAAGCAAGAGGTATCTACAAGCTATAGCATCTTTTGTGAGGCAAGCATGTGGTGGACCGTTGTTATGACTTGTTTTGTTTGCGTGTGCGCAGCTAAGCTAGGCTTGGGGCGTTACAAATGGTATCAAAGCCGACTTTCGACACTGATCATGGGTAAGAGTGAGTTAGATGTACGCCTGAGATGAAGCTAGCAGATGTACAAGTCCCGGGTAGGGCTGTATAGATTTCAGAATAAGGGTACTCCACTCCACGTCAGCTCGAAAGACGATCTTGTGTTACATTGCAAGCTCCGGGTTCAGCAGGGACACTGAGTTCCTAAGGGGGGGTGTGTAACATCCCGTACTTAAGAGTATATATATATATATATATATATATATATAAAATAATAATAATAATAATAATAATAATAATAATAATAATAAGTGAGAAGGTGGTTGGTGGGCCTATAGGGAGTTCTATGGGCTTGGTCCAATGGGTTTTGGGCCATATGGATGAGAAGAGTGGAGGCTGGTTGTGCTTGGGTTGGTAGGACCTGGACCTTTGCTAACGCAGAGGAAGTGAAGGAGGGGAGTTGTGTGCTGTGTTTGTGTGCACGTGCACGTGCTTTGGGTGTGTTGTGTTGGGTTGTGGCTTTATCCCATATCGGTGGAGGTGAATAAATTATGTCTGTGTATATAATTTGGCCCATGATCAGGAGGCACCGAACAGTTTTTATACCTTTTGTAGGGTACGCATGTGGTGGGCAGTTGTTAGGATCTATTTTTCGTGTGTGCACATGTGTAGTCGCGTGCACAGCTGAGCGGGGCTTTACCCTGCCTAGGACCTGAACATCTGCCAGCTTTATCTCAGGCGTATATATAACCCACTCTTACCCACAATCGGTGTCGAAATTTGGCTTTGATACCATTTGTAATGTCCCGAGCCTGTCTTAGCTGCGCATGCAACTATACGTGCGCGCAAGCGAACAAAACAAGTCCTAACAACTGTCCACCATAGGCTTGCCTCACCAAAAGGTACTATAGTTGTTAGGTACCTTTTGCTCCTTGGCATATACTATATACACACTCTAATCCTCTCTCTTGTGGTCGATATTGGACCAATTGAATCCTAAACACCATGATGCATGGCTTGATCAAAACCATCCTGGCCATACATCAAGCACGTGCATCACACACACACACACACACACACACACCCATTTTCTCTCCTATCTTCCACGTCATCAAAGAACCGGGCCCCACCACCAAAGTAACCACTCCTCTTCTTATTCTAATCATATGGCAAAATCGCCATGCACCAAGGCCTATAGAAACCCCAATAGGCCCAACTACCCCCTTCTCACTAACATTATATTGGGAGAATATATATATATATATATATATATATATATATATATATATATATATATATATATATATATACTCTTGAGTAAAATGTAACACCTCGTACTTAAGAGTATACATATAACATTATATTGGGAGAATATATATATATATATATGTGAAATGCTCCATTGAAAATGCAAATGTTGTGAAAACACGTGAAAACCACCTAGATACTGCATTATAACCTAAATGGTTTTCACGTTTTCATTGCTACAGTACGTTTTCAATGGAGCATTACTCTCTCTCTCTCTCTCTCTCTCTCTCTCTCTCTCTCTCTATATATATATATATATATATATATATATATATATATATATAAATGCTCCATTGAAAATGCAAATGTTGTGAAAATACGTGAAAACCACGTCGGCCGTTGTTGGGAAACAACAGCCTAGGTTATAATGGTGGTTTTCCACGTTTTCATCGCTACAGTACGTTTTCAATGGAGCATTCCTCATATATATATATATATATTCTCTCAATATAATATTATATATATACTCTTAAGTACAGGGTGTTAAATTTTCTTAGTTAGGGATACTAGAGGTAAGGAGATTATTGCATGGTTATCAATGAACTTTCAATAATACCCAGCTAGATCTAAGAATCCTCTTAATGCCTAAATAGACTTAGGAATTGGCCAATTATTCAATGCAAACACCTTGCTAGGATCTACCACTACCCCAGTATCTGACACACTAAGTCCAAGATATGCCATCTCTTTTAGTCCAAACACACTTGCTCAATTTAGCCTGTAAAAATGTAACACCCCATGTTAAGAATATATATATAATTAATTAGATGTTGCCCCATAGGAGTTCCTATGGGGGTTTTGTTTGGAATTAACTGTGAGGGGGCCCATGGATGAAAAGAAGTAGCATATGGCTGCTTGGTTTCTCCTTCACGTGGATGACATGGAGGAGGGTAGGTGTGGGCCCTGCCTGTTTGAGAGGGGGGCAGAATGCTGCCACCTGGCAGTGGGGCCCGGGCCTTCAACTATGGTGATTTCTCTCGCGAGAGAGAAGTCTCGGGATGTGGGAATTGTCTCATATCGGGAGTATACAAAATTAATTAAACATATATATATATATATATATATATATATATATATATATATATATATATATATATATATAATTTTCTGGGATTAAAGGTCACCAATCAGCTATAGCACATTTTATGAGGCAAGCCTGTGGTGGGCAGTTGTTAGAAAAATTGCTGTTTCGGGCCGGGGCATTACAAATGGTATCAGAGACGACTTTCGACACCGAGTGTGGGTATAGAATGGTAGGGTATGCTTGAGAGGGAGCAAGGCTGGGTCAGATCGCTCGGTAAATCCACTAAGGTGGGATAGGGGGCTGGACAACTCACAGAATCAGGGTACGTCATTCCACATCAGTTAGAAAGGAGATCCTGGTGCTACGTTGCAAGTCCCGGCTTCAGTGAGGATGCTGAATTCTTAAGGGGGTGTCTGTAATACCTCGTGTTCAGAATATAATATATATATATATATATATATATATATAATTAGGTGTTGCCCCATAGGAGTTCCTATAAGAGGTTTGTTTCGAATTAATTGTGAGGGGGGCCAAGGAAGAAAAGAAGCAGTAGATGGCTGCTTGGTTTCTCCTTCACGTGGATGACGTGGAGGAGAGTAGGTGTGAGGCCCGCCCGTTTGAGAAGGGGGGGGGGGCAGGATGCTGCCATGTGGCAGTGGGGCCCTGACCTTCGGCTGTGGTGATTTCTCTCGCGAAAGAGAAGTCTCGGGATGTGGGAATTGTTCCATATCGGGAGAATACAAGATTAATTAAATATGACTGGGATTAGAGGTCACCAATCATCTATAGCACCTTTTATGAGGCAAGCTAGTGGTGGGCAGTTATTAGAAAAATCGCTGTTTTGGATCGGGGCGTTACAAAAGAGTTCTCCTTGAACAATTGCAGCACCTATCTGAAGTGTTTTTACATACTCACTCCTTGATTTGTTGTAGACAAGAATATCATCAAAGAACACTAGTTCAAACTCCCTCAAGTAGGGTTTAAACATTTCATTCATGAGGAATTGAAAGGTGGAGGAAGCATTAGTCAATCCAAATGGCATGACCACATATTCATAATGCCCTTCATGGGTTTTGTAGCTATTTTGTCTGTCTTCCTCCTTCATTCTTAAATGGTGATACTCACTCCTTAAATCCAACTTACTAAATACCACACACCCTTATAGTTCATTTAAAAGATCATCGGTTTTAGGTACACTACAAAATTTGCTGAATACTCCGGCGTATATACCCTGACATTTTACTAGTCACACCGGGGTAGGAAGAGACCAGGAATGAGGGGTCAGATTGGATGGTTATACGCCGGCAGCCTCTACAAAACACCGGAGAATTATGATATTCACCGGCGTTTTTTATACAAACGCCGGTGAAGGATATTATTCACCGGCATTTTTTATGGCGAATAGGCAGGTAAAATGTACCAAACACATCTTCTCCCATTCACCAGCGTTGGTTAATAAAAATGCCGGTGAATTAACTGGGATAAATCCCCCGCGAACCCTAACATTTTGCTCACTTTTTTCCCAGCCCTAATTTTTCGTGCGCGCCGCCTTCGTTCACCCTCCTTCCTTTCGTCGATTTTCGAGACAAATCCTCCACCATCGGAGTATGGTATTGAGATCTCCGAAAACTCCTCCATCTCTTTAAGTTCAGACTCTCTCTCTCTCACCCCCCCCCCCAAAAACTCCCGATCCGAGTTTCCTTCGAAAAGTCACCATCTCCGTAGGCCCCACCGTTGCCGTCTCCATAGCCTCCGTCGTCGTCGGCCTGAGTCCTCCCCAGTCCCCCCACCGTCAACAACTCCTCCGACATTGAGTGGTATAATGCTTTATTCTTGTCGTTTTTTTTCAATGCTTAGGATGTCATGAGAACATGTTCCAGATGGAAGAGTTCTTCGTTTATTTCTCATCCGTTACTGTTTACAAAATATGTTGGACATATTGTGTTTGTGATACTGTGAACTAGAACATGAAGGTCTTTTTGATTGCATAATGATGTTTGACGCCTCGCAAGATGAGATCTTGGTTGTGGAATTAAGTGGGTTTACTAGATTGATGTGTTATCATGTGAAATTGCATTTAATGGTTCAATTCTATGTTAGATATGTCATTTGGTCCATGGTTTAGGTGTTTTGACATTTGGTGAGGATTTGACATTGCCTCTGGCTCTCAATTGCGGGCATTTGGAAGAATGGGTAGCTTTTTTGATTGTTTTGTTTTGTTTTTTTTATAAGGAAAAGTTTGTGGACTATATTTTAGAAGCTTGAGATGTCATGCAAGTATGGAGTAAACTTAGGAAGTTAAATAAGAAATTTCCATTTTTTAGTTGTTGTCCATCATTGAGTACAGTGAGTGCTTGACAAATGATAATAGAGGAGAATATTATTTATTTGTGGTATTTAGGGATGGGTGTTTTATGAGAGTATGAGTAAATGTAAATCTGGAGTTGGTGATTTGGGATGATGGATACCTTTTGACATTGTTCTTTGATAGTTCACATTTTTACTTGTGTAAGGTTCTGCTCTATGATTAAGATATTTGAGATATTTTGAACTGCAAGCAACTAATCGTAAGGTTTACACGCTATAATATTGAAGTACATACGGAGATCCTTGTTAAATTTATGGACTGGAAGATGTCATGTCTAGATTGGTACAACAAAGATCTTATACAAGTTTCATCTATTACTGAAAATTGTTTGATAAGCTTTCATTCCCAGTTGAGCCACTTTAATTAAGGTTAAATGAGAAATTTTTTTTGAGGTATAGAGATAATTATTATTATTATTATTATTTTGGGATAAGTAACTGATTATTAGTAGCCATAAAAAAAATAGTTCATGAGTCATCAGATCTTCTTGTTATCATATTTACAGCACGACGCCCTCGTTATTCGCCATATTCCTCTCAACAGCAAATACCCTTTACCATCATCATCTCTTTGAACGGAAAGCCAAATTCATGGGAGACTATAGTCGAATCGATATTACACTCGAACACAAGGTGTTCGATAAAATGCCACTAAGGTGGTTGACATAATTTCCACAAAGGTAGTTTAGGGTTATGTGAATCGGGTAGATTGTATTGAGATTTAATTGTTTTTTATACATTTTTTGGACTGGGATTTCTTTATTTTACAGTTAATTGTTATATCATTTATTTAATTGCAACTAGGGATGGTTTTAAAAAAGGTGAAATTAAATATAAAAATGCCTTTTAAATCTAATACTATTTAATATATCAAATTTTAATTTCAGATTGTGTGCTATTGTTATAATGGATGGAAGTTGGATTAGTAAACCACGATTATCCAAGGGGTACTGGGATGGTATTAAAGATTTTATTATCTTTGCCAAACGACATTCCCGTCATCCCAACCTAATTCTTTGTCCATGCCTCCGGTGTACAAATTGTAATTTGAGGACATGTGACGTAGTACATACACATTTGGTTGTCAATGGTTTTCTTCAAGGGTACACACGGTGGTTTTGTCATGTTGAGGATCATACGTCAGCTCCTGTTTGTCCGGTTGTATTAGAAAATGAAGATGAGCCCTTACTGAACGAAGACTTAAGTGTTCCCGGATGCATGCTTTGGTGCAAGACGCCTTGGAGATTCATAATGTTTCTTTCCACACCAATAATCCAACAACCCAAGTTCATAATGAGTCAACAGACTCGTCACACATTGGTGGTGGGGTGGAGGAGGGAATGCCTGACCCCGGCCCTGAAAATAATCAACAGCAAGAATCCTTCGCTAAGTTGCTTGAAGATGCTAGTACTCTGCTGTACCGCGATTGCACCAAATTCTCTAAATTCTCATTCATTGTCAGACTATTTCAGATTAAAAGGTTAAACGGGTGGTCTACTAAGTCCTTCACTATGCTACTTGAACTGTTGAATGAAGCATTTCCAGAAATCTGTATTCCAAACTCCGCCTATAAAATCAAAAAATTCCTAAATTCTTTCGATCTAGGGTATGAGAAGATAGCAGCATGTCCAAATGACTGTATGCTTTTCACGAGAGGTAAGGAAAGTCTGGAGAATTTCGAAGTCTGTGGTTCTTCGAAATGGTCAGAAACACCAAATCAAGCCTATCAAGCCAGTGGATCTACTAAGGGAAGTAAGAGAAAGAAGCCTGCCAAAATATTACGTTACTTTCCTCTGATTCCTAGGCTACAAAGGTTGTTTATGTCTTCGAAAACTTCTTCTGAT
Organism: Hemerocallis citrina; assembly: GCA_017893485.1. Lineage (NCBI taxonomy): Eukaryota > Viridiplantae > Streptophyta > Magnoliopsida > Asparagales > Asphodelaceae > Hemerocallis > Hemerocallis citrina. The sequence continues at coordinate 170,185,187 of CM030366.1, forward strand.
ATGAAATGGCATGCTGAAGGGCGTATTAATGATGGGATTCTTAGACATCCTGCTGATTCTCAATCTTGGAAAAAATTTGATGAAAGATATCCCGATTTTGCGGAAGATCCTCGGAATGTGAGACTTGGATTAGCTAGTGATGGTTTCAATCCTTTTAGGCAAATGAGTAGTACATACAGCATATGGCCTGTTGTGTTAATACCATACAATTTTCTGCCTTGGAAATGCATGAAGCAGTCCTCATTTATTTTGTCCATGATAGTTCCTAGACCGAAAGGTCCTGGAAATGATATAGATGTGTACCTAAAACCATTAATAGATTAACTTCAAAAATTGTCGGTGGGTGTTCCAACCTATGATGCAATGTCTAAAGAAACATTTTCTCTTCGGGTCATGTTGTCTTGGACAATCAATGATTTTTCAGCATATGCAAATTTATCTGGATATAGTACTAAATGACGTTATGCATGTCCTTGTTGTGCTGACCAAACTAGTTCAAGGTGGTTGTACAATGGCAGAAAATTTTGCTATATGGGTCATAGGAGATGGTTTCCTGACACACATATATTTCGAAAGGAGACAACGACATTTGATGATACCGACGAGTAGGAACATGCTCCTAAAGCTTCTTCTGGGTCAGATATTTTGAGGCGGGTGGACGGTCATCAGTTCAAATATGGAAAAGAACCACAAGTCAACAAAAAGGGCAAGAAAAGGGCAAGGGAGGAGCAAGATAAGGAGACCGATCTATGTGGCGAAGATGAGTATCAGAACATGACGAATTTAGGTGCATGGAAGAAGAAGAGTATTTTCTTCAAGTTGTCGTATTGGGAATTCAACTTATTGTGACATAATTTAGATGTGATGCATATTGGAAAAAATATTGGTGAAAATTGTATAGGAACAGTTATGGGAGATGACCGAAAGACAAAGGACAATCTCAAGAGCCGACTTGATTTGAAGTCAATGGGCATACGACATGAGTTGCACCCAGAGGAATTTCCGAACGGGAGAGTACGCCTACCTCCTTCAATCTATTCAATGTCAAAATCGTAGTTGGAATTGTTTTGCAAAGTTCTACTTGAACTTAAAGTTCCTGATGGCTATTCTTCTAACATAGCAAGGTGTGTCAACTTTAAGGAGAAGAGGCTTCAGGGTCTAAAGTCACACGACTACCACATCCTAATGCAGGATCTCCTTCTTGTGGCCCTAAGGTCTTCAATGTGTGAGCAAATAACTAATGTCCTGAAAGATCTTTGTAGCATATATAAAGGTATTTGCCCAAGAATGCTTCGTGTTGAAGATATTGACCAATTGGAGCAGCGCACGACATTGACACTTAGTAAAATGGAGATGATATTTCCTCCATCGTTCTTCACTATAATGATTCACTTGATAATCCACCTTGCCGGTGAAGCTAGAATTAGCGGTCCTGTTCATTATCGGTGGATGTACCCCATTGAGAGGTAAAAGAATTCATGCATCTTACAAAACTGAATTCTCAAAAGCTCATTTCTCTTATTCCTTTACATCGCTCTAATTCATTAATTGTACATGTTTAGGTACCTATACCGACTAAGGGTTATGTTAAAAATAGAGCATATCCTGAAGGGTCAATAGCTTAAGGATATCTATCAGAGGAGTGTTCAATTTTTTGTTCTAGGTATCTGCAGGGTGTAGATACGTCTTTGACTAGACCAAGGAGAAATCCAGACATTTCCAACCTTGACGGTGCTAAATATCTTTTCGATACCGCTAGCACTACTATTGGTAAAGTTGATGCATTTGAATTAGATAACTTAACATGGGAACAGGCACATCGATATGTGCTAGACCACCATGCATCAGTGGAGCCATTTCGAAAGTAAGTCGCTTTTGAATTTAAATCGAATATAGTGAAAACCGCAGAGTACGATATTAACTTACATTTGTTATTCCTTATTTCAATTGCCTATATTTTAGCAAATTTGTCAAGGACATCAAACGAAGGGCTAGACCAAGAAGACTGCCACCACGTGAACAAAACAAGTTGATGAATGAAAATTTTCATAAGTGGTTTGAATCTCATGTAGGTGAATTAAGAAAATGCAAGTTAATCTTGATTATATCTACATTATCCACGGTGCTGATACGATTTGCGCAAAATTTATATGTACATTCTTTGAGTCCTGAAGGTGTCATATGAAATAACAGTACTTGCCAAAGGTCCCTATAAGATGGTCAAAAGATACAGAGGATACATATTCAATGGCTTTAGATTTCGTACTAAGGATCGTGAATGTAATTTGAAATCTCAAAATAGTGGAATGGTAGTGACTTCTAAGACTAGAAGTTATGCTTCCAAGTCCGACATGAGGCCTGTAGATGGAGATCTCGACTACTATGGAGTGCTCACGGATATTATTGAGTTGAATTATTTTAGTCATTTTTGTGTTGTCTTATTTCGTGGGGAATAGGCTGAGTTTGATAGGAATTTTGCTAATAACAAGGATAAGTTAGGCTTCACAATTGTAAACTTCTCAAAATTGATTCACATCGGTACACATATTAGCCACGAACCATTTGTGTTCCCATCCCAAGTGCAACAAGTGTTCTACATTGAAAATCCAACCCTATCAAAATCGTATGTGGCTCTCATTATGCAACCAAGAGATGTATTCCAACTGAGCAATACTTCAGAAGATAAAGACGATGAAGTCATGAACAGTTACATTGCTTCTGAGTTTCCTATGTTTGATGTAAACACAACCGACGGTGGAATTTGCGGGACTTGGCTCCGCAAGGATGGAGAAGAGGGTGATGTATTGGAAGATGTCGTATTGTAGTTTGCTTGATTTTCAATCTTAATATTATGTGTCCTGTAATTTTCGTGTCTTAAATCTTGTTGTAATATTATGTCTTGTAATTTCGAACATGTTGTATGTGAATTTAATAATTGGTTTATTCATCTGTTAATTTAAGAATGGAACGATTTCTATAGATTGAAAATTAATTAACAAGATTGGACTTGCATGATATTAATTTCTATAGCTCTATCACCTCTAAGAACCACAGACTCTAAATTGCATGCTATCCCCTTTAGCATATCTTTTCGAAAGATTCTAGTTCGATTACTGGTTTGGGGATTACTAGTTTAGTGTGCTAAAGATTCTAGTTCGATTCTGGTTTGGAGAGATGGGGTTCCTTGTCTATTAGGATTTTAGGATCTTGATAAATATTGATTAAGTGAGCACCTGTGGGCATGGAGAGGGCTTTTTTTAGGTCACACCACCTTTATGTAGCATGGACACTTTTCTCATGGAGCCCTTGTCGGACACTGACACTCCATGTGGCACTCCGTGGACACATCGGATATTTTCATGTGTGCCAGTTTTATAATATATTAACTATGCTGGACATATCTTATACACTTCTTGAGTACTTTTTTGGTATCATAAGTAACAACTTTTAGAAGACTTTTTCACCTTTGAAGGGAACTAGTTGATAAGATAATTATTTGCATATGCACTAAGAATTTTCTTTGATTATGTTGGACCATGAAGTAGTTACTTTCCTGGGAAAAATGGACTATAAATCTTTTTTCATGCAGTAGTAGTCTGTGTAAGCCTCCTGCATTGCAAAAATGAAATATGTTTCTTTTTTCACTAAGCTTCCACATAAAATGCACATTCAGCGCAAATGCCTCTCTGGAGACGAGGCCTCTAACAATTGATTCGAAAATGTTTTTTTTTCTGATGTTGTGTTTTTGTAATATGACATCTAATACTTGTTGAGCTTGGTGTCTTTTAATACAAGTAGTATTTATTCCATCTGATGGAGAATTTAAGACATGTTATTGAATAAAATATTTGAGTTTCTTTTTGTGATGCTTATTTCTGCTTAGACTATGGTACTGATTTGGACAAAAGTAAGGAAATTTTTTCAAGAGTTGAGAGCATTATAATCGAACTAGGTAATGTACCATGCTGTCCACTTGACATAAAGCCTGGTTAGCCAACGCTGGTGTCTTGTATATACTCGATTGTCTTTTATCCGCTTAAAGATTTAGATTTAATTATGGTGTGGTGATGCAGTCCAAACAAAGTAATTAAATACATAATATATAGGCTAAATTTAAAAAAAGTATTTAAAAACAGAATCAGATAGATCATTTAATAGTTTGTTTTAATTTTGCTCCTCTAATGAATTTATTGAATCTTTGACAGGTACAAGATGCCGAGGTGAGGAAAAGGGATCAACATAAATGATGGCAACGAAATGCAGGGGGATGAGCAGCCATTACATAATAGTGACAGTCAAACGGAGGAGGGAGAGGGTAGCATGCCCACTGTCAAAAAACATCGAGGGCGAACTAAGATGGCAGACGTATGGAAACTTAAGAAAGACGAACGGATTGTGGTGGAGGAAAACAGTGTCGGGCAACCGGTAGGAGATAATGCAAGCAAATTCTCATCGTTTATTGGGGTAATTGCAAGGAACCCACGGATAATCCCTTTGTCATACTAGAGTTGGCCGAAGGTGCCCACCACGACAAAAGCAACTGCAATTACAACAATCAAGGTATTTCCCATCTAAAATAACTAATTGGTTTATGCAATTCAGTTATAAAGCAGTCATGATAAGTTCCTGTACTTGGTAAGAAGAATTGTTGAGTACATTTGAATTCCAAAAAAGTTCAACTGTGAAAAATAAATAGTAAATGCTTTTAGAAACTAATTATTCAATCCAAGCTCCCAAAACATTTTTTTGGTTTCTGATTACTCCTAAAGTTTCGGTTTAAACTTTAAAGGTAACCATTAGCCAAGTACTGCTGTTAAATCTTTTTTTTTTAAAAGTCATATTTATAAAAGGCTATTAAAAGGCCTAACTCGTACAGCTAATTGTTTAATCTTTTATTTGTCATTAAGTAGAAGAAAACGGTAGGCATGTTAGTAAAAACTATGAAGTGGGGCAACATCTCTTTGGTGACATTGTCATGTCAAAGTCTGGCTCGTATCCAGACACATTTCCAACCCTTATGTCAGACACCTTTTTATATGTAGTATTTCAGAATTTTTTTTGTCTGTGTATCATGTCTGACATGCCTCAATCAGTGATTCATAGGATAAAATGCAATGAATAGATGAGTTTTGTTGCATCTAACATTTTTCTTATGAGTTATGGCTTATGATTACGTTGTTTATAAAGATTGAATTGTATTATGAAGTGTGGATGATATACTGATGGAAACCAAAGACGACCAATATGATACTTCGCAAGTCTGTAATGTATCTATTTATTCATTCAAACAGTCAGTCTCATTGTCAACTGTTTACTTAGTCAAACAGTTTGAAAAATCTACACTTAATTGAGTGAGCTTGGTTCCTTTTTGACTTAATTTTTTACTTAATTTAAGATGAGCTTGGTACCTTTTTGTACTCAAAAATTGTAAGCCACTATATATACTAAGATATCATGTATATCAAATCCTCCCATATATGTTGTCTTTAAAGTAGAATTTGCGAGAAAGAAAGAAAAAAGGGTTCATTTAAGCAAAATACTCAGAAACTTTCATAACAACAATTATCCATTCAATTTTACAGTGTAGGAGCTATTTCATAAAAACTAAAGATCATGTAGGTGTTAAAGTAAACAATGCAAACAATGGATATAATATATAGAGACAATATGACATGTAATTGCAAGTAACATAGAAAGAACATGTTGTTTTATATATATGCTGTTATATATCTATCTATGTATGTATGCGTCTTTTCCCCCTTCGAGCTTGAAAAACTGAATCATAGCTAACTCAAATATCTTTTCGATTTTTCTTTTTAGTTTTTTTTTATAATAAATATGCTACATCAACACATAACAACAAAGATGATAGCTCAAGAAAAAGAAAAAGAAAAAAAACAAGAGTTTGGCTAAGAGAAAGGGAACTTTCATCACATTTAATTTCTTTCACCCTTTCACTGGTAATTTGTTTTTACATTGTTGCAAATAAATTGCTTCCTACAAGTATATATTATCAAACATGTATTTTAGTGATGGGTAGTTGGTTTATGCAATTCAGTTATCCTTTTGTTAAACTTCTCAAATTTTGCAGCAATACTTCTCGTTCCCGGACTCACTTACGCCTTGGGTTGAAAAGTCATTCTCCAAAAAGTGGAGAGACTACAAGAGTGACTTGAAGGCAAGGTATTATGAAAAAAACCGGTCAGAGGCGGATAATGCAAGGGATGTGCCACTCGAGGTGGAGCCTTCGGATTGGAAATTCCTTGTGCACTACTGGAGTTCGGCGGTCGGTCAGGTATTTACATTACTAACCAAAATTTAATATATTTGTGGTTGTATGGCTACTCTAATTAAATTTTTTCTGAACTTCATTGTGGCATGTACAGAAAAGGGCGGAGGTCGGTATTGCCAGTCGGTCAAAGCAGCTTGTATTGCACACCGCTGGTACACAGAGCTTTGCTCTCGTTCGAGAAGAATTGGTAAGCGCAATCAAATTGAACAGTTTTTGACTTACAGTTATTTGTTTATAATAAATTCATCTTACTAATATATAGGAAGAATATTTGGGGGGTCCTACGGAGTTCGGCGATATAGATTTTTTCGATGCCACCCGCAAGTCGAAAGATGGGACGTATGTGACCCCTGAGGCAGAACGGATTGTGGTAATTTGTGAACTAATATCTATCAGATCTAGAATTGACTATCATTATAACTATTTTAGTGATGGGTAATTGACTATTTGGTGAATTGAGTTGGAACGCAAACTTGACTATTTGGTGAACAAGTATTTTACTGTTAGTGATGGGTAATTGACTATTCGGTGAATTGAGGTAGACAAGACACTGTTCTTACATGCAGAGTAACCACAAACTTGTTCGATGAAGATCGTCAAGAAAAAAGTTAAAGTTAAGTATTGGTAAAAGTGCCCTTAATCCCGAAAAAAGAATTGCACCTCAAAATTTGGAAACTAGGTCACTAAAATGAATGCACTGTACAGTTAAAGTTTGTACCACAATCACATTGTGCACGATAAAAAAGAACTAGTAAAGATCTTGTTTGTGGACAAATATCCCTCTCTCTTTTCTCTCTTTTCTCTTCAATGCCCTCATCTGAGAACTGATAGGAATCCATGAGATGACTTATCCCTGCGGCGATCTTCAGGCTCGTCTCCTACCTGCATAATAAATTTGTTATAAATCAGGTCTAAAAGACTGTAGGGAGTTGTGTTTCATACTTTCGGTTTGAGTGTGTGGTCTATAATTAAAATAATTGGGTATTTTACCTCTTTGCGTATATCAGTAAGCATCTGTAAGATTTCTGAGAAGTCTGGCCGTAGAGTAGGGTCTTTCTGCCAGCACTTCTCAAGAAGTTCAGCAAGATTTGGATGAGTCTTAGGGATGGTAGGTCTTAAACCTTGAACTGAAAAGCAGAATAAGCTAAACGTAGAGTTACAATATGACTTAGAAGATGTTTATATATTTGGTTAAATTTTAGGTTCCCTTTCAGTCATTCTAATTTTTTTTCAACTCTCCCATCTGGGCAATATCTCATCTTACACTGATTTATTAGTTGGAATAGTCATATTTTAGGCACTGTCTCTTTTCCTTATTGATGCACACATTTTTACTCTCACCTAGTTGTCGATAAGCTTTTCCTCATCATACTCTACTATTTACTTTGTTTCTTCATTCAAGACAATTATTATTTGAATGAACCATTTTACTAGTTGGTTAGAAGCTGGAGTCCCACCTAGAGGAAATCCTTATTATTTTCTTTTTATCACAATCAATAATCTCTAGCCTTGTTGCAGTTGTTAATTTTCGATCTTTAGTTTGTATTATTTGTGGTGTGTTACTAGTGTTGATGAGCAACAATTTGTCTTTGTGCAATCTTTGACTCTTTCATTATACTGGTCATAATCTTTCTTAATGGCTTCAGTTCACCCCAATTTACTAAATTTAAGCTTACCAAAATAGCAACAAAAGTGTACAGTATAACGAGGAGATGGATAAACATTGCTACCTTTTCCTCCCAATTTTTGGATCTTGCTAATCTGAAATGAAACTATGCATCTGATACTGCATATCTACGCTCTTTGCTTGATCAGTTTCCTTGTTATATTTTGGAATAGAATATGTAGCAGAGCATAGAAATATAGAAACGTTAAATTTTGTATGCTGTCTTGTTGTACATTGGTACAGTCAAACTGGTCCATGTCCTGATGTAGGATAGACTGTTACTAGTGACTGTTTTTTATGATTAAGATGGTGCTGTAGTGCAGATTTAAACACCTGCATGTTGCAGTATCCATGCATGTTTAGTGGAAGAAGGGATTTATTATATTGTGCACAGACCATAGGTCAATGCCCATGGTTTCAGTATGAGTGATGTTGAATATATAATGATATATTTTTGCATTACTGCAGTGCAATGTAGGTGCCGTTTGTCAAACATTAAGGGACTTGTTGCAAATCACCCTACAGGAAGTATGTGATGTCTAAGGTTTCAGAGCAGGATTATATGTTTTATTTTTGCTTTCATCATACTTGCTATTGTATTTAAGATTTTCTTTTTGTGATCAATTTGTTTTTGTATTGGTCTATTCGTTGTAATTTTTTGAAGTAAAATTTGTAGTATTTTTGCAATATATACATGTTAATTTACTTTTAGTACAGACGTTGATTTTTTTTCTTTTTCTCAAGCATACCGAATTCTGTTTTGTTTTGTTTTGATCAAGTCATTCTCCATCTGGTGTTCTTTATTGTTTGGTTGACAAATTGTCATTCGATTGACATCTTCTAAGTCATTCTAAGTCATTCGGTTGAATACAATGTTATAATGATGACTACAATGCATTCTTCCAGTAATTTTAACAGAAAACTACGTACAACCAAGTTAGAGCTTTTAGAAATTTACTACTATAGGCTATAGCAATGTTATATGTTTATGCAATTAGTAATACTAGTAGACAACACCGGGACCAATTAGCAATTGACATAAGAATGACATGATCAATGGTGTTGACAAATTTGTTATACAAACAGTAAAATACTTGTTCGGGTGCACTATTATACAAACAGTTGAGTAAAATACTAGTTTTTAGTGGTTTTATTTTAATGGTTTGGTCATCTTTTTTTATGTGTATATCTGATTTTATTATTTATATATATCTTCAATTGCTTTTAATTTTTGATGACTTATAGTTTATTTTTGTAAATGGCTAATGATAGTCGAAATCTCTTCCGCTTTTAACTCTGACTATATATCCTTTTACAGACTAACGCTAGGAAAAAGTAATGATAGTCTAAATCTCTTCCGCTTTTAACTCTGACTATATGTCCTTTTACAGACTAAAGCTAGGAAAAGTATGATGAAATCTCTTCCGCTTCAGAATCTGACCGTACGGCGGCTTCCACAGACTTTCGTACCCGGCAGCGACTTGCCTTGACTGCAGTGAGGGGAAAGGAGAGGCATGGACGTGTCCGTGGTATGGGGCTAGGACCAACCCCCTCGCGGTTATTCGGACGGAGTGCATCTACTTCAAGTGGGACTCGGGACGAGGAGATGACAGAATTGAAGGCACAAGTGGAACTCCTCCAAGAACAAATGTCCCAGTTAATAAGGCAGCAATCTCAAGTCCCACCACCGGTAAGTCTTAAAGTTGGTAATATTGAAGAGCTTATAATTATTATTTTAATGTAATTCTCGAACAGTCTTCTTTTTACCAACAGAAGATTGATCAATTATATATATATATATATATATATATATATATAGCGTATTGGTGTGGAATGAATATTAGAAGGTAACTAGTATTGGATGGGAATGTGTATTAGAGATCTTGATGATCTCAGTCTAGTATCATATCTGATTGTGTCATAAAAAATAAAAGAATTATATATAGTATGTGACTCTCATCATTATAAATATATATACATACAAGGGCTAATTTAATTCCCTAATCCTCACTACTAATATAGTCATGGAACTCTTGTCAAACTTCCTACAATTTGATTGCACTTAAATCTATGATATATGACTCTAAAAAAGTAGCCCTTATATGTATATTTGATTGCCCTGTTTAGGTATTCAAGAAAAGTTAAAAGATCATAGTAATTTAATATAAAACATTGGTATGAAAAAGGTAGATGATCAAATTTTGAGAATATTAAAAAGTTTTGAAGATTATATGAAAACTAGTATACAGTATATTACTACAAATAAGTTTTGAACCAAAAAAGATTAAAGTCAACCAGGGATCTAATATATTTTTCCCATGATTGTAATGGAAGAAAAAGAACAAAGTGAAAGGGGACGATGGTTTGCAGTTTTGAACCACCCACTTCACAGTGGAAGTATAAGGACAACCAACTAACCACACAGAAACTTATGATTATTTGGGACATTAATATTATATATTAGATAACTCAGATAACCATAGATAACCATATCTGATTCAAAAAATTTGGACCGATCCGTGTTTGTATTCGGATTCCAAAAATAATGGGTTTTACCATCTGTATCAGGAACCGAAACCAAAAAGATCTGGAATTTTTTTTTTTATCCAATCTGCATCAATTTCAAATTTAGATCTAATCATCAAATCGAATAAATTAGAGCATCCCTGCCTATGCAAATGAAAATATGATACTGTGCATGCTATCAAATTTGATTGCCCTGTTGTCTACCATCTGTTGCTACCAACTCCTCTCAACAAAAAAATTGCTGATTCGATTTTTTTTATACAACTGCATTGCTGACGGTGGATGTTAGAAATTACCTTGTTGTCACTTGCTTCAGTTTATGATCATGCATTTTGATTACTTGTCCTTCATTGTGTGACCGTATAGTAGACATGGATGATATAAATATTACATCGCAAGGAGATTTTATTCCTTGAAACGGGTAGGAGCTTGTCATACTTTAGCCTTTAATGCTTTCATTCATTAATTTTTCCAATATATACTGCTGTAGAGTGGTATATATAATGAGCAAATTCTCTTTGTTCGTTATTTCTTAGGAGTATTAATGAAAAATGGTGGTATTTGTCATGACCTCTGTGCGTGCGAGTATTAATGAAAAATGGTGGTGTTTGTCATGACCTTTGTGTGTGTGTCTATATATATATATATATATAGGGAAAAAGGGGTATGAGCAACTTGCTCATTTACTAAATAAGCAATTGATGATGTGGCATACATGTGATTGGAAAATCCTTAAATGGGTTAGTTGTCCAATGTATCACATGCATGCCACATAATCAATTGCTCATTAATTTACTAAATGAGCAAGTTACTCATATCCCTTTTACCCATATATATATATATATATATATATATATATATATATATATATATATATATATCAAATTTTACCATTTGAATTGGCTGATCGCAGAGTTTATCTCCTTCACAAGCTCCTTCACTGACATGGCGAATCCCTCTTCCATCTGCAATAAAAAGTTGATTACTTCACATATTATACAAAAGTTGGCTGTAGACCAATACTTCTCAGAAAAAAAACTCTAATCTTTAGTGACAGTTCCAAAAAAAAATTGAAAGGAAAAAAAAAGGTTAAAACTTAAGAAATGATACCCTGATATGTTGTTTACTCACATATATATCTCATTTTCCCATAATTTTCAAAATGTTTAGACGTAATTTGCACTATTTTAATACCCTGTTTGTTTTATGGTATATAGTTCACATGTTCATATCCAATGATTTAAATGTGAAACTACTATAAATGATTATGTACACTATTGCATCCAGCAAAGGTAACTAAAAAATGCAAATAGGAAACTGAAGTGCTGCAAATGACTTAAAATATATGAAAACAGTAAAAATAATTAAGTTATATAAAGTGAAGCAGATAATACTTTGTCGAACTTATTAAATTTCCTTCTTTTAACCATGAAAGTTTTTAGTGGCTAAATTGACAATTCCATAAGCAGGGTTAATTATATATGTTTCCAAAACAGATTAATTTCACAATTAAGCAGCACCAGGTAAAAGTATTTTGAGTTAAAATTTGTCTTTCCACTCTTTATTTAATTTTTAATAGTAGAGAAGCAAAATAGCTCACCTGTGCAGTCACAGTTATATCCAGAAAGGAACCCACAAACGACATTGCACTAGCATTTGTAACCATGAGTTGGAACTTCTCGAGCTCCGACAGAACCTTCACCAGAACTCCTTTGTGATTCTCACAGTGGATTCTCAATAGAACCATTTTCTCGCAAAACCTTGCATCAATTATTGGGCTGTGATTTCCCCATGGCTGGTCCTCATCACAGTCTGATCAGCTTTCCTTTTGAGTCCAAACAAAGTTTTATGACTGAGAAGCAGCTAACTGATGATAAGAAAAACTTCTCATCCTTGTGTTAGAACTTGAATATAAAATAATAAAAAATCCCAACAGAAACTGCGAAGAAATCAAATACAGGTACGAAAACAGTAAGTAAAAGAAACTGCACAGAGTCGAGATTTGATAATCTCTGTCCTTAAAGCAGAATTCGCCCCGTAGTGTGACGGTTACCGGTGAATTGCTTCCCAGGATACAACTGTACCTTCTCTGAAGAATGCAACACCCTTGCTTCAGAGACAACGAACTGTTGTCTGTATTGTACTCTCAGTTGACACTGAAGCAGAGGAGAGGAAGAAGAAGAATAAAACACAAAAAAATTCTATGTCTGTATGGAAGACTCAGCCTGGATTTATAGAGAAAATTGGAGACTGATCAGGTGCCATTACTCTGTAACAGCAGAGTAATGGAGATTCTTCAGATTCATAACTGGTGAGCCATTACTCTGCTGTTACAGAGTAATGGGTACCAGTTACAGAGTAATGGGTACCAGTTACTGAATCTGAAAAGTTTTTTCAGTTCAGTAGGGGAAGAGTTGTTTTTTTTTTGTCTGGGCCAAAAAAAAAAAAATTAAGCAAGCAAGCAAGCCAGCCAAGCCAAGCCAAACCGAACCGAGCCGAAGCCGGGGCCGGGGCCGGGGTCGAAGCCGGAGCCGGAGCCGGGCCGGGCCGGGCGCGCGCACGTGTGTGTTTGTCATTTTGGCTAAGTCCTCTCTCCACTACACGTTAGTGGTAACCCCCGGGCCACGCCCTTTAGTCCAGTTTTCTAGTATATATAATAGAAAAAATCCTTCCCAATTTCCGATATGGGATTATCCATTTGCTAAGTTAGTATCTTTCAAGTACCCGACTTTGGATCAACATTTCTCATTCATACGGAATTCGTTTTTGGCAAGTGAGTATACTACGGAATAGTACTCGTCGAGAGGATCGCAATCCATTCATTTTCCGGCGCCACCGGTGGCCGGAGCCTGCCGGAATCCGGCCCGAAAAAATACAAAAATTAATTCCAACAATCCCCCACATGAATGGAAATTACCAGACCATGTAATCCAGACACAACAGAAAAACAAAAAACATGACAGAAAAACTCGGAGAGTACAATCGGAAAATCACTGCATCAGGAATGGTAGTAATTTTTCAACTTTGAACCACCCTTAGTAATTAGCTATCGAATTCACTTGACTAGGTAGTGATCATGATGTCTTGAACTACCCGGGCGTTCATGTGAACCTAGACAATAACTATCAAACAGTTTCATCTCCTCACAGAATTAAGTTCTCTTGTTGTGTTCATTTTGGCCTTGAACATCCCTGGTTAATCATGAGTGAACTTAGAGAATGTAGCCTCTCTTCATTCTCCTAGAAACGGTCCCATTTCACACTCACAAGGTGATTGCCCATAAAGAGTATCCTGCTATACCCCACTTTTATTTCAAAGCTGTGGGAATCATTAAAAGCCAAGCTTATCCTAACTATTTGCAGGTAGCATTTGTTTTATCATCCTAAGAATGGGTATGAGATGTTAATCTCTCAGTGCTTTCGTTGATTCAACAAGATTTAGTTGTCCCTTTGAACCTAGATCTTGGGATCTCCAATTCCTAGGTAGGGTTCCCATCAAGTATCCTCTTTCGTCATAGGCTTTAAACCCATTCCTCTTGATGATCTCACAACCTGCTCTCGCGACAGACCTTTAGTAAATGGATCCGCTAGGTTTTCGGCCGATTTTATATATTCTATAGAGATTACTCCATTTGAGAGCAGTTGTCTAATGGTTTTGTGTCGCCTTCTGATATGACAAGACTTACCATTATACATGCAACTCAGTGCCCGTGCTATAGCCGATTGGCTGTCACAGTGTACACATAAGGCAGGCACTGGTTTTTCCCACATAGGAATATCCTCTAAAAAGTTGCGAAGCCATTCTGCTTCCTCTGCCGCTTTATCTAAAGCAATAAACTCATATTCCATGGTGGATCTGGCCAATAGCGTTTGTTTAGAGGATTTCCATGACATAGCTGCACCACTAAGTGTAAAGACATATCCACTTGTGGATTTTGAGTTCTTGGAGTCCGATATCCAGTTGGCATCACTGTAGCCTTCCAGTACTGCTGGATATCTGGTGTAATGCAGTGCATAACTCTGAGTATGTCGCAAATAGTTTAACACTCTAGTTATTCCTTTCCAGTGACTTCGTCCTGGATTACTCGTGTATCGGCTCAGTACGTTTACCGAATGGGCTAGGTCCGGTCTTGTACAATTTGTTAGGTACATCAGAATACCAATTATACGTGCATATTCCAGTTATGATATGCTTTCGCCTGGATTTTTGAACAAGTGAAGACTTGGATCGACGGGACTTTTTGCTGTCCCATTGGAGTAATTCTTGAATCTTTCAAGTACTTTCTCAGCATAATGAGCTTGAGACAAAGTAATCCCCTCAGATGTCCTGGAAACTTTGATTCCTAGTATGACATCTGCAACTCCCAAATCTTTCATGTCAAACTTGCCACTAAGCATGCTCTTAGTTTGTTTGATAATGTCGTTATTGCTTCCAATAATGAGCATGTCGTCTACGTATAGACAGACCAAAATGTATCCATTTGGAGTATCTTTGATGTAGATACATTTATCGCATTCATTTATTTTAAAACCATTTGACATCATAACATTGTCAAATTTATCATGCCACTGCTTTGGAGCTTGTTTCAGGCCATACAGTGATTTTACAAGCCTGCACACCTTATTTTCCTATCCAGGAACTACGTAACCCTCAGGTTGTTTCATGTATATTTCTTCTTCTAAGTCCCCATTTAGAAATACAGTTTTAATATCCATTTGATGTATTTCCAGGTTACGTAGAGCTGCAATAGCTATCAACATTCTTATTGATGTTATTCTTGTAACTTGGGAATATGTATCGAAGAAATCTAGGCCTTCTTTTTGCCTAAATCCTTGTACCACAAGTCTAGCCTTATGCTTCTCTATTGAACCATCTGAATTTAATTTTTGTTTGAAAATCCATTTGCATCCTAGAGCTTTACATCCAGAAGGCAAGTCGACTAACTCCCATGTATGATTTTGCATAATGGAGTCTATTTCACTTTTGATTGCTTCCTTCCACATAGGAGCATCAGGCATAGACATGGCTTCCTTGAACGTTCTGGGCTCATTCTCTAACAGAAAGGCCGTAACAAAGTCAGGACCGAATGATTTTGATGTTCTAGCTCGTTTACTTCGTCTAGGCTCATCAGTATCATGTTCTGGTTCATCATCTGAAGTTCTTGCATTCCCTTGTTCACGTGTACGTTTGGGGTACGTAGTATCCTTGCACGAAAACACGTGTTCAAAGAAGGAAGCATTCCTTGATTCCATTATTGTATTCACATGGATATCCAGTATATCCGATTTGTATACCAAGAACCGATATGCACTACTGTTTTGTGCATAGCCTATGAATATGCAATCAATCATCTTAGGTCCGTTGGTGACCTGTTTCGGGTTAGGTACTGCTACTTTTGCTAGACACCCCCACACTTTGAGGTATTTATACGAAGGTAAGTTACCTTTCCACAATTCATATGGTGTCTTGCCGGTTTTCTTGTGAGGTATTTTGTTGAGAATGTAGTTGGCAGTCAGCAACGCTTCCCCCCACATGTTTTGGGGTAAGCTAGAATTCAACAACAAGGCATTCATCATCTCCTTTAGAGTTCGGTTTTTGCGCTCGGCAATACCGTTTGATTCGGGTGAGTAGGGAGCAGTTGTCTGATGAACTATTCTATGTTCCGAGCAGAACATGTTAAATGGTGCATCATATTCTCCTCCTCTATCACTTCTAACAATTTTAATCGTTTTGCCAAGTTGATTCTCAACCTCAAGTTTATATTCTTTGAATTTATCCAAAGCCTCATTTTTGCTATGTAACAAATATACATAACAGAATTTTGTGCAATCGTCTATGAAATTCACAAAGTACTTTTTGCCACCTCTGGTCTGCACATATTTTAAGTCACACAGATCTGTGTGAATAAGACCTAGAGTTTCTGTGTTTCTTTCTACAGAACGTGATGGAGTTTTAGTGAGTTTGGCCTCCGTGCAAACTTCACATTTTTCTGAGTTATCTACCTTAAATTTTGGTAGCAAATTTATGTTAACTAATCTACGCATAGAATTTACATTAACATGGCCTAGTCTTTCATGCCAAACAGAGGAAGACTCAACAACATAGGCAATAGGAGTTATTTCATTAACTTTGGGAACAGCAGGAACAATAGTTTTAGGGATGACTGTCATTACATTAAACTTGAACAGTCCATCCTTTACATATCATTTACCCAAGTATACCCCATTCTTAGACAGTACAAAATTATCAGAAACAAGTACAACTTTAAACCCATTCTTGCTTAGCAAAGAACCTGATATCAAGTTCTTTCTAATGTCTGGGACATGCAACACATTTGTGAGTGTTAGCTCTTTGCCTGAAGTCATTTTCAGCACTATATTCCCTGTTCCTTCAATTTTGATGGTGGAAGAGTTTCCCATGAACAGCAGTGCATCTTTGTTGCACTTCTGGTAGGAGGTGAACATTTCCTTGTCCGGACAGATATGCTTGGTGGCCCCAGTATCGTACCACCAGTCACGAGGATTGCTCCCCACAAGATTGACCTCTGATACTACAGCACAGAGGTCCAGGTCAGAGAGACCAGTGGACAAGTTCTCAGCTATGTGTGCGTGGGGTTTTTCATTCCCTTTTACATGTCCTGTTCCTGAACGGTTACTGTCCTTACTGCGGCACTCAAAAATTTTGTGCCCCAACTTACCACACTTGTGGCATTTCCCAGCAAACCTCTTTGCAAGAGGTTTTTTATTTGAGGCCTGTGGCAGAAACTTCCTCTTCTTGCCCTTCTGTTCGTGCTCCACCACATTGGCCTTTTCTATGGACTGATTTCCATAGGACCTGCCAGCCTTGTGATTCTCTTCTTCGATCCGCAATCTGACAATTAGATCTTCAAGAGACATCTCCTTTTGCTTGTGTTTGAGGTAGTTCTTGAAGTCTTTCCACCCAGGTGGAAGTTTTTCAATGAACGCTGCAACCTGGAATGGCTCGCACAGCGTCATACTCTCTGCAGCAATGTCGTGCATTATAACCTGCAGTTCTTGGACTTGACTCACCATAGTTTTGGAGTCAATCATCTTGTAGTCCAGAAATTTGCCGACAACAAATTTCTTGGACCCGGCGTCTTCTGTTTTGTACTTCTTTTCCAGGGACCCCCACAGGAGTTTGGACATCTTGAAGACACAGTAGACGTTGTACAGGGAGTCTACCAAACCATTCAAGATGTAGTTCCTGCAGAGGTAGTCGCCTTGAGTCCACGCGTCAATTGCAGCAACGGAGTGTGCATCCATTGGTGCCAGCATTGGGGCAGATTCAGTGAGGAATCTGTCCAGCTTCAATGTGGTCAGGTAGAACTGCATCTTCCCTTGCCACTTTTTGAATCCAGTTCCATTGAACTTGTCCGATTTTTCTCCCACGGTTATGTGCGTGGGCAGAACGACCGAATGTGCCGCAACCAATTGTGCAGTCACATTTTGGGTCACCGGCGTTTCGGTACTGAGAAGCCCACTAGCAACGTCAGATGGTGTACTGAAAATTCTGCTTTAAGATTGTTAGAACCTGAATATAAAATAATAAAAAATCCCAACAGAAACTGCGAAGAAATCAAATACAGGTACGAAAACAGTAAGTAAAAGAAACTGCACAGAGTCGAGATTTGATAATCTCTGTCCTTAAAGCAGAATTTGCCCCGTAGTGTGACGGTTATCGGCAAATTGCTTCCCAGGATACAACTGTACCTTCTCTGAAGAACGCAGTACCCTTGCTTCAGAGACAACGAACTGTTGTCTGTGTTGTACTCTCAGTTGACACTGACGCGGAGGAGAGGAAGAAGAAGAATAAAACACGAAAAAATTCTATGTCTGTATAGAAGACTCAGCCTGGATTTATAGAGAAAATTGGAGACTGATCAGGTGCCGTTACTCTGTAACAGCAGAGTAATGGAGACTCTTCAGATTCATAACTGGTGAGCCATTACTCTGCTATTACAGAGTAATGGGTACCAGTTAATGAATCTGAAAAGTTTTTTCAGTTCAGTAGGGGAAGAGTTTTTTTCTTTTTTTTTGTCTGGGCCAAAAAAAAAATTAAGCCAGCCAAGACCAAGCCGAGCCGAGCCGAGCCCGGGGCCGGGTCGGGCCGTGCGGGCACGTGCGCGCGCGTGTGTTTGTCATTTTGGCTAAGTCCTCTCTCCACTACACGTTAGTGGTAACCCCTGGGCCACGCCCTTTAGTCCAGTTTTCTAGTATATATACTAGAAAAAATCCTTTCCAATTTCCGATATGGGACTATCCATTTGCCAAGTTAGTACCTTTCAAGTACCCAACTTTGGATCAACATTTCTCATTCATACGGAATTCGTTTTTGGCAAGTGAGTATACTACGGAATAGTACTCGTCGAGAGGATCGCAATCCACTCATTTTCCGGCGCCGCCGGTGGCCGGAGCCTGCCGGAATCCGGCCCGGAAAACTACAAAAATTAATTCCAACACCTTGAACTAGTCATCAAAGAATGGACAAAGGTAAGAGAAAAGTTCATCAACTTTGTTGCCATAGGAGGGCCTCAGAAGTCAGTGGGAAGCACTTTCACAGGAAAGCTACATCACAAAAATCACTCATATTTTCATTTTTGGTGGCTGTGTGTGTAGATTTGATAGCATGCACAGTATTTATAAGAGAAAAGTTATCCTCTTCAAATTTTGAGTTGTGGAGTTATTGTTGTTGGTCTTTTAGAGTAAAGTATATGATAGTGATGAAAACAATCAATCGGTAGTAGAATGTGCATGACATGACTCCTTACTGTATACACAACTCTTTTGGGCATAAGCTTTGATGCAGCAACTTAGTTTGTCACACTATAAATAGTTTAGTATATATTATATCTATCCTGCTTATCACTTATTGATCCTTTATATGTTAGCGAGTGTAGCTAGCAGATATTTTTGCAGATCCTTTATATGAATTGGGTTTATCTTTTTGCATGTTCAAAAAAATTGTATATTCTGTATTGTGGTCTAGTGTTGAACTAAATTATTGTTTTTTTTTCACAGAGCGGTCCAATCAATCCATCAAATGTGAGTCGTACAGATCAAGAAAATTCTGATGATGAGAACTGAAGCGACTCGAGGGGTATGAATCTGTGGTCGGCCTAGTCTAGATGTCCTTGTTGTTGTTATGTCCTTATTTTTGTTTTAAGTAATTGCTGAGATATTTGGGATGTTCATTACTGTATCTGTTAAGTATGACACTTTGTGTTAATATTGCGGTGAATTTGGACCATTAATGCAATATGTGTGACACTTTATTATCTTTAATTCTTGTGTTTGGTTGTGAATTGTGCATTAATATGCCTCAAATTGGTTGAATCAGTTGTGAATTAGTTTACAGGTTTTTGAAATGATATTGTGAATTGAAATCGAATGAAAAACTGGAGGGGAAAAATCAAACAATCATACACCGACGTTTCATAAAACGCCGCTGTACCCATAAGCAGCAACAGCAATAAGAAACACTGGCATTTTATAAAACGGTGGTGAATCTTACTATAGCGGCGTTCTACGACACGCCGGTGCATGTATATAGGGAAAATAGGGCACTCAGAAACGAACATACATCGGCGTTTTCTGACCGCCGATAAATATTGAATATACACCGGCATTTTCTAAAACCGCCGGTGTAAATATATACAGAGGCGTTTATTGACTGCCGGTGAATGCATATTGGGGAAAAGTACGACACTTATGAATACCCATATACCGGCATTATCTGGCCACCGGTGTATACTCAAGATCTACCGGCATTCGGTCGAAACGTCGGTGTAGACCCCTAGTATTCTGTGGCGCTCGCTTCGGCGGCATTTGCACCGGCATTTTTATAAATGCCGGTGAATTTGTCACCGGCGTTTTTAAACGCCGGTGAATAGTCGAAAAAATGCCGGTGAATACATTGTGTGTTGTAGTGGTATGAGAAACTTATCTTTGACTGCCATCTTGTTGAGGACTCTATAATCCACACACATCCTCCAATACCCATTAGAATTCTTCACCATGAACACATGAGATGCATAAGAGCTTGAACTGGGCTTAATTACACATGTTTGTAGCATTTCTTTGACCAACTACTCTATTTCATTGTTGCAGTGCCAGGGATGCTTGTGTGGCCTCAAGCTCACCGATTTGTGAAGTAGGTTGCAAGAGAACCTCGTGATCACATGCTCTAACTAGTGGAAGGGTAGTTTTCTTTTGAAATACTTCTTCGAACTCTCTAGGGACCTAAGAGAGATCCTCTAAACAACTAGAATGTGAAGTTTCATTGCTTGCAACTGCAGTTACTTGTAGCAATAGTCCCTTCTTCACATACATGAGAGTTTTCAATATGGACTTAGATGAAGTCACATCAATTTGCTTGTTATTAACACCCCTCAACACCTTGATCTTCCCTTCTTTCTCAAAGTGCAAAGAGTACTCTTTAAAACTCAACCACATTCCCTCCAGTGTGATCACCCACTGAGCTCCCAACACCAGATGACGGGTTCCTAACGGGAGGATGTAAAAGTTTGCCTTGATAGTCACCCCTTCAAACACAATCTCCATATTCTCTCAAAGACCCCCATACTTCAATTTCTCACCCCCTACAACTGTGACTTCAAAATTTAATCTCCTCGTATCAGACAATTTAACCCTCTTAACAATTTGTGTATCCACAAAGTTCTGAGTAAATCAAGTATCAAACAGTGCATATATTTCCATCTACATATATAGTTGGGGAACCTCAACTCCTGTAATAGGCTCTAGATATATGGTTGGGTGAGTTGATTCACTGATCTCAATATGCAGTGGAGTCCTCCTTCTGACTTGGTATCAATATCTGATGCTTCATCGATTTGTACCTCCTCCACACGGGGTTCTGTGCTTTCCAAATCCCTTCAGTTTGCATCATAGATACACCCTTACACATGTGCCCTCTAACCAACTTTTCATCACACCTAAAACATAAACTTTGAGCTCTTTTCTTTACCAAAATCTTGTCAAATTGTATCTGCTTGGGTGTCTCAGGTACAATAGCTTTACTGCTAGCTACAGGAAGAGTATGAACTCCTTATGAATAAGGAGTGTATCCTGGTTTATTACTTGAGATTTGGAACATCGCAACTTTCCTTTAGCACATCTGTATAGTCTCCTTGCTTGAGCTTCTCTATATACTCTTGTAACTGTAAGGGGGTATTTAAGAATCTCTTCTTGTTGGATCTCTTCCTTCAGTCCAGATACAAAATAATCTACTAGAACATGCATAGCTAAGGGTTTTTTCAGGTGACTGTATTTGATGAACTCCTAATGGAACTCATGAACAGTTCTAGTTTGTCATAGTTTGAGCAATGTCACAGTTGAATTATGGATCTCAGCAAAACTAAATTGCAACAACATCTCTCTTTCTAAAGAGTTTCCCAACACACCTCAACCACATATTGTCTCTTAAACAACCTCCACCACATTAAAGCATCATCTCTCAGGAAATACACACAGAAATCAACCTGATGATTCTCCTCAATCTTTTCCTCAATCTTTTGAGTATCAAAATGATGCTCCCCATGAAAAAAAATAATAATTATTTAGTGTTATCACCACTTCCATAAAAGGTTGGAATCTCAAGCTTAGTATGCTTAGGAAAGATGGAGTCATACTTGTCATACCCAACTTAATCATTCTGTCCCCACCATCGATTTGGGCTTGGGCCCTGAAGCTGCGTAGGTGGAGGTGATTGGGTTCTTTGTAGACCAGTGATTGTGTACCACCCTGAATTCCAAATAAGACAAAATTCGAAGTTCCACATGATTTTTACACTTCACTTCGTACAATTTTACAAGGAATTTAAAACTTTTATTACAACAGAGTCTTTTACATCAATCACGCAGCGGAAATAAACAAAATACAATAATGATAAATGTACAATTGTAACAACTTGAGCATTTAAGTAATCATCAGCATCAAATTCATCTTTATATCTTCTTGTAAACTCTAAGTCCTGCATATAAAACTGTGGGCACGTCCGTTGATTAGAACCGAAGAAATATTATACACGGCCATCCTCGCTATGTCGAATGAATACTTTAACAAATGCAAACTTGATCACAAAACAAAGCTAAAGAGGGACTATCTTATTGATGTCGTGAGTGTTGTGCACTTAGTCCTTAATGCAGTTATTTATATTAAATGACACTAATGCGCACTTGTTCAGATTCTATGCATCCCATACTACATAGGTCCGAGGGCAAGCCTTTAATCGTTATTCATCTTGTAGGGTTCAATCCCTCATTATGACTTAAACTAGTACGGTAACTACGATAAGTATCCTAGGTGTTCTATGAGTTACGAGCCCATGTCCAGACATCCTGGAGGGAATCCCACACACTGACACATGATGCATCATGCAGGCATCCGGTGGTCAATTCAACTTCACAATGGACCATGGCACCACCCATAGTCACCAAACACCCCACAAGCATCGCCACCGGGACGATATCCTGGAGTAGTATCCACGCCCTATTCATAACGCATCATGAGGGCAACCGGTGAACACACTGCCAATCCAATGGCCCGCATACTTATGTTTTTCTCTTACTTTCATCACATCTCTACTATAGTGTAGTCCTTACAATTTCAGTTTACCCTATGCGAATGAAAATCATCACAACCTAAAGCTAGCTTACCCTACCGGACTTAAATCCATACAAAACAAACAGTCAGCCTAACTGGCTACTTCTCAAGAGATGCTCAACCCACACTGATTAGCTATTAAATTCATTAATAAAAACTACCGGTTACTAGGGTCTCGCCTAGCATCTAGATTCCAACAGCTATCTCTTTCTAGAGATCAATAATATTTCATATTCAATCTCAAAAAAATTATTCAATTTCTTTTTTCATATCTCATTCTTAAAGAGAATATTTCTTTATAATCTCATAACATGAAAACAATTCAATTCAACTATTTTATCAATTTAATCCCTTATACCATTGTATGCAATATCAAATAATCTCAATCAAGTATTAATGTAACCCCTGTTTCCCATTTTTTGTATTTTGGGTGTATTTTCTTTTCTGAGTATTTTCTGTATTTAAATTTTAGTCAATCATTTTTCCGCTTTCAAATTCTTTTTGATAAACTATATTCTTGGATCTCATATTAAAGTCTATTATTAATTAATACTTTTATTTATAACTAGTTCCCAATGATATTTTGTTATAATACAAATCTTTTTATTATTACTTTGATTATTATGTTTAAGTTATGATTATTATTATTATTTTTATTTTTTACCCTTGATTCTTAATTTAAAACATATCGCTATCGAAAATTGTATTGTAGTATTCAAATAATTTTCATATTGTGGAAAAAATATATTTTTGTATATAATCCTACTTTGTATTAGTTATTTTATCTCCTTATTGGATTTTATATACTATTGGATTTATGCATACCATGGTATTATTGATTTATTATTTTAATTTAAAAACCATATTTCTCTTATTGGATTTTAAAGGAAATACCCAAAACGCATTTTAAAAAGCTTATACCCAAACCCAATATTACACCTAAAATCCATTTCATGTTTTCCCCACAGACCCGTTACCCCATATCCCCTACCCTGTCCATTAATTACCCAAATCTCGTTTACCTCCCTAACCCTAAATATCCCTGCCTGTTTATTAAAGCCTGTTCATCTTCCTAAGACTTCTCAGCCGCTTTCTCACCCCTGCCGTTTAATCTCCCGATCTCCCGCTCGTCTCTCCCGATCCCTCCAACCTTTTCCCTGTGCACCCCGACCGCCCCCGTTCTCCCCCTAGCTTTGCCGCACCTTCATCCTTCTCTCGACACCCCGCAGTGTACCGCACCTCCCTCCGTCGAAGCCGTCGCCCCTCTGTGTGCTTCTCCCCCGATGCCAGCGACCACCACCTCAGTAGCGACCTCCTGTCGCGACCTCTGTAGTGTGGCCCTCCCGTAGTGCTGCACCTGTCCTCGACGCCATCTGCTGTGTAGGCATCGACGATCAGGCGCCCTGCACTCATCCCAGTTTGCCGCATCCCGTCGCGCCACAACCGCGACTGCGACAGTGAGCAACCCCGCCGTCAGCCACCGCCCTTTCTTCCTTTCCTTGTCGCAGTTTGGTGTTCGGATGAAGGATCAACCAGAGCTATTTTAAGGTGTTTGGTGTTTGGTTGGGATCCATTGTTTTGACTAGGTTGCTGTGTGCTGTTGGTAGAGTTGTTGTGGGAGTTGTTTTGTTGTTTTGGTGTGCATGTTGAGAGCACGTGCTTCCGTTCGTTGAGTTTCGTGAGTTCGGTTCGTGATCCGTTCGTTGTATTTGTTGTCGGGAATCCGTTCTTGTTATTCTTGGTTTTCGTTGCTTTCATCCCCGGTTAAGGCAAGTAACTTGTACTCAAATTCCTTTGTATGATACAAGTCATAAATACCGCTTGTAGTGTAGTTGGGTTCTAGAGACAACTCGTGTGTGATGTATGTTTGATGAGTTTGTCTATATAGTGCTATTGACCATAGTTGACTCACGACACAAAATTGACATGAAACAACTTAGGTTTTGCCCGTTCGTGATTGATCATGTATGTGGGATTCTTGTGAGAATTTGGGTATTTGTTGAGAACCATGTGATAGACTTGTTTTAGATATGTTAATTACCCTATTTCATGGTTTTTGGACACTTGGTAGATTCGATTTCATATTTGGTTGTGTTCGGATCCAGTTTCGTTGGATCTATGTTGATTTTGGTTTTTGAGGAAATTCTGTGTTTTGTCGATGATCTATCTTGATCAGTAATTTAGACTATATTAATGTCAGAATCTTAATTTCAGTATAAAACATGATTTGTAGAGAAATTCGTCTTCTTTCCAGCCCCTCTGACCTTGCTCGATTTCGTTTTCATATGTGTACGATATGACTGTTTTACTACAGAGGTGTAGATCTTTTCCAGATTTCATTTCTCGATGATTTTGATGACTAAATCATTTTGATACTTGTGCTACACATATTATTTGGATCTAGAACTTTGGTCAGCTTTTCTATACTTATTTAAGGATTACCCAGAATTTTGGAAGATTTTATTGATGAGTTTTATATACTGTTTCATGCTTGTTTACAAAAATCATACTTGCCGGATTTTGCTCGCTGTTATGTAAAGAATCGTATTTTCACCCAGATCCCTTTGACTGTATGAAAAATATTCGTGAAATATGAAAGTTAGTTTATATTACCTATTTTCATCTCTCTTTTGCAGATTTGGATTTCGTTTCACGGTTTGCGAGATATTATAGTTTTCGTACAGCAGTGTTGGGAATTCTAGATTTGCCAAACTACCGTTTCTTGATGTTTTCTGAATTTTGATGGCTAAACTAAACTGGCTGGAAAATTTTGAAACTTTATATTCTGATACTAGACATATAGGGGAATATCCCAGATTTTTCCTTGATTTATTTGAGGTGTTTTGATACTATTTTTCTGACTTTGAATACGATTTCCTGATTTCTAGCTGAACATATTTTCTGGATTCAAATCAGTTTTGACCCATGTTTTTCTGAAACACTATATGACTTATATGTATTATCTGAATTCGGGTGGAAGTCTATTTTCTAGATTCTCCTACGGATTCATATTTGGATTTCTGTAGTAATGGGAATCACTGTTTTAGTACTGTACTGTCATGCTGTCCTGAATATGAACATACACTGTTTTGCTCGTTTATGTGACTTTCTATCATCTATGCGTGCTTATTTGTTACCCTAGACCTGATACTGATTATAATATGTTAGTTTGACACTGTTTCATACTTATACATGCCTGTTTGAGAATAATAATAAATAATCAAGCCGGAGTTTTAATGAGAAAGATCTAGTAGTGGATAGTGCAGAAACGTATACTCAGAAGGAAACTTGTGTTTCCTGTATGACATGTTACCGATCAAGTTTACCGATCAAGTTACCGATCAAGTTTACCGATCATGTTACCGATCAAGTTACCGATCAAGTTAATATTCTGTCACCGATCAAGTTACCGATCAAGTTTACCTATCAAGTTACCGATCAAGTTTACCGATCAAGTTTACCGACCAAGTTCTGTGATTCTGTGAATACCCTAGTACACTGCCCTGTTTGGTCCCCTATGAAATCTAAAGCGAAACTGTTTGTTGTAGCAATCATGTGTTATAATATGGGGCGCATGAAGTGCTACCTAGATAGTAATAACTACAAGACTTGATACATGACACTTAAATATGATACATGCTTACTTGATAGTTGACTACATGATACATGAGACTTGAGACTTGACACTTAATACATGATTACATGATACTTGATACTTGATGCTTATTTACATGATACTTGTTTACTTTACATTTGATTCATGCCATTTACACTTGCTCACCTTGCCATGCTAGTTGTTTATGTTGACATCATGCTTATACCATGTTATTAGTTAGTTTCCCATGTACTTGTATCATGCATTACAAGCGGCCCGTAACTTGCAATTGACGGGTACTTGTTTTCTCTTTTCCTCTTCCCTGTAATTGTTAAATTGTAGATTTTGGAGAACAGGTTCCAGATGGTATCAGTGACATGAAGTACCAGTGATGGATTTTATTATTATTATTTCTTATAGCTTGCTTGATCAATATTGTATTTTGATACTTGAATATTTATTTTGTATTTGGATAATGTGACCCAGGATTTTGACTTATTCAGATCATGAATATTTGAGATTTATATATTTGGTTTCAAGTATTCTTGTTGGTATCTTGGTTCATATGTGCATGTTGGTTGATACTTTTGCTTACGACTCTGATTATTTCGTGAGATGTTGTAAAGATTCTTGAACAGCTTATGGATGATGAAAATCATTCGCTGGGCTTTTGTCGCGTATCCGTATTCCATATTCTCTTTTGGGAAGCGGGGCATGACAATTAATAATCATAAAATCTCATTAAGAAGAAAATCTAATTGCAATCCAAATATTCATCTATCTTTAATTATACAAGAGTCACAATTTTCAATAAAAATAACTTCTTATTCTTTTAATCGATAAACTCGAGTTCTTTGATATGAAATCCCTTTTAATCTCACAAAATATGTTCAAATATTGTGGAATTAATTTTTATGAAGTCTAAATAATTTTAGAATAATAATAGAATATTTTCTTGTAGGGTTCAATTCCTCGTTATGACTTAAACTACTACGGTAACTACAGTAAGTATCCTAGGTGTTCAATGAGTTACGAGCCCATGTCCAGATATCCTAGAGGGAATCCCACGCACTGACACATGACGCATCATGCAGGCATCCAGTGATCAATTCAACTTCGCCATGGACCATGACACCACCCGTAGTCACCAAACACCCCACAAGCATCGCCACCGGGACGATATCCTGGAGTAGTATCCACACCCTAATCACGACACATCATGAGGACATCCTGTGAACACTCTCACTGTAATACCCCTAAATTTCTTACAATGAATATACATATACATTGTTATTGTTATCTTTATCATACATAGTTATTATCCTATACTATTAGTATTATTGTATACTATTAGTATTGCAATAATTTTTTTTAGCCTTAAAACCCAAACATTGTTTAAAAAAAAACAAAAACAAAAAAAAACAAAAAAAAGAAAGAAGAGGCCCAGCCCAACAAAAAACAATTGGGGGTTAAGTGCATTTACATAAAGATAAGGGGGTTAAATGTAAAAAAGTGGGACACCTAAGCTTTTCCTAGATAATTCCACACTTCTCTCCACTTCTCTCTTTCTTTCTTTCGTTCTGCAGACAGCCGGCAGCAACTGCAACATTTTTTCCCCCTTTCTCTATATTTATGCATACAATTTACTACTACTACTTACTCCTACTGCTGCTATTTACTACTACCACTACTGCTGCTGTTTATTGTTTACTATTGTTGCTGCCACTGTAGTACCACTACTGCAGACTACTCCTATTTAATCCTACTGCAGACTACTACTACTACTCCTAATTACTACTTCTTCTACTTAACTACTAATACTACTACTACTACTACTACTGACTATTACTATTACTGCTTTACTACTACTAATATACTACTTCAACTGCTACTACTGTATACTACAACAACTACTACTACTGCAGACTACTACTACTACTACTACTACTGTTGTTACTACTACCACTTCTACTACTATCACTTCTACTACTTTACTGCTACTACTATTAAACTACTATTATTGGAGCAAGAAGTCAAGGAATAATCAAGGAGCAAGGAGGAGAAGATAGCAACTTGAAGCTTGCAAATAATCAAAGTGGGTATTCTCCATTCCTTTTGTGTTCAATTTATGAATTTAATGATTGATGTTTTGCAAGAAATTGTTGTATGTGTGTATGTGAAATAGGTTGATTACAATAAGTATAGTATATGTTATGTGGAAGAAATCATGTTTGTAGTAGTAGAAAAAATTCATGGTAGGCGTCCTCCTCGCCTTATTACTAAACTAGTTGATTTATTGTTTTATGTCAATTCTCATTGGTAGTTTAGTCGTCGTTTGATGTGGGAATCTCTAGTAGATTGAAACATGTATGCTTAGAAGTGTTGTATGCCTAAAACTCATGTTTAGCAAAATAGCAATAAAAAGTGGACGAAGATTGTAGTCGATGAAATTGTTAAAAAGGAGACGATGTCAATACTAGAACTTGTAACGCAAAGACAATCATATGAGAATGCATATTTTTTTTAAATTAGGGTCTAGTTATGGAAATTTTTGCAATGGAAAGTTGGCATGTAAAGTGTTTGATGAAATGTCTAAATGCACATATACAATAAGAATTCTAGGAAATTACCCACCTATGAATAAGTTGCAAACTAAGGTATTTACCATTATGTGGATGTGAGGTAGTACATACACATGTGTGCAATAACCTAGTATGGAAATAATTTTTTATAAGCGTGGAATGCGGTGTTAAATGAAATACGGTTATGCATGGGTATCGATATAATCAATGCATGCTTATATGCGAACTTGTTGTGAAGTGTGGTGCACATTGAGTGCACTAGTTTGGTGCATGTGTGCGTCAACTCTTAGCATGATTGGAAGCTAGGTTGAACCCTAACTGAATCAAGATGAGACTTGTTGAGATTCAACTAAGTTGGAGTCACTTAGAACCTAGTTAGTAAATTAAGTTAAATTAGTTATGTAAACTAGCTGAAGGATGAAAGTGGAAACTAGGAGCACGGTTTAATTAACTTAAAAAATAGAAGTCGTGATAATAAAACAATTAGAATCGGGTAAGTTGGTGAATTAAGAAATTAATTTAGGAAGATTGGTAAGGACAGACACTAGATGGGCGTGTACTACTCACCTGTCAAGGGGGCACGTGCGGCATCATCTCGTCTGGGACACGTGCGACGTGGTCTCGACTGTTAATTTTTGGGATTTAGTGATAAGAACTGGATGCAGACGTAAGTCACAAGTCCTATCGGAACTTATGAGATGGACTCTTAAGTTTTTGTCTATGTTCTGGATTATCAATACGAGCAAGAAGCAAGAGTGTAACTCTAAGTCTCTGAGTGGCGTAGGAGTGGCCCTATCGATTCGCCTTATGTTCATGATAACTTTGGTAGGGGCAGGAGTGGAGAAAGACCCATCGGCAGAGCTGACGATCACCGGCCTGACCAGGAGTGGAGAGGAACCACGATCCTGTCGGAGTGGAGATGGACCATGATCTGAACGAACAGGGTGATCACTATCGTTCAGAGTGGAGAAGGACCACGATCCGACTGCAGGAGCAAAAATGGACCGCATATGCTGCAGACTCTACCAGTCACTAAATGAATGTCAGAAACAGGAAGGAGTACAAGAGTAGGATGCATAGCGAGGGATTGAACCCTATCATCTGGAGAATACGAACTCGATTTGGGGAGTATGTAGTATGGGATGCATACGTTTTCAAATCAAGTTTGCATTAGATTAAAAGTATGTTGTGCATATAAGTTGTGCATTAGAATCTAGATCATGACATACACCGATATTTATGTTTGTATGACTTTCACGTTTCTTTTCTTCTGCATCAAATATTGATTGTTAAGAATTTTGGAGATTGTGGTTTTCATCTGCATTGCGTCAGTTGTATTCAACTGACATGCCCACAGTTTGCTAATTGCAGGATCGCTGATTGTGGAGCAGGGGACTCAAGCTGCGGAAAATATCCAAATATAGGATATAGTTTCCTTGTGTAATGTAAGTTTCTAATTTCCTGTAATTTTTTCTGTGTTTTGTACTCATTGAAGTAAAGATTCTGGGTAAGTGTCACGAGCTTCCAGAATACGGAACTCGTGGCACTACAAAGTGGTATTAGATCTAAACTTCAAATTGTAGTACCAACACAACAAGGAATTAGACTTGGATGCCCCAGTTAGAGTCAGGTTTAGTTTGGATAGTAGGATGGTTGTGATTCATATTATTGTACATCCAGCCTATGTTTACGATCTCCCTATATCCGGAACTAACCCCTGTCTATGTTTTCTTATTTTTGAAGGATGTCAGGAAGAAACGAATGTGGCAGTAACGGAAGGACCGATGGCGAAGGTAGAGTCTATCAACGAAACGGAGGTAGCAACAGCATGAGGACTGAAGGTGAAGGCAGTAGAGTGAATCCCGCCAATCTCATTATCGAAGCAGAAATTGCTCGGGTTATCAAATAATGGGAACTTTTATGGAGGCCAGTCGAAATTTTGCACCACCACCAGGAACCCAAGAAAAGAATGCAAGCGATGCCATTTCTAACCACGTCAAGATGGTAGAATCCTTTAAGAGAATGAAACCACCAGTATTTGAAGGCCATGCAGATCCAACAGTAGCCGATGATTGGATTCGTCAGGTGGAGACTGTGTTTGAAGCACTTAAAACCCCAGAAGAAAGCAAAGTTACATTGGCAACTATCCTTTTGGAAAAAGACGCAGGAGTGTGGTGGCAATCAGTCAAGCGGGGCATGGGTGATGGACCAATTGCATGGGAGGACTTCCTTGAAGAATTCAGGCAACATTACTTTCCTCTGGACGTCCAAGAAGAAAAAGCTATGGAGTTCATCAATTTGAGGTAGGGCAATATGACTGTACGAGAATATGAAACAAGGTTTACATAGTTATCTTGATATGCCCCGAAAATGGTCAGGATGAAGTTAAGAAGGCAAAGAGGTTTGAGCAAGGATTGAGTCCTGGATTGAGATCGAGGATGGTGCCTTTATGCATTTGGAGGTTTGATAAGTTAGTTCGACGGGCCGCGGTAATGGAGATGGATATGAACCAAAGCAAGCAACCGCAAGAGAAGAACGGGAATCAGAACGAAGGAAAGTAGTCTGTTCCAGCCACAGATTTCATGGAGCAAGGCCCGAACCAGAAGTTCCAGAAGCTTAATACCAGTACAGAAGCCATCAAGCCAGTGAAGTGTTTCCTCTGTGGAGAGCAAGGACACATAAATCCCAATGCCCAAGGAATAAGGTTCAGGATAGTGAACGAACATGTTTCAATTGTGGAAAGGTTCGGCACGTCAGGCCAAAATGCCCACAACGGCAAAAAAACAACAGTGGTCCAGGGCAGAAGAATAATGATCAAGGGAAGAAGCCCTTCCGTCAAGGACGTGTTTTCGCACTGACTGAAGTGGATGTTGAGAAGGAAGATGTGGGCCATCATGGGTACTGAAGGATGTAATGTAATTTGTTATGCTGCTAAAAGTGATGTGTTTTGGTTGTGACCAGAAGTATGAAGGTTTCCGTATGTACTCCATATGTACTTGGATGATAAGTGTTAAATTAAATATGATGTTGTGTATTGAAATGGATATGTTAAATGTTTTTCTGGGGTCTGATCCTCTCCACTAGTATAGTTCCGAGGATGGAACTATTCTAAGGGGGGAGTGATGTAATACACCTAAATTTCTTACAATGAATATACATATACATTGTTATTGTTATCTTTATCATACATAGTTATTATCCTATACTATTAGTATTATTGTATACAATTAGTATTGCAATAATTTTTTTTAGCCTTAAAGCCCAAACATTGTTTACAAAAAAAAAGGAAAAAGAAAGAAAGAAAGAAGAAGTCCAGCCCAACAAAAAATAATTGGGGGTTAAGTGCAATTACATAAAGCTAAGGGAGTTAAATGTAAAAAAGTGGGACACCTAAGCTTTTCCTAGACAATTCCACACTTCTCTCCACTTCTTTCTTTCTTTCTTTCTTTCTTTCTGCAGACAGCCGGCAGCAACTGCAGCATTTTGTTTCCCCCTTTCTCTATATTTATGCATACAATTTACTAATACTACTACTTACTCCTACTGCTGCTATTTACTACTACCACTACTGCTGCTGTTTATTGTTTACTATTGTTGCTGCCACTGTAGTACCACTACTGCAAACTACTCCTATTTAATCCTACTGCAGACTACTACTACTCCTCCTAATTACTACTTCTTCTACTTAACTACTAATACTACTACTACTACTACTACTACTGACTATTACTATTACTTCTTTACTACTACTAATATACTACTTCAACTGCTACTACTGTATACTACAACAACTACTACTACTGCAGACTACTACTACTACTACTACTGTTGTTACTACTACCACTTCTACTACTATCACTTCTACTACTTTACTGCTACTACTATTAAACTACTATTATTGGAGCAAGAAGTCAAGGAATAATCAAGGAGCAAGGAGGAGAAGATAGCAACTTGAAGCTTGCAAATAATCAAAGTGGGTATTCTCCATTCCTTTTGTGTTCAATTTATGAATTTAATGATTGATGTTTTGCAAGAAATTGTTGTATGTGTGTATGTGAAATAGGTTGATTACACTAAGTATAGTATATGTTATGTGGTAGAAATCATGTTTGTAGTAGTAGAAAAAATCCATGGTAGGCATCCTCCTCACCTTATTACTAAACTAGTTGATTTATTGTTTTATGTCAATTCTCATTGGTAGTTTAGTCGTCGTTTGATGTGGGAATCTCTAGTAGATTGAAACATATATGCTTAGAAGTGTTGTATGCCTAAAACTCATGTTTAGCAAAATATAAATAAAAAGTGAACGAAGATTGTAGTAGATGAAATTGTTAAAAAGGAGACGATGTCATTACTAAAACTTGTAACGCAAAGACAATTATATGAGAATGCATTTTTTTTAATAATTAGGGTCTTGTTATGGAAATTTTTGCAATGAAAAGTTGGCATGTAAAGTGTTTGATGAAATGTCTAAATGCACATGTACAATAAGAATTCTAGGAAATTACCCACCTATGAATAAGTTGCAAACCAAAGTATTTACCATTATGTGGATGTGAGGTAGTACATACACATGTGTGCAATAACCTAGTATGGAAATAATTTTTTATAAGCATGGAATGCGGTGTTAGATGAAATACGGTTATGCATGGGTATCTATATAATCAATGCATGCTTATATGCGTACTTGTTGTACAGTGTGGTGCACATTGAGTGCACTAGTTTGGTGCATGTGTGGGTCAACTCTTAGCATGATTGGAGGCTAGGTTGAACCCTAACTAAATCAAGATGAGACTTGTTGAGATTCAACTAGGTTGGATTCACTTAGAACCTAGTTAGTAAATTAAGTTAAATTAGTTATGTAAACTAGCTGAAGGATGAAAGTGGAAACTAGGAGCACAGTTTAATTAACTTAGAAAATAGAAGTCGTGATAATGAAACAATTAGAATCGGGTAAGTTGGTGAATTAAGAAATTAATTTAGGATGATTGGTAAGGACAGACGCTAGATGGGCTTGTATTACTCACCTGTCAAGGGGACACGTGCGGCGTCATCTCGTCTGAGACACATGCGACGTGGTCTCGACTATTAATTTCTGAGATTTAGTGATAAGAACTGGATGCAGACGTAAGTCACAAGTCCTGTCGGAACTTAGGAAATGGACTCTTAAGTTTCCGTCTATGTTCTGGGTTATCAATACGAACAAGGAGCAAGAGTGTAACTCTAAGTCTCTGGGCGGAGTTGGAGTTGCCCTATCGATTCGCCTTATGTTCATAAGAACTTTGGTAGGGGCAGGAGTGGAGAAGGACCCATCTGGCTGAGCTGATGATCACCGGCCTGACTAGGAGTGGAGAGGACCATGATCCTTTCGGAGTGGAGAAGGATCATGATCTGAACGAACAGGGTGATCATTGCCGTTCAGAGTGGAGAAGGACCACGATCCGACTGCAGGAGCGGAAATGGACCACATGTGTTGTAGACTCTACCAGTCACTAGATGAATGTCAGAAACAAGAAGGAGTACAAGAGTAGAATGCATGGCAAGGGATTGAAACCTATCATCTGGAGAATACGAACTCGATTTGGAGAGTATGTAGTATGGGATGCATACGTTTCCAAATCATGTTTGCATTAGATTAAGAACATGGTGTGCATATGAGTTGTGCATTAGAATCTAGATCATGACATACACCAACATTTATGTTTGTATGACTTTCACGTTTCTTTTCTTCTGCATCAAATATTGATTGTTAAGAATTTTGGAGATTGTGGTTTTCATCCGCGTTGCATCAGTTGTATTCAACTGACGTGCCCACAGTTTACTAATTGCAGGATCGCTGATCGTGGAGCAGGGGACTCGAGCATTGAAAAGCATCCAAGTGTAGGATATAGTTTCCTTGTGCAATGTAAGTTTCTAATTTCCTGTAATTTTTTCTGTGTTGTGTACTCATTGAAGTAAAGATTCTGGGTAAGTGTCACGAGCTTCCAGAATGCGAAACTGGGGGCGCTACACTCACACCGCCAATCCAATGGCCCTCATACTTATGTTTTTCTTTTACTTTCGTCACATCTCCACTATAATGTAGTCCTTACAATTTCAGTTTGTTTAAGAAGAAAATCCTCACAACCTAGAGCTAACTTACCCTACCGGACTTAAACCAATACAAAACAAACAGTCAGCCTAACTAGCTACTTCTCAAGAGATGCTCAACCCATACTGGTTAGCTCTCAAATTCATTAATAAAAATTGCCGGTTACTAGGGTCTTGCCTAGCCTCTAGATTCTAACAACTATCTCTATCTAGAGATCAACAATATTTCATATTCAATCTCAAAATAATTATTCAATTTCTTTACTCATATCTCTTTCTCAAAGAGAATATTTCTATATAATCTCATAACATGAAAACAATTCAATTCAACTCTTTTATCAATTTAATCCCTTATACCATTGTATGCAATATCAAATAATCTCAATCAAGTATTAATAATCATAAAATCTCATTAAGAAGAAAATCTAATTGCAATCCAAATATTCATCTATCTTTAATTATACAAGAGTCATAATTTTCAATAAAAATAACTTCTTAAAGTGCACCCGATAACCAATAAGTCCAAGACAATTAACTGATATGATTTGAACTTAAATTATACTTATATTTATACTCTCGGTAATTTGAATTAAGATCAAAATTCACAAAAACAGAGTCTCTAACAAGACTCGAACCCGAGCCCAATAGCTCCGCTAGCTATAGTAACATTCTTAAATTGCACCCGAAGGCCAACTGGTCTCAAGTGACTAACTGTTAAAAAATGTGTTGGGTTCTTTAAACTCCAACTCTCGGTTTGTTACTAATATTTCATAATTCGAAAACTCTTAACCTCTTCTTCTACTCTAACTTATTTCATGAAAATTTCCAGATTACTAATCTTATAGATTTGCAACATAACAGTATTTTAAAATTATTATTTTGACATAAAAACAAGAATTTTTCTTTCTAATTTGTATTCTATGTCTACAATTTCGACATTTAAAAACAACCATGATTTCCACCAAAATTTAGCACTACAATTATCACATATGGTTGTTTTCTTGCTTTCTGTTATTTCTACAATAATTTCTAGAACATAGTCTCTTTTATCATACTAGTGTCACATTAATTAATATAGCATATAACCAATATTTCAATTAATCAACTAGCCATTTACCAACATATATTCTACATCTAGCATGGTTCAAAATTCACATTTCATAGCAACATGATAATATAAATTTAATAACTCATACTACATCTACCAAAATTACTTAAGCATCATACTCCTAAATTAGAAAGGATTTAAGAAACACCCACCAAAATGTGATGTACTGAAATGAACTCCTAAAATGAGAAACTCCTAGAAACTTCGATTTGGCCTCCTTGAATTCCGCGCACCAAAAAAAACTCCAAGCGCCTTCTTTCGGCCAAGCAACAGCAAGAGCACCAACTCCATTTCGGCAACAGTGAAGCATCTTCATTTTCGACAAGCAAGACAAAACAGCAAGCCCACCTCATTACCTTATCTATATACCTATATATGCACTTCTACATTTGTATATATGTATAGGCATACATATATAAG
This sequence comes from Hemerocallis citrina, assembly GCA_017893485.1. Lineage (NCBI taxonomy): Eukaryota > Viridiplantae > Streptophyta > Magnoliopsida > Asparagales > Asphodelaceae > Hemerocallis > Hemerocallis citrina. The sequence goes on from CM030366.1 coordinate 170,222,107, forward strand.
TATATATATATATATGTAAAAGGGAAGTAGGTGGAGAAAAGCAACAGTGGTTTGCTGGTTGGTTGGTTTGATTTCGACAAGGACAGAGGAAAGAAGGAGAGAGCACCCATCTCATATCTACATATAGGTATGTATATATCTATACATTATATGTATATATGTATATGGAGATTGAGTGGAGAGGCAAAAGGTTGCTGGATTGATTGGGTTTCAGATGTGACCAGAGGAGAAAGAAGGAGGAATGAGGAGAAAGGGTAGAGTGTGAAATAGGGGGTATAGCCTTATAGGTATAGATATATGCATTTGTATGGTGGAATAGGTGGAGGAGCAACATGGACTTGCTGGATTGGAGAGCTTGCTGGTCTTGTGGGCTTTCGGAAATGAATCAAAGAAGGGAAAGGAGATGATGGAGAAAGGTGTAGGGAAAGGGGGTATTTGTATAGTTTGTGACAGAGTAGTTATTATAACTACTCCCCACCACACCCATTAACACCAGTCACACAAACTCAAAATATGTCTTTCCCTCCTCTCCAAAAACAGCCCGGCCACCTCTTTCACGCCCAAACATGTGCACGTGCTTGCATGAGCACACACTTCCTTCATACACACACACATATATATATATATATAATAAATTACAAAGAAAGCTATCAAGTGGCTCTTATTCACTCTCCTCTAAAATCAATGGCCTAGATTGATTCTCACAAAACATATTTTTCCGTCCAAAATTTCAAACCCCAAAATTAAAATTTTCCCCCTAAAACTAAAAAACTCATTACTTTATTACTCTCTCTCTTCTCTCTTCATTTTTTCATATTTCTCTCTTTCTCTCTCTCCCTCTCTCTCTCTCTCCCATTCTTTCTTAACTTAGAAATTTAGATTTTAAAATTTCAGGTTTGTAAATTTTTCAGAATTTTTATGCTTTTTTTATTGCACATGTTATATTGAAAATAGATAATATCTCTTCAACAGTTAAATTTCATCATTTTCCATCCTTAAAGTTCTAAGAAGTTGGATTTTACACCCTCATTTATAATTATTTTTCAACATATACTAATAGAAAAATGGACTTTTATTTACAACTAATTATTGTCATACTATTCAAACTTGAACTACATAATTGTTGTTTTACTGTTTACATGGCTTTTCGTATGTTGTATCGTTCCGAAGACGTGCCGTAGGCATGTGTTCACGGGCAAATCTAGTATATATTTAATTTAAAATATATTTATACAATATATTGTAAATGTTTAAGTAAAAAATTAGTTTAATAAAAATTTATAGATTTTCATGCACAAATAAAATAAACATACACACACTACGAAATTTATTTTGAAAACGAAAATGCTTAAATACGTGCACCGAAAAACATGTACTTCGCACGTAAAAATACCGAAATACAAAATTTGATTTTATCAACGGAAAATTATTAAAATATATTCGAAAACAACATAAGAAAAATATATCTATTAATTTTATATATTCCATAATGTAATCGCTATGTGCATATAAAACACGTGCATTACAGGTACAAAAGTATTTTAATCAAAATAGGAGAAAAACGAATTTCCGGTTATAAAATAAATTCGAATACATAAAATAAATAATTGAAATACATTAAAATATTACACGTAGCGGTAGAAAAATACGAAATCGATACGTGCATCGATAATACGTAAAAACACAAAGATTGAAATTTATATTTGAGTTGACTCAATAGGATTTTAAGAATATGAAAAATGCATAAATAGTTGGAAATCAAAATATGTAGTGAAACATGTTACAAATATTACCAGTAACGGTACAAAATACACGTGCGTAACACACGAGGGCAAAATTGTCATTTTCCAATTTTGCGGGGTGTTACAGATTGCTCCCAACCAGTCACAATTACCCCGCTCAACCAACGACATCAACCTTTGCATGGAAGCCCGAATCTCATCTTTTGGTGATTGAATACTTGTGAATTGCGATTGGAGATTCCCAACAGATACTTCAATGTTCTCCATTCTTTGCTCTAGATTGGTCGACTTGTGAGGGTTGATCCTCGCATCATCGGGCTCGATGATCCAAGTCCATTATGAGATCCAGACTCAACAATTAATGAGTGCTCGATTCTACTCCTTCAGATTCGCAGGGTTGCAAGGCTCTCATACCATTGATGTGGTTCCAAACCTGATCGGCGGTGGATGTTTCGCACTTCTCAATGACCATCGGTGCTACCGGTGGTGGTAGCGATTGAATCAAACAATAAAAAAAAATCAAAAAAAAATAGAAAAAGAAGAACTATATTAATTCATATTCATAAAAAAAGAAATGGAATTTCAATTAGGGATTTAAGAGCAGTGCTCTCTCTTGCTTTTCCTTTTTCAATTGGGTGCTGCTACTTAGCACGTGCATTGCCCATAATTACAAAGGAAAAGAAATAACCACCTAACTAACTACACTGTAGTTGGGCCCCGCTACTAAATAACCTTCACTCATAGGCTGCTATTTGCCATGTGTATAACTGTGATATCCCGGTCGGATATTATATTGTATAAATTATTATTTTTTTAAATTAAAATATTTTTATGAAAATTATTTGGTTTTTCAAATAAAAAAATATCTGGATATATATTCTAGTAAGTATATATATGTATTGTATCAGTTTTGTGTACTTGTACAAAACCTTAAAAGATGCGTTTAAGAAAATATCTGGAAAATCCCGGACAGATATTAAAAATTATTATTTTATTTTTATTTTCAGAATTGAAATATTTTTGATGGATATCACCCGGTTTTGTTTATAAATATTATCAATGCATATATACGAGTCTGTATATATTTGTTTTGTATCAAATTGGTACTGGGATCTTTCGAGCCAGTAATAAAAAAAAATTATTATTATTTCTGAATTAAAATATTTTTGATAGAGATTATTCGTTTTAACGAATGAAAATTTTCTGTATAGACAGATATATGTACGTATATGTATCGTATCGATTTCGAACGTTTGTACGAAATTATGTAGTGTGTGATTTGGGAAAAATATCTTTTATTTTGATCCATCATGATGAGATGGAGGGTAGGGATAGGATTAGGGTGTTGATTGTAATATAAAATTGCATTTTGATTTCCAATTGTTTTCAACCACAAGAAATGACATGGCTTCTTCTCAACCACAAAACCCTTCACCCATCTCCTATACCCCCCCTCCCCCCCCTCCTCCCAATGGCCGGCCAACCCTAGAAGGGCAAAGAAACCCTTCCACTCTTGTGTTTCTATCTCCTTCTCATCTCATTCTCTATCTTATTGTACTTCTTGTTCTACTTGTTTAATTTTAGAAAATTTGAGAAGAAAGAAAAAGAAAGAGAGACCAAATCAAAAAAGGGATTAAGATTTCATGGGTTTTTCATGAGGAGAAAGAACAAGGAGCAAGGAGGAGAAGGTAAGCTAGTTCTTCCTACACGATTGGGTGGGGGATTCTTAACTCATTTGTTTTGTTTTGGTTTGTTTACTTATTGTTGTATGTTGTTACAAGAACTTGAACTAAACTCATGTGCATATTTTTGATGTTGACTAGAATAAAAGAGAATGAAAATATTGGAGTGGTAGAACACAAAATAAAGCGATTAAGATTTGATCTTTGTAGTTTTAGGGTTAGAATTAAATTGTTATGCTAAAGGTGGAATCTTGATCCCAAATTAGTTTTAGGGGTTCTCATATGTGTCCTTACCATGCTCAAATTTTTGTATAATTTTTGGGGTTAATTTGATGGGTGCAATGGATGTTTCCCCTAAAATAGCGAGTTTTCAAGCAAAAACAGCAAACTGCTATTTTGGGTTAACGTCAACATGTGTTCAAGGGGCTGTAATTAGGAGTTCCTTACAGAATTTGAGAAAGTGATCAACTAGGAAGTTGTAGTAGTACCTTTCCAAAATGTCCTATTTGGTTAGATTCCGATAAGCGGAGCAAAAGTTATGATCGTTGCAAAACAGAGCAGTCAGCTTTTGGCTGAAAGCTCACTGTTTTGATTGCTTGATGTTTTTGTACCTCTTACTTGCTGAAGCTGAGAATATGACCAACTAGGAAGTTATATTAGACGTCCTCACCTTTCCAAAATGTCTTATTTGGTTAGATTCCGTTAAGTGGAGTAGGAGTTATGGCTTTTACAATTTATAGCAGCCAGTTTTGGCTGAGAACTTGCTGTTTTGATTGCTTGACGTTTTGTACCCTCTTACTTACTGAATTTGGGAAATTGTTCAACTAGAGAGTTGTAGTAGATGTTCTCACCTTTCCAAAATTTTATATTTGGTTAGATTTTGGTAAGCGGAGCAAAAGTTATGACCTTTACAAAATCATAGCAGCTGGCCTTTTGGCCAAAAGCTCGCTGTTTGTATTGTTCGAAGTTTTTGCACATCTTATTGATTGAATCTGAAAAAGTGTCCAACTAGAGAGTTGTATTAGAGTCTCTCACCTTTCAAAAATATCCTATTTGGTTAGATTCTGATAAGCAGGACAAAAATTATGAGCTTTACAAAATCTCAGCAGCTGGTCTTTTGGCTAAAAGTTTGCTATTTGGATTGTTCGAAGTTTTTGCAGCTCTTATTGATTGAATCTAAAAAATTGTTCTACTAGAGAGTTGATTAGAGTCTCTCACCTTTCCAAAATGCTCTATTTGGTTAGATTTTGATAAGCGGAGTAGGAGTTACGACCTTTGCAGGTTTCAGCTTTGCTGTAGCTTTTGGCTGTCTTTTATTGTCTTTGCATGTGTTCAAGGGACGGTGGATTGAATTCCATAAGGAATCTGAAAAAGTAATCAACTAAAGAGTTGTAGTATATGTTCCCAGCTTTCCAGAAAGTATAATTTGGTTAAATTTCGACAAATAGAGCAAAAGTTACAAGCTTTCAAAGTTTCAGCTTTTTGTTAAGAAATCTGCTGTTGGTTAATTTTTGTGTGTGTTCAAAGGACGGTGGATTGAGTTTCATAAGGAATCTGAAAAAGTGTTAAACTAGAGAGTTGTAGTATATGTTCCCACATTTCTAGAAAGTATAATTTGGTTAAATTCTGATAAGTATAGCAAAAGTTATGAGCTTGAAAAGTTTCAGCTTTTGGCTGTACTGTTATTGTTTGAAATGGTGTTTAACGGACCAGATTTTGAGTTCCTTACCGAATCTAAAAAAGTGTTCAACTATAGAGTTTTAGGAGATGTTCTCACCTTTCTAAAAAGTATAATTTTGGCTTTTTATGTTGCTTTCGGATTTTCATTGGCAGTATGTTTATATTAGACTGTTAGAAGATTCTTCTGTTGCTTCTAATTATAAAAGATCAAGTTTTTATTAGTAAGCTTATACACGAAATTCTAGTTCATGTTAACTAGAGTTGTCGTGAATTGTTTGTAGTTTGAAACATACACTTGATTATAAGTAACAAGTATTCCTTGTGCTCATAATTCATGTAATAAGTATTAGTCTGTCTCATACGTAGCTCACCTAACTCGTATGTAGTTGTTTGTTCATGCGTAGCTCATTGGGCTCATATGGAGTAATTATCTTGAATAGATAGGCGATGAGTGGATCCGAGGGGATCTTGTGAAGTCTAGGTTGAGTCTTAGTAGATTGTGTCAACAATTGTTACACTCTCTTGAAGAGGGACACGTGGGGTGATTTTTTATGATAAGTTGGAAGTATAGTAACATGTCTCGCTTGTTTGAATCTTTTGGTGCCATCTCATGGCAAGTTGAGAGTACGACTCCAGGTTGAAAGTATCTTGTAGCTCGTACGGCCCCATTTGATTGGTTAGGGTTAGTGACATCGTTAGGGTAGTAACTGTTACATAACCATTTTTATCTATGAATTACCGAAGGGTGAGAGTTGGTGTTAGGGGTGATACCTTATAATCGGACTTCTCCTATAGGCTGATACTAGGTGGTGTTACTGGGATGTATTCTCCTGTCAAAGGGATACGGGCGGTGCTTTTTCATGACGAGTTGAGAGCACGGGATTCGTATCTCGATTGTTAATTCCTAAACAGCCATGATAAGAACGGAAGGTTTTCCTAGGGAAATAGACCCTACGATTCTATCACGTTCTATGCCTTCTCACGACGAGTTAAGGGCACAAAAAAAGGTTGGCTAGTATCTTGTGGTTCGTGTTGGCTTTTGAGCGAGATCCGGTTCGCCGGGCAATAGTAAAAAATAGGGACACCACTATTGTATTGCAGTAGCAGAACTAGACTGTACCTGCAACCTTATCAGTCATGTAGTATTGTGTCAGGAACAGGATGGGTACAAAAGTAGAATTCATAATGCGGGTTCAAATCCCTATATATGAAGAAACGGCTTGATATGGAGCATATGTAGTATGGATTGCATACTGTTCCAGAGTCTTGCTTGCATTAGAATAAGTGCATCATTGCATTAGTTAATCTTGCATTAGAGTCTAAGTCAATCTGGTCAATAAGTGTACACTGACACATCAATTATATATACACGTTTCTCTTTTTATCAATCTGGTTGTTTAAAGTTGAGAATCGCTGCTAGTCATCAGCCTTAAAGTGCCAGTATATGTACTGATATCCCCACTTCAATAGGTACTGGATTGCAAAGCTACAGGTACAGGATTCAGGAGGACTCAAGGCAGAAGAAGCAAAGTGTTGATTTATTTCAATTGTAAAATATGTTGTAATTTATTTATGTTGAGAAGCATCCAAGTGAAGTGCCAAGTGTTATGTATTATTTATTGTACTCTGATGTATTTCTTATTGAAAGTTTGTAACACTTGGGCTTGTATGGCATTATTGTAACACTGATGTAATGTATTGCAGTTTTATATCATTTGGACTTGTAATACATTTGTGTTGAATAAAAAGTTTTAAATTTTCCTGTTTTTCTGTGTATTGTGACTAATTGAAGGAAAAGATTCTATGTCACAGTTTCTCAGTGTATGGAAATCGGGGCGTTACAATAACCCTTGTAGTTTAATTAGAGGGCCTTATTACAAAAAGACTAGGTTCTTTCCAGAAAACTCATCGAAAGAAAGAAAGTTCTCCAGGGACTGATATGTGAGTTCAGGGCTGGTACGCAAGGATCTGCACATCTTAAGATATAGCTTGCGGAGATTTATTAGAGCCTCGTTGATGGCGGTGGTTTCAGCTTGTGGTTGTGTTTGTGAGGAGGGGTTTCGTTGAGTGGATTGCGAGATCGAAGGCAGAGGGGGGGGGAGCCACAATGTTTATTTCTTTTATTTGGGTTTTTTTATTTTCTTTTCTATTTTTCTGTCAAAATTTTAAGTAAAAATAACATTAGGGGTTTGCATGGCCCACATTAAATCTAGCCTATATAATAAAGAGAGATCTACGGTCCAGATTTAGGCTGGACAGATTCAAAAATAGAGATTGATGCTTTTATAATAACAAAAGATACAGGGTTTTAGAATAATTTACCTAATATCCATCTCGACTAGCAGTTCAAAGTTGGTGGGCCCCTCGATGCTACACTGATTAAGTTCTTTTTTGTAGTAATAGTGTAATGTTAAAAGAAACTTAATTGTTGGCTAAACATTGCCTTTCGAGTAATGAAATACATAGATTTGTTTATCTTTTCTTCTTCCTTTTTTATATGTATGATCAGTATGTATAGGTTAAATTTTAGTAAACCATATATAGTTTTCATGGGTTTGCAGAAAACCTTTACCATATATCTTTTTTGCAGTTTGACATACTATCTTCTCCTTGTCCGCAATCACACTTTACCTCTATTAACACTTGCATTTTTCTTTTCTGCTTCATCATCATCCTCCCTTCTTCCTTCGATTCTTTCCCTTCTTCGGCTACTCCTTTATCATCATCTCCATATATACCACACATCTACATACCTAATTGATCGGCCTACCTGTCCCCCCACCTCAAACTCTGTCGTTGCCTCTCCTTCCAATCGGTTTCTCTATCAAGTTTCCCCTCTTTCTTTCTCTATTCTATAATAAGTCCAAATTGAATTAAATCCAAGATCCTGATTGTCTCTCTATCACGAGAAAATCTTTCTCCATCTAATCTCCAAAGTTTTGATTTTCATCACCTATGTTTGATTTAATTTTGAATATTTCAGGATGCAAATGATGGGGTACAAAATGCAGACTGCAGTTCTGCAAAATTTCTGCAAAGCCCAGTACAGAACGATGCAAAAGCCCATCTAGAACGGCTCATCCCACAGCCGGCTTCTCACTGTTATGTGTCATATTCCTATTGAACCAACCTAATAAATTATAACTGCTTTCTCTTTCCTCTTTATCACCCCTGGACATGAGGAAAAAGAAAAGAGATTAAAAGCTAACCTGAAGACTAAAACATACCTTGTAAAAGTTCTAAACACGCTAACAGTTCTAAACACGCCAACTCACATATGGCTAGATATTTTTCTCTATCACCCTACATTTAAACAATTTTTTGACCTGTGAAGTCCGAAATCATATGATTATGGAAAATTAATAATTTGGGGGGCTGTTGGTACACAGATTGGAAGTTTCCTAGGAATGAGAGGATCTCTAGAAATCTGATGGTGAGAATGAAGATTCCCGAATATCGCGTTTGGTATAATACGCTGCATTCCCAGTAATTGATTTTCGTTTCAACCATCATATCTAATTGTACATTTTCCCTGCATTCCATTTTATCTTACTTTTATAAATACTAGTAAGCACGAAATTTGGAATCGAGATTATTAAGAACATGACATTTATTGAATTTTCAATGTGAATTTAGAAAAAGACGATTTTGGTAATCACAAAATTTGGAGTCAATATTATTCAGAAAATGACATTTATTGAATTTTCAATGTGAATTTAGAATAAAGAAACATTTATGGTGATCACGAAATTTGGAGTCGATATTATTAAGAAAATGACATTTATTGATTTTTCATTGTGAATTTTGAAACCCCCCCCCCCCCCCCCCCCCCCCAACCCAACCCAAAAAAAAAAAGAAAAAAAGAAAAAAAACTTGTCTGAAGAAGAAAATATGACGTGTGTTAATTTCTAATTCCATAATTATATATCCTCACATAATTCAAACATTTACCAAATTGACCCACTTTTTCAAAGTATTTACCAAATTGACCCACTTTTGAAACTATTTGCCAAATTGACTTACTCACTATCTGAGATAGCGAGTCTAGTTCAAATGAACCCACTATCGCACATTGGTGGAGACATGTTTGAAAGTGTTCCAAGTGGGGAAGTCATTTGAATGAAGGTGAGCCACACAGAAGCGTCATTTGATTATTCTCTTCTAGCATAATAAATAATCAATATCGTTCATATTAACTAGTGTTATCATGTGCAAATTGCACAGCCTAAAATAGTTTGGAGGGACACATAAAATTATATAGAACTTCAAAAAAATGTAAGATAATTTGGAGAAACTTATGAATATCATTTTACCGTAATTACTGAAATCTTCATTATCCTCCTCACATAAACAGATGGTTTAGAAAATCAATGACAAACCATAAAGTTATACAGTTGAATATTATTTTAATAAACTCGTGCATAGTGCACGTCTTAGTTAAATAGGAATCCCTATAATTTATCTTCTTTCTCTATTTTAAAATAGAAAGAAGCGATATATAGACCCTTTCTCATATTACTATAAGATATAGATATAATGTATATATTAATATCTATATGTATAAAAGAAACAACTAATTTGAACATTTTTAAATCTTATTTGGCACCTGCCTACTATCGTTATTGTTTGTACTTGCACATAAACGACATTTGAGTTGAACTAACATACGAATTTGGTGATAGGGGAGTGGAGCACATGGGTGATACATCCAAGTTGGGATGCCATTTGCATGAAGTTGAGCCACACAAAAGCGTCATTCGAATCTTCTCTTCTAACATGTTGAATTTTTTAGTGGACATAAATAGGTTTCAATAAAGTTAAAGCGTCATTTGAATCTTACTCGCCCACTCACCCACCACAACAAGCCAATTGACATGCATTAAAATCTTGTTGTGGGCCCATGAATTGATTGATCTCTTCCACCAGCCTACATGGTAGACTATAATCATATAGAAGAACTTTTACTTATCTATCTTTTCTTTTGTGTGAATATTTAAAGTAGGATAAATTTTATTTAACCACCCACTATTTAGGTGATTTGGCATAAAATTTACTTTTTTTTTCAGTTATAAAAAAACCCACCATTTGTTGGTACATTAATCGATAAACCGCAATCATACTTAAATTGATCACATAATATCACATAATATCACGTGATTGATGCTGTATTCTTTTGCTAAATCTCTAATACTATAATGGGAGAACCCCTTAGAGAGTAACCCAACCCGTGCAACGCACGGGTTGGGTTACTTTGGTAAATATTTTCGAAAGTGGATCTGTTTGGTAAATATTTTCGAAAGTGGATCAGTTTGAAAATTATTTTCTTTTTACTTATGGACTAACTTGGGTAAATATTTTCGAACGTAGACCTGTTTTGTAAATATTTTCAAAAGTGGATCGGTTTGGAAATTATTTTCTTTTGGCCCTTTTCATTATCCTTCAATTTTTTCCACGTGCACGTGTGCACGTGTATAATACTAGTATATTCTTAATGAGTAATGCTAGAGCCACTACCAATTTTACTACATTTCTCTTCACTACCTTAGGTTGTACACTCCAATAGGCAGGGGATGATAGAGTAGGTGGGAGAACTCTCCAATAGGAGTATGCCACCTAAGATAGTGAAGAAAATGTTAGTGAAATTGGTAGTGGCTAAAGCATTACTCATTCTTAATTGCCTCCAATTATCAGAATTTTTATCCGTACTAGGTCACTTTTTAAAAATATTTACATTTAAGAGTTACTGTCCAAATTATTAATGCTTGTGAGATACTCTGTGCCACGTCAGTAGCGGCCGTTATTCTCAATAACGGCCCCTTTATTTTAGAATCCGCTAATGGGATTAGCAGAATATTTTGTAAATTTTTTAAAATTTTTTTTGTCGATCGCTATTCCTGTTGGCGACCTTAATATAAATTAAGTTGCTAATAAGAATAGCGACCACTAATGAAGTATATTCTCCACACTTAGCCAAGTTTAGAGAGCTTCTATTCTCTGTAATTTTTAAAATTAACAACTTAACTGAGGTCACTATTGGGAATAGCGACTCGTATAACCGTGGTCGTTATTCCCAATAGCGACCATAAGACGGACCATATTGCCAATAAGGTCGGGCTCCCACTCTCTCTCTCTCTCTCTCTACACTTCAATTTAATTTCATCTTCCCCATCTTCTTCTTCCCAAAACCTTAAACCCCAATACCCCTAACCCCCAATACCTCCCGAAAATCATCACACATTTTCGTAGACTTCAATCCTTAAGCCGGACTCGTCTCTCTTCATCTCTCCCTGATCTCTCTCCACTAACTAACGACCTCCTACAATATTCAAATTTTTGAAAATTCCAAATCTGAAACCCTGGAGAGGTATGCCCAATATTTACTACTTGTAATGTTTGATTGTTTTTGTAGGTTATCGTTAGTTAACTTGTTGTTGAAATTATGCTTTCAGTTTGGGATTAATTCGTGCTTGAGAGTTGAATGCTGCTAAAACACATAACCTATAAAATTTGGTAATTATTATGTTTGCTTGTTACTCTTTATGAATGTTGTGTGGTTCACAATAGACAGTAATTAAATAAAACAACATCTTAAACTATAAAATTTGGTAATTATCATGTTTGTTTGTTACTCTTTATGAATGGTATGTCGTTCACAAGAGACGGTAAGTAAATAAAGCAACATCTTTGTGTTGGTTATAGACACGGAGGACATGATACATACCGTAAGTGATCGGGACAATTGAAATGTTATACATCAAATAAAATATTTGTCACAGTAAGAAGTGCGTGTAGCACTTCTCTGTTTTAGAATAGCATCCAGCTTCACAAATAATTCTTGAAATCCACTACTTTAGGATCCGTGCCAATCTTCACCATCATCATTCATCCGAACCTCATATCTGCCACTATACTAATGCAAAATTCTCTCCATGCTAATTACTGCAAGCTACCAAACTGGCAACAAAATCTCTTCAAATATCAACATCAACTGAGAGAGAACAAAACAAAGCTTACCTTGCTCCTAATAACTTTCTTAAATCCTTCACTACACCATCTCCATCTTTTAATCACAGAGGATGTGCATATATCAACCTATATTAAAATTAATCAATTCCTCTAAAATCTCAATTCCATTATTTCTCATGCCAATGTCACATATATGCATCAACTCAATCATTCACTATTAAGGCATAGAGTGACTTACATAGTTTGGCAAATTCTTCTTCATGCTTTAGGATCCGGATTCCTCACTCTTGTTCTTCTACCTCCCACATAATCTCTCTTTCCTGTTCTGTACAAGGGTCCCACAAACCTAATTTACATAACCTTCTAACCCTTATTATATCCGTCCGAAACCACTTCATCCCTATCACACTCACAGACTCATACTCGTGCCTGCCTTGTACAGCACCAACCTAAGTCAAATTAATGAGAAGCCCTCCTTTATTCGAAACATCATGTAAATCTCAAACATTCTCATAGAAACCCCTGTAAGTTCTAACATTTTTGTAAAAGTCCGTACTAAAAATTGGGGTGTTATACATATTTCCACAAACAAAAAATGCTTAGTGTAGTACTTTTTGGTTTCCTACTTTGGTACTATTAGACTTACGGTAATCTATATAAAATATTTTTACAATAATTAATTGTGAGCACCATCTCTATTAATGGAGTAGTATCAAAATAAAGAAAAAAAAGAAACACAATTAACAAATTATTCCCACGCATTCTCATTCCATCATGATTTTACATGACTTCTCAATAGGGATGCTTTCGGGCTCGCCGATACGAATTTATCCGATCGATCTGAATCTAAATTCGTAACCAAATCCGAATCCGAAATTTATGCGGATAAGGATATTAAAAATCCATATCGGTCGGATTCGGATCCGAATCCAGATAGGAAACCCAATTATTTTTTGGATATACGAATTTGAATTCGTCCAATTTGTTCGGATCGACTACAGATATCCGGATTATTATAATATATAATAATATGTCCAAAGTTGATCAATAATTTAGTTCTAAGTGCTTGGTTGTCTTCTTCCATTTCTACAGTGAAGAGTTCTAATGTATACTTTCTTTTTATTGCAGCCATGGAAAATTAAAATTAGGTCCTTATGTTGGCCTTAATTTTTTTGGTTTGGACATTTAAAAACATTCTATTTATAGTTATTTAATGAAAATGAAAGTTGATATTAGGACTTGAGTTGACCTTAACTTTCAAAAATATATAATTTATAGTTATATATAAATGAATATACTAGTTTTAATATAATCTTTAAACTCTTTTATATTGTCGTCAAAATTTAGTATGATTATAAACATTTTTTCCACTCACATTATATATTAAATTACAATCATCTATAATTTTAATTTTATACCCAAAGTATCATTTTTTTCTTTGTAATTAATATATTAAGTTAAAATTTGGTTATATTCGATTTGATTTTCTTTTCTTTTCATACATAAATCTTATATAATATAATTTTAATATCCTAAATCGTATCTGTATTCGATACATTGTATCCGTATAAAAAATTGTGGATAATTTTTTTTCGTGTTATATCTTGTATTCGTATCAAAATTCTTTTTTAAAATATGGATATGACAAACATTGGTATAGTTATTTTTTTTTGTATGAAAACATTGGTATAGTTACATTGTTATAGTTATTAATATCTGATATTTATCCAATCTGAAAACATCCTTACTTCCCATCAAACTTTCAAAGCACCATCCCCATTTGGAAGTCTTATAAAAAGGATATTTGGTAGCTGTCTTAGGTTAATGAATGGGACCCTCCCGCCTTCTCTATAAAACCACTACCAATAGCCCTACCTCTTCTCCCCACCCCTCTCCTCTCTCTCATTATCATCATCATCAAAGTCAATCATGAGCTCAGTAACCCAAGTAACAGCCTCCTCCTCCTCCTTAGATGAGGAAGCCCACATGATGTATGCCTTCCAACTCACCAGCTCCTCCGTTCTCCCTATGACTCTCAAAGCAGCCATTGAACTCGACCTCCTCGAAATCATCGCAAAAGCTGGGCCTAGTGCTCACCTGTCTCCATCTGAGATTGCTGCTCGGTTGCCAGCTGAGAAGAACCCACAAGCTGCAGTCATGTTGGATAGGATTTTGAGGCTGTTGGCTGCCTACGATGTGTTGACCTGTACAGTTGATACAAGTAGTGAGGGTAGGGTTGAGAGGAAATATGGGGCTGCCCCTGTGGTGAAGTATTTGACCAAGAATGCGGATGGGGTTTCCTTGGGTGCTCTTTCACTCATGGTCCACGACAAGATCCACATGGAGTGCTGGTACCATTCTGTGCAACTATCTGTTAATTCTTGTTTTATTATTTCTTATTAATATAATACAGTGATGCCTTTGACATTTTTGGTATTCCATTTTGATATTCAAATTTTTGAACCATGATTTATTGTTATGGTCATGTTTCAAAAACTATGTATCACATCAGAATTTTTGCTTATCAGTGCTTTTGAGTAGCACTCATAAATGACATGCCGTCATCTAATTTCAATATACAAAATCTATGTATTCTTCTCAGTGGAAATATTTCATTAATTTTGTTTTAGCACATATGTTTAGTAAACTTTTGACATTGCAATTTAGTATCTAAGAATAGGAATAGACTTGAGATCCCCTGTTTTTTGTGTAGGAAATATGATTGATTGCCTTATGGTAGCATATATCTGTACGGATTAGGATGTACATTTATGAATTCATAATCCGTTTCTAAGTGACTTAATTAAATCTTCTAATAAAAATTAAGTATAAAGTTTTGTATTTAATTGTTTTTCTCTTTGATTTATATTGTACAGGTACTACTTGAAAGATGCAATATTGGATGGAGGCATCCCATTCAATAAGGCCTTTGGAATGAATGCATTCGAGTACTACGGTAAAGACCCTAGATTCAACAAGCTCTTTAATGAAGGTATGAGAAGTCACTCAACAATTATTACCAAGAAGCTCCTTGAAATGTACAAGGGCTTTAGCGACCTCAAAGTGCTTGTAGATGTTGCTGGCGGTGTCGGAGGAACCATCGGTACAATCATCAACAAATATCCTCACATTAAAGGGATTAATTTCGACCTGCCTCATGTGATCTCAGAGGCACCAGTTATTCCCGGTAATTGATTTTTGTTTCCACCATCTGATCTACTTGTATATTTCTCCTGCATTCCATATGATCTTCCTTTCACAAATACTCGTAATCACAAAATCAGGAGTCGATGTTATTAAGAAAATGACATTTATTGAATTTTCAATGTGTATTTAGAAGAAAAAAAACATTTATGAGTTAATGTGGACTTCAAGATATCATTATGAGGAGCGGTTGTAATTTTTTTTTGGATTTTTAATATGTATGTGCTAACAAATACTTGAGTATCGTGTGTCCCTTACAAATATGTATTTTTATATTTGTTCTCAACAATATATATCACTTTCTTAATTACCCCTCTAGTTAAAAAAAAAAACCTCAAAACGGTGGAGAATTTTCATTTTTTTTAATGGACTTAATGGAAAATGATTGAAATATTATCTTCTCTACCTTTCAAACCTTATCTTCTCCATACTTGTAAATCCGAGCAATTATTAATCCAACCAATACTTATTAACTATTCACAAAATTTCTTTATTTTTCTTCAAGAATAGAAAAAACCAACAGTGCATCTTAGAGAACTACGTATTCCTCATCATGTTACTTTATCCAAATTTGCCATCATTTATTTTCCTTGAAACTGTTAAATTTTGTCTTATTTAATTGTCTAATTTGATGTTTTAATTTGATATCTATTTGTCTCGTAAAAGTAAAATCATGGTTAACTTAGTGATATCTAATATAGGGGTAAATATAAAATGAAGTCCAAATTGTTATAGGCAGATACGAAAATACACATTTGTGAGGAATATATATGACATTATCATATTTGTTAGGGAAATACATATTAAAAACCCTTTTTTTCTTCTTCCCCCATTTGTTTGAAGAAGAAAACATTACACGGGTTCATTTCTAATTGCTAGCTATATATCCTCACACATGATAAGATCCATAATAAATAATCGATACCATTCATATTAATTTACATATTATAATAACTGTATGTATAAAAGAAACAACTAATTTGAACATTTTTTAAAATCTTATTTGGCACCTGTCTACTATGTTTATCCTTTGTATTTGCACATAAACGAAATTTGAGTTGGACTAACGTACTAATATGGTGATACAGGAGTGGAGCACATTGATGGAGACATGTTTGAAAGTATTCCAAGTGGGGATGCCATTCTCATGAAGGTGAGCAACACAGAAGCTGCCAAGTCATTTGATTCTTCTCTTTTAGAATTTGCTGGGTTTTTTAGTAGACTTAAATAGGATTCAAGAAAATTAATTAAATTTGCCTACGCACCCACCCAACCACCCACCACAACAAGCCAATTGACATGGATTAAAATATCTTTTCCACCAATCTAGGGTGGTCGACTAGAATAATAGGGAAGAACTATTACTTTTCTATTTATTCTTTTGTGAGACAAAATTTAAAGTTGGATAAATTTTATTTAACCATCCTTAGTACAAGTGGTTTGGGACAAAATTTACTTATTCTTTTTCGTTATAAAAACTCACCATTCGTTAGCACCGTTAATCGATAAACATCCATCTCATATTTTAATTGATCACATAATTTCACGTGATTAATTAGGCACCTGGGATTAATACGGCACTTCATGAACTTAGTTGCAATAAAGTTAGGCACTTGGGTTATGTTTGGTAATAAAAGCTGTAAAAGCTGTATATTTACTGGAGTTTAGTTGTAATAAAAGTTGTATATAACTTAATTATTGGTGAGAACTAACTTTTTAGAAAATAATTGTAGTGGATTCTTCATGATTGGAGCGACGAACACTGCGCTAAACTACTGAAAAATTGCTGGAAGGCCCTACCTGAGAATGGAAAGGTGATCCTTGTGGAGGGAATCCTCCCAGTGAACCCTGAGCCCACACCTATGGCCCAATTCATGTTCCACTTGGACATGTTCATGTTGACCCAAAGCCCAGGGGGCAAAGAGAGGACCGAGAAGGAGTTTGAGTCTCTAGCCA
This sequence comes from Hemerocallis citrina, assembly GCA_017893485.1. Classification (NCBI taxonomy): domain Eukaryota; kingdom Viridiplantae; phylum Streptophyta; class Magnoliopsida; order Asparagales; family Asphodelaceae; genus Hemerocallis; species Hemerocallis citrina. The sequence continues at coordinate 170,239,337 of CM030366.1, forward strand.
AAGGGGCAGGGTTCTCTGTATCCAAAGTTGTCTGCGGATACACCAATTCTTGGGTAATTGAGTTGTACAAGTAGATCGATGCACCTGTAGTGTGCTTGTCAATGTGAGATGCATGCATATATACGGTTGAACGTTATGTTGATTGTGGAGGTCATATTACTGCATTCCTTGATAATGTTTTGGTTTGACGCTTGTGCTAAGTAAGTTCCTTTTCTATTTATACTACAATAAAAGGTCTGTTGTTGGCTTTGAGTAATGAATATGGAAGCTTTTTTCTTTTTCTTTTTCTTTTTGAGCAAAATTAAATATGTGAAAGTTTCATACTTTGGGCTCTAACAACGTCAATATGCATGGACCAAAGTGTGCCATATATATATATATATATATATATATATATATATATATATATGGGTAAAAGGGTTATGAGCAACTTGCTCATTTAGTAAATGAGCAATTGATTATGTGGCATGCATGTGATACATTGGACAACTAACTCTTTTAAGACTTTTCCAATCACATGTATGTCACATCATCATTTGCTCATTTAATAAATGAGCAAGTTGCTCATAACCCTTTTACCCTATATATATATATATATATATATATATATATATATATATATATATATATATATATATATATATAAGTCAAGAAAATTGAAAACAAGAACAATTTTTCAATGATAAAATGTGACAACCAATTGTATGGAAGCCTTGGCTTAGGTTGGGCTTAAATCCATAGGAAAATGGATCTCATTAGAGGGGAAAAAAACGGAGTTCAAATACGAATTTTGGATACAAAACTTTGCTAAGGATGAGATTTTCGAGCTTCATGTTGTTGCTGTAGGCACTTAACCTATCTTATGTAACCGAGTTAGTTAAATGTGGATTTAACCTATTCATACCGGTACTTGTTGCATGTATGTCTACAACGATGAGCTTACCAAGATCGTAAGTTAACCATGTCGATCTTTAAGAAGAAGCAAAAATTGTTAAACAAGATATACAGTGTAAAGAAGCTGAAAAGTTACCAAGAATGAAGTATAATTGCAGTCTTTTCGTTCTCTGTCTCCCGACTATGAATACTAATTAATATTTCGATATAGCTCAGCAATATAAATTTCAAAACATTCATCTATTTATTGTCTATTACCTTATATAATAGGAATTGCTTACTGAACTAAGTTTTGACTATTCTCGAATTCCTAGTTTTTAATGAACCAATAGAAATTTCTCATTGACTCTTTCAATAAAATCCATATGGATCATGCGTTATGATTTCATATTGAATTTGCTCAATTACTAAGGGTGTTTGGTTCGTTGCAACTGCATTGGAGTTGCAATTGAAAGTGAAATTTGAAAAAAAAAAAAAAAATCCTTAAAATCTTTGCACCCCATTACAAACATATTTCATACTATTCAACAAAAATTCCACAACCATGTATGATGAGCTTTTGTCTCTTATCTATTCTCCAACAGGTGTTTGAGGGGCTTGTGATTTGTTATGTTAAAAAGCTCTCTGTCCAGCAGACAATGCCTCAATTTCTTCACAGCTAAGAAAATTGCAAGCATCTCCTTCTCATAAGTGGATAGATACTTGCTATGGAAGCTATTGCTGCATAAGAATTGCTCCAATTCCAGAACCAACTGCATCACACCCCAAGAGAAACTTCTCAGCAAAGTTAGGAAATTTGTACACCAGTGGTGTAATTAGAGCAGTCTTGAGAGCTTCAAAAGCGGTTTAAGCAACTACAAACCACTTGAAAGATCCTTTCTGTAACATCCCGTACTTAAGAGTATATATATATATATATATATAATAAAATACAAAGAAAGCTATCAAGTTGCTTTCATTCAATAGTAAGGAAATCAATGGTCCAGATCTAAGCTCCCAAAACATATTTTCCCTCCCAAAAGTTTTCCTCCAAAACTCAAATTCAAATCTCCCGCCTCCCCCCAAAACAACTCCTTTATTTATTTAATGATCTCTCTCTCTCACACATTCTCTCTCTATTTACTGAAAAATTTAAATTTTCAGATTTCAGGTTTGTAAATTTTCAGATTTTTTTGTTTTTTTTATTGCTCATGTTACATTGAAAATAACAAATATCTCCTCAATAGTTAAATTTCATCATTTTCCACCCTCAAAGTTCTAAGAAGTTGGATTTTAAACCCCCATTTATAATTATTTTTCAACATATACTAATGGAAACATGAACTTTTATTTACAACTAATTATTGTCATACTATTCAAACTTGAGCTATATAATTGTTGTTTTATTGTTTACAAGACTTTTCATTTGATGTATCGTTTCAAAGACGTGCCGAAGGCACGTGTCCACGGGCAAATCTAGTATATAATAAAACACAATGAAAGCTATCAAGTGGCTCTCCTTCAATCCTCCAAAAATCAAAGGCCCAGATCTAACCTCACAAAATACATTACCCCCCCCCCCCGCCCCGCCCAAACCCCACCAAAAGTTCTCCCCCCCCCAAAACTCAAATTCAAATCCCCCACCCAAAATAACTCCTTTATTTATTTAATTATTTATCTCTCTCTCTCTCTCTCTCTCTCTCTCTCCTATTCAAAAAATTTTAAAAATAAAATTATAAAATTTAGAAAAATTAAAAATTTTAAAAATTAAAAAAATTTAAAATTTAAAAACTTTTAAAAAAATTCAAAAAATAAAAAACTTTTAAAAAAATAATTTTTTTAAAAAAATTAATTTTAAAATTTTAAAATTTATAAAAATTAATTTTTAAAAAAAAAATTAAAAAATTAGAAAAAAAATTTAAAAAAAATAATAAAATAAAACTATAAAAACTTTAAAAATAATTAAAAAAATTTAGAAAATTTAAAAATTAAAAAAATAGTCAAATAAAAATATTTTAAAATTTTTAAAAATTTTAAAAAAATAAACAAAATAATGAAATTTTTAAAAATTTTAAAAATAAAAAAAAAAGTAACAAAAATTAAAATTTTAAATTTTAAAATCTCAAAACAAATCCAAATACAATGTTGAACCCCAATCAAGAGGTCGTCACCGATATCTGATCCGCTGCTGATTTCGTATTGGTGACTCCCCTCCACCAAATCGAGCGCGAATATCAAGTGACTTTGTATCGGCGACTCCACTCCACCGAATAGAGAGCTTCTATATGCGATGCGACGACTCTAATTTCATCTCATTAACCGAATTCTCATTCTAATTTTTAATTTTGTGTGTGCAGGGGATTACTCAGTTTTTTGCTGACTCAAATTTTGTGTCATGGGATCTAAGTTCAGAGAGTTATGATTGTTTTATTTTTTGGTTTAAAAAAATTTAATTCTGTGATTTATTTGATGAGTTTTTTTATTGGTTTTGATTTAAGGTGTACGCAAGTGAGAGATGGATTATTTGGTGGCCTCAATTTGGGCTTCCAAACCATAGCAGGACAGGTAAGCTGACCAGCAACCTAGAATAACTTGCAAATTTGCAACATTAATTTCTTTACTACAAGAGAAAGTACTATCGTGAAGTGTTCCCTTTACTGGTTATTAGAAACCATGGATAACATAACATATAAGAACTTTTAGTGTATGTTTGGATATATAGGATTGGGATGACTGAAGTTTACCAGTGAAAGATGCAAACTCTCCACTCAAGAAAGACAGCTAAAGTAAATTTTTTATTTATCCATTTCGATTTTTTTTATAAAGGTACAATGGGGAGACAAAGTGAAGATAAAAAAAATGATTAGCTTAGTTTAGAGTTTTGAGAACTTCATGTATTTCATTTAGGCTGAAATAATGATAAGAGGTATTTCAATTGCAAACTGAGTCTCAGACAAACAAATATTTAGATTATTGGTATTGTAGATACCTTCACACCTACACTTGGGTTACCATTGTATTTAGACATACTCATAGTGGTTATGGAATTAGAGTAAGCTCTATAAAACCTATATGATAATGTCCTTTCATAACTATTACAAGCATCTAAAAGTAATACTGAAGTTAAAAAAACCGTTATGCAGTGTTTCTAACAAACTATATGCATTCTAGGTAAGTTCAAGCTAATGATTATGAAGACGATGGTTGAGCTTAAAGGTAGATATACTGCTTCCTCAAAAAATATGTTTGCTACTTCAATTAATTTGCTGGACCTCCAAAACTATTTTATATAATCAAACCAGGTGCACCGTTCCGAAGACGGGCCACAGGCACGTGTTAACGGACAAATGTAGTATATATATATATATATATATATATATATATATATATATATATATATATATATATATAATGTGAGAAGGTGTATAGGGAGTTCTTTGGGCTTGGTCCTATAGGATTTGGGCCATATGGATGAGGAGAGGTGGCTGGTGCTTGGGTTGGTGGGGCCCAGGCCTTTGCTGATGTGGAAGACGTGAAGGAGGGGAGTTGTGTGCTCTGTGTGTGTGCATGTTGCATGTGCTTTGGGTGTGTTGTGTTCGGTTGTGGCTTTATCCCACATTGGTGGAAGTGAATGAATTGTGTGTGTATATATAATTAGGCCCATGATCAAGAGGCACCGAATGGTTATGAAACCTTTTGTGAGGTACGCCTGTAGTGGGCATTTGTTAGGATCTATTTTTTGCGTGTGCGCATGTGCAGTCGTTTGTGCAGCTGAGCAGGGCTCGCAGCGTTACAAATGGTATCAAAGTCGACTTTCAAAATAGATTGTGCGTAAGAGTGGGTTAGAGGTATGCCTGAGCAATGCCAGTGGTCCCGGGTAGGGGAACTTGATAGCAGAATCAGGGTACTCCACTCCACATCGGCTAGAAAGAGATCTTGTGCTAGATTGCAAGCTTCAGGATTAACGAGGACACTGAGTTCTTAAGAGGGGGGGGGGGGGGGGGTGTTGGTGTGTAACACACCGTATTTAAGAATATGAATATATTTAAGAATATGGATATATTTATGAATATATATATATATATATATATATATATATATATATATATATATATATATATATATATATATATATATATATAGGGAAAGCTTCGGTTGTGCACTACCTATAGTGCACACGGCATGTGCACTAGGCCTTCGGGCGTTCATATCGACGATCCGAACCGTTCACATTAATCTACATATCTAAATTAGTCTAAATATGTAAAATCAAATCATTTGAAATTCATTTGCCCATCCATCATGTGACTATAAAAAACAATGATTTTTAACCATACAATTTTGTAAAACTTCAATGGATGGGTAAATGAATTTTAAATGATTTGATTTTACATATTTAGACTAATTTAGATGTGTAGATCAATGTGAATGGTTCGGATCGTCGATATGAACGCTCGAAGGTCTAGTGCACACGCCATGTGCACTAGAGGAGTGCACAACCGAAGCTTTCCCTATATATATATATATATATATATATATATATATATATATATATATATATATAAGGTAAAAGGGATATGAGCAACTTGCTCATTTAGTAAATGAGCAATTGATAATGTGGCATGCATGTGATACATTGGACAACTAACCGTTTTAATGATTTTCCAATCACATGTATGTCACATCATCAATTGCTTATTTACTAAATAAGCAAGGTACTCATACCCCTTTTCCTCATATATATATATATATATATATATATATATATATATATATATATATATAAGTAAGAAGGGGGTAGCTGGGCCTATAGGGGTTTCTATGGGCCTTGGTGCATGGAGATGTGTCCATATGATGTCAATGAGAAGAGGAGTGGCTGCTTTGGTGGTGCGGCTCGGTTCCTTGATGACGTGGAAGATATGAGAGAAAATAGGTGTTGTGTGTGTGTGTGTGTGATGTACGTGCTTGATGTGTGTGTGTGTGTGTGTGTGTGTGTGTGTGTGTGTGTGTGTGTGTGTGTGTGTATATATATATATATATATATAAGTAAGAAGGGGGTAGCTGGGCCTATAGGGGTTTCTATGGGCCTTGGTGCATGCATGGAGATGTGTCCATATGATGTCAATGAGAAGAGGAGTGGTTGCTTTGGTTGTGGGGCTCGGTTCCTTGATGACGTGAAAGATATGAGAGAAAATAGGTGTTGTGTGTGTGTGTGTGATGTACGTGCTTGATGTGTGGCCAGGGGAGTTGTGTGTTGTGTGTGTGTTTGCTGGTGCACGTGCTTTGGGGTGTGTTATGTTGGGTTGTGGTTTTATCCCACATCGGTGGAGGTGAATAAATTATGTGTGTATATATACTTTGGCCCATGATCAAGAGGCACCGAATAGTTTTGACATCTTTTGTGAGGTACGTCTGTGGTAGGCAGTTGTTAGGATTTATTTTTTGTGTTTATGCACGTGTAGTCGTGTGCACAGCTGAGCGGGGCTTGGAGTTCGGGGTGTAACAAACAATACAACCCTACCCGGGACCTGTACATCTGCTACCTCCATTTCAGGTGTACATCTAACCCACTCTTACCCACGATCGATGTCGAAAGTAGGCTCTGATACCATTTGTAACGTCCCGAGTCTGGCTTAGCTGCGAACGCGACTATACATGCGCGCACGCGAACAAAAGAAGTCCTAACAACTTCCCACCACAGGCTTACCTCACAAAAGGTGCTATAGCTTGTAGGTACCTTTTGCTCCTTGGCAAATATTATATACACACTCTAATCCTCTCTCTTATGGTCGATATTGGACCAATTGAATCCCACACACCATGATGCATGGCTTGATCAAAGCCATTCTGGCCACACATCAAGCACGTGCATCACACACACACACACACACACACACACACACACACACACACACACACACACACATTTTCTCTCCTATCTTTTACGTCATTAAGGAACCGGGCCGCACCCCCAAAGCAGCCACTCCTCTTCTTATTCACAACAAATGGCCAAATCTCCATGCACCAAGGCCCATAGAAACCCCAATAAGCCCAACTACCCCCTTCTCACTTATTATTATTATTATTATTATTATTATTATTATTATTATATATATATATATATATATATATATATATTCTCCCAATATAATGTTATATATATACTCTTAAGTAGGGGGTGTTACATTTTTTTTGTTAGAGGTACTAGAGGTTCGGAGATTATTGCATAGTTATCAATGAACTTTCAATAATACCCTGCTAGGTTTAAGAATCCTCTTAATGCCTTAATAGACTTAGGAATGGGCCAATTATTCACTGCAGACACCTTGCTAGGATCTACCACTACCCCAGTATCTGACATACTGTGTCCAACATATGCCATCTCTCTTTGTCCAAACACACACTTGCTCAGTTTAGCCTGCAAAGAGTTCTCCTTCAACAATTGCAACACCTATCTCAAGTGTTGTACATACTCACTCCTTGATTTGTTGTAGACAAATCAAAGACCACTAGTACCAACTCCCTTAAGTAGGGTTTAAACACTGCATTCATGGGGAATTGAAAGGTGGACGAAGCATTAGTCAAGCCTGTTGATTCTTGATTTTGATGATCACAACACACTGCAACATGTGTCTATGTTATACAGCTAACATTACAGGTTGCACATACAAAAGATTATTTCTGCTGAACAAATGAACAAGCTCAAAGGATACAGACAAAGACTTCACTCAAGACAAGACTCAAAACAAGACACAAGACCCAAATCAAGACTCAAGACCTCAAGCTCAAATGTGTCAAGTTATTATGTCTTGTAAAACATTGTATTTTACTTTTGTTGAGTCTTAGTCTGATTGTAAAGCCTTGTCACACACACATACACTCACAAAATTCATAATGTGTGTTTTTCAAAAACCCCAAAAGAGTCAAAACAGTTTGAAGTAATTTAACTGTTGAGTACCAGTCGACTGATACTTCTGGCAGTCGACTGATAGTACAAAACTGTTTTAAATTTATTCAAACTCTGACCAGTCGACTCATATGGCAACCCAGTCGACTGTTCGAGTGCTTTTGACCGTTTTTTGTTTTCAAATTTGATTTTTCAAAAGCAACAGCTCTTAGATCCGTTGGTTGACAGTTGGAATAACTGTCCCCCAACGTTTAGGAGATCTAACTCTATAAAAAAGAGTTCAGATCTCACTGAAAAGATCTAACAACATTTTACAACAATTTTTGAGATACCGAGCACTCTTTGAGAAAATTCTAAGTGAAAAATTTGAGAAAAAGCTTTCAAGTTCAAATCCTTTGGTTCTCTACACTCAGTCCAGTATAGCAACGATTTCGCTCTGGACTGGGTATAGAAGTCGACCTTGCTTTTAGCCACGTGCAACAACACAATACACCAGCAAGGCTATAGGTTGACTGTAAAGTTTTTCTTGTTCCTTTTGCTCTCGGTTGGAGAGTGGTTTTTGACTCTAGGTTGTAGAGTCGGTTTGTTTCACTCTTGGTAGTAGAGTGGGTCTGCTTTCTCTGGTTGAGAAAAAGGACTACTGGTTAGACAAGGTTGTTGTCTTAACGCCGTAGGGTGGTATTCTTGTAAACTTTTTCAAGAATAGTGGAAATCTTAAGTGGGTTGCTTGGGGACTGGACGTAGGTCGGAAGGACCGAACCAGGATATATCTTGTGTACTCTGTGATTGGTTGTCTTGATTTTGCATTTACTCTTGTTTACTTAAGTTCTGCAAAAAGTGTCTGGACAGTCGACTCCTTGCACTATCAGTCGACTGGTCAGTGTCATATAAGTTGTATTTTCATTGTATCTTCAGTCGCCTGTCTTATCTATAAGTCGACTGCACAGAGTTACTGTTTTTGCTTTATTTTGGTCATATCAGTCGACTGGCTCACAACCAAGTCGACTGCACCGAAGAAAATTTCCGCAGTTTTGTTTATTAACACTATTCACCCCCCCTCTAGTGTTTGTTGTCTCGCCTACAGGATCCAACACTTGGTATCAGAGCAAGGTTACAGGCTATGACAACTACTTCAAATACAAATCAGTACCATGAAGGCCAATCTACACAACGGCCACCGCTATTCGATGGAACTAACTACAATTATTGGAAGTGCCGAATGAGAATCTACCTCCAATCAATCAACTACGCGATATGGCAAATGACAGAGACTGAATTCACTGCCCCTACCATTCTATATGCACAATGGAATGATGATCAAAAGAATCAAACCATGAACAATGCCAAAGCAATGAATGCCTTATTTTGTGCACTTACAAAGGAAGAATTCAACCGTGTATCCAATGCTACAACCGCACATCAAATTTGGCATACACTCGAGGTAACACATGAAGGAACGAATAAAGTTAAAGAGTCTAAAATTTCTGTTCTTGTTCACAGGTTTGAGATGTTCAGAATGAAGGAAAACGAGACTGTGTCCGAGATGATCACCAGATTTACAGATATCACAAACTCCCTTGTAGCCCTTGGAAAGATTTACACTCAAGCGGAGATGGTTAAAAAAGTCTTACGTGCACTAGAGGAGACCACAGCAATAGAGGAAGCAAATGACTTGTCACAACTTTCTCTTGAGAATCTTGTGGGCAATCTCATGGCATACGAGGTCCAACTTGAAGATTGAAAGAAGGATACAGAATCACAGCAAACAAAGAAGAAATCATTGGCTTTTAAAGCCATGACAGACTCAGAAGATGAGGAAGAAGATGAAGAGGAGATAGCAATGTTCAAGAAATTCTTAAAGAAGGGTAAGTTTAATTCTAAAAATAGAGATACTAATGACCCTCCTACATGTTTCAGGTGTAATAAAATAGGTCACATGAAGAAGGATTGTCCCTTAGAAAATGCAAAGAACAAGGGAAAACCATCCAACTTCAAGAAGGACAAATATTCAAAGAACAAATTTGCCAAGAACAAGAAGGCCTATCAAGCTACATGGGATGATAGTGATTCGTCTTCCGAAGAAGAAACGGATGAAAACAACGAAGTGGCAAATATGTGTTTCATGGCTGCACAAGAACATGTAAGTAATGACTATGATTCAGAAGATCTTCTTGATGCTTTTAATGAAATATTCCAAGAGTTAAAAAAGGAAAAGATTAGAGTTAAGAATCTAGAGAAAGTTAATCAAACACTTTCTCAAGAAAATCTTAACCTTGATAAGGAAGTGAAATCTTTAAATTCTCGCATTGCAAGTTTAGATACTGATCTTGAAACTCTCAAAAAGAATTATGAAGAGATTTCAAAAAACGTATCTAAGTTTAACAAAGGCAAAGAGAATTTAAATGATGTCCTTCACCATCAAGTAAAATCTAGTCAAAAATATGGACTTGGTTTTAAAAATTCTTCTATAAAAGAATCTCCTACTAAAAACACTAGTAGAAATAAATCAGCATCTATTTCTACTGTTACACACAAGTTATATGAATTTTTTGAAAAGCCTAAGGTTGTTAATGCTAGTGATAAAAGCAAATCTACTGTTCGGTTAAGTCGACTGAACCAATCTACCAGTCGTCTGTCCAGAGGAATTGAATCTCATTCAACGAGATCAAAATCTCATATAAGTCGACCTAGTGTACCATCAAGTCGACTGACTCAGACTAGCAGTTGACTGAAGGACATTGTTAAGTCGACTGGACAGAACAAGGTTATATGGGTTCCAGTCAGCTTAAATAAGAATGATAGAATTGCTTATATTAACTCATATGTTTTAACTGTGTGTAAGTCTATTAATTATATTCCTGCTTATGGAGCAAGATCAAACTCTTCATGGGTTTGGTTTCCCCCAAACTAATGTATTTTGGACCCAATAAAAAGGGTACCATATTTACCTTAAATTTTTTATAGGTACCCAAGAAAGAACGCTGGATACTAGACAGCGGGTGTTCAAAACATATGACAGGACATGCCAACCTACTATCCACCATTCAAAGCATAGATGGAGGAACTGTCACCTTTGGAGATAACAACAAAGGATAGGAATTGGCATGGTCGGTAAAATTTCTAACCCAACCATAGAAAACGTATTATTAGTTAGTGGTTTAAAGCATAATCTTTTAAACATTAGTCAGTTATATGATAAAGGGTATAAAATAGTTTTTGAAAAAGATGCATGTTTGATTTATGATTCCACTATGCAAAATGTTGTTTTTCAAGGTTTTCGTAAAAATAATATTTATGAATTGTGTTTAAATGCAATTGAATTTTCAAATATTTTTGTTTAATAGCTTCTAACAATGAATCTTGGTTACGGCATAGAAGATTTGGACATGTGAACATGAAAAATCTCTCAAAATTATCTAAATATAACCTAGTTAAAGGACTGCCAAAACTATCCTTTAAAAAGGATAAGTTATGTGATGCATGTCAACTAGGAAAACAAATCAAATCCACTTTTAAAACAAAAGAAGTAATTTCCACTAGTAGGCCACTCGAATTAATTCATATGGATTTATTTGGCCCTGCTAGAGTTGCTTCTTTAAATAAAAGTAGATATGTATTTGTTTTAGTAGATGATTTTTTAAGATTCACTTGGACATTCTTTTTAAAACATAAAAATGATGCGTTTGATGAATTTGCACATTTTTGTAAACGTATTCAAAATAAAAAATCTCTAACCATAGTCACTATTAGAAGTGATCATGGTGGAGAATTTGAGAATGGGATATTTACAGAATATTGCAACAAGAATGGTATAACACATTCATTTGCATTTCCTAGAGCTTCACCACAAAATGGAGTGGTTGAACGGAAGAATAGGACTTTGCAAGAATGCGCACGTACTATGCTTGTTGAAAGCAATTTACCAAAGCACTTTTGGGCTAAAGCTGTTGCTACAGCTTGTTATGTTTTAAATAGGATTCTTATAAGACCTAAGCTAAAGAAGACTTATTATGAGTTATTTTTTAACAAAATTCCTAAAGTCTCTTACTTTAAGACATTTGGTTGTAAGTATTTTATTCTAAACACAAAAGATAATTTAGACAAATTTGATCATAGATCTAATGAAGGTATCTTTTTAGGATACTCAAATAGGAGTAAAGCATATAGAATTTTCAATAAGTCTACGATGACTATTGAAGAATCAATGCATGTTTCATTTGATGAATCTTTGCCTTCATCAACTTTAAATAAAGATGATGAAATTGATCCATCACCTTTAGATAATGTGATTAAATCTTTAGAACAAACTAATCTGACTGATAAGTCGACTGATAAGGACTTCCAGTCGACTGAAGTGAAGCAGTCGACTGAAGAACCTGTTAAGTCGACTGATCCTATTATGATATCTTCAACTTTACCAAAGTCATTTGTTGAAGTTAAAGATCATCCTCATGACTTAATAATTGGTAACATCTCCCATGGCATTCAGACACGTTCACATGTTAATATGATTTCTCATACAGCATTCTTGTCGGATTTTGAACCGAAAAATATACAAGAAGCTTGTGAGAATGAATATTGGATGAATGCCATGCAAGATGAACTAAACCAATTTATAAGGAATGATGTATAGGATTTAGTTCCTCGACCTCCTGATCAGACTATTATTGGTACCAAATGGGTATTTAAAAATAAGTTAGATGAATCAGGACAAGTTGTAAGGAACAAGGCTAGATTAGTTGCTCAAGGGTATAATCAAGAAGAAGGTATAGATTTTGATGAAACATATGCTCCTGTTGCTAGACTAGAATCTATTCGTATTTTATTATCTTTTGCTTGTTTCATGAATTTTATACTTTATCAAATGGATGTTAAAAGTGCTTTTCTTAATGGGTTTATTAAAGAAAATGTTTATGTTAAACAACCACCAGGTTTTGAACATGAACAATTTTCAGATCATGTTTATAAATTGAAAAAGGCTTTATACGGTCTTAAGCAAGCACCTCGTGCTTGGTATGATCGTTTGAAAACTTTTCTTTTAGAAACAGGATTTGAAATCGGTAAAGTAGACACTACTTTGTTTATCAAAAGAGTTAAGAATGATATCTTAATCATACAAATATATGTTGATGACATAATTTTTGGTTCTACTAATAATAATCTATATCAAGAATTTGCTAATACCATGAAAAATGAATTTGAGATGAGTCACATGGGTGAACTCAATTATTTCCTTGGACTTCAAATTAAACAGTCCTCAAGTGGCATATTTATCAATCAAGGAAAATATGCAAAGGAATTACTCAAAAGTTTTAACATGGATAGTACTAATAGTAAATCCACACCTATGGCTACTACTACTACTCTTGACAAAGATATATTAGGTAAGAGTGTTGATCAAAAACTCTATCGAGGTATGATTGGTTCACTCTTATATATTACTGCAAGTAGACCAGATATTATGTTCAGCGTATGTTTATGTGCAAGATATCAATCTAGTCCTAAAGAATCTCATTTAAAAGCAGTAAAACGAATTTTAAGATATATTAAGGGCACATCTGAATATGGTTTATTTTATCCACGCACCGATAATTTTCAACTTCTGTCATATAGCGATGCTGATTTTGCTGGAAGCAAAACTGATCGCAAGAGTACTAGTGGTACATGTCACTTTTTGGGACATTCCCTAGTCTCTTGGTGCAGTAAAAAGCAAAATTCTGTATCCCTATCAACCACAGAAGCTGAGTATATCGCTGCAAGTTTGGCATGTGCACAAATCTTGTGGATGAAACAAACTTTATTAGATTATGGTATTTCATTTGAGAAACCCTCAATTATGTGTGATAATACCAGTGCAATTAATCTATCTAAAAATCCGATTCAACATTCACGTACGAAACATATTGATATTCGACATCATTTTCTACGTGATCATGTTTTAAAAGGAGATATATCTTTAGACTTTATCTCTACTGATAAACAAGTAGCAGACATATTTACCAAACCCCTTAAAGAAGATACTTTCATTAACTTATGAAGGGAACTTGGAATTTGTGATTTTATTGATATTTGTTGAAAATTGTTTCTGTTAAGACGACTGTGTTCTTGAGTAAGTCGCCTGTACTGTACTTTAAAACATATCTATTTTTGTTCTCTGATCAGTCGCCTGGTCCTTATGACAGTCGACTGCTCAGTAGACATATAAAATTTAGTCTCTTCTCGACTAAGTCGACTGATATACTCTACCAGTCGACTGTCGCGAGCTCAATTGTCTTCAGCGACTATTCATCGCAGCTTTTGAGAAAAAATTCACTTCTCTTTTCACCCGTGACTTCTTATCTCAACCGTCGATTTCTTCCCTCTTTGATCTCAGCCGTCTGCCCTCAGTTAAAACCCTTTACCAGCCCCTCTTTCTCACCTTTACCGATCTCCAACTTTTTCACCCAAAATCCCAAACCCTAATCTGTGCAGAAGAAGAAAGTCGACTCACAACTCCTGCTGGTGCTCGCCTCTGTTCTGATCTTTCGTTTTTTTCTTTGGTAAAATCATTTCAACTCTCTTTTTATGGCTCCTAAAAGATCCAAGAGATCTCATGAGGGTAGTTCTTCTCAAGATTACTCTCAATTTCTTTTAAGTCCCGATCTCCTTGAACGATGGTACCTTATGTGTACCATTACCATCTTCCCTGGAAGATTTGTTAATTTCAATGATCTTGATCGTTTTAATTTTGTCTCCTTGTTTCAACATAGTAGTCTTTATGATTTTCTCTCTCTTTCTAATCAACCCAACTATAATCCCCAACTCATTTATTTATTTTACACAAATATGAGGGTTGTCCAAAAACACGATGGGGATGTAGTTATCCGTTCATCTGTGAAAAATGTCAAAATGACACTCACACCCATGAGAATCAGTCAAATACTGGGTATTGATGACGGAGGATTATATCTTGATGATGTTATTTTAGATGATGCCTCTGTTTTATCTAAAATCTTTTTACCCCATCATGGACCTCCAATGACTAGCAAAAATATTACCCCTATTGCTAAGCTAGTAGCTAGAATACTCGCCTATAACATCCTTCCCAAAAGAGGAAGTTATGACCAGTATTCTCTAGAATTACAAAAAGCTGTTTATGCAATATTTGGTAAAATTGCTGTAAATTGGGGTCGTGTCATCTTTTCAAAACTTGAACAAAACCCCATTCACTTTCTACCTTTTGGAGGTCTTCTCACTAGAGTCTTTACTGCTTATGATATTGATCTCGATTCCGAGACCAATGTTGTTACTCACTATGACTATTTCGATCGTGCTAGTTTGGCACATATGAAACTTCTTGATCCTCCTCCTAGATCAACTCCTAGTTCTCCTCCACCTTCTCAAGCTCCTTTAGGTTCTACTGCTAGACCTTCTAGACCTTCTACCTCTTCTGGTCCATCTCTTCCTCAAGCCAACTATGATGACCCACGCACTCTCTATGATTGTGTCTCTTATCTCATGAAACATTCAGCAACTATGGATACCCAGCTTCACACCATTGATTCCAAACTTGATCACCTCACTGATCTTTTCCATTCTCAATTTCATGCTGCTGATGAAGATTCAGATGAGGACAATTGAAGATTTTTTATTTTTCGCTATTTATGTAATTCTCTATTTTATTTTGTCTTAATGCACTTATCTATGTATGCAGAACATTTCTTAGTTTATTTCTATGTTTTTGTATTGCAAAAGACTGTTTATTTTGTGCTTTTTGTTGATGCCAAAGGGGGAGAGATATCCTCTAAGTATTTGATTCTGTGTATTGAAAATATCTCTGGTCAGTCGACTGGCTACCAGCAGTTAAGTCGACTGTTGCATCTGTGATTATTATTTATGTTTGTGATTTTACTATGTATGCGTTTTCTGATCAGTCGCCTGCAATACTTTAAGTCGACTGATACATGATTTAAAGATACATTTTTATCTGTATGCATGATTTGTTTTTAACAGGGGGAGCATATCTTTACTATGCTTGTATATTATCTGTTATTATCAGCTATTGTGTTGTCATCATCAAAAAGGAGGAGAATGTTGATTCTTGATTTTGATGATCACAACACACTGCAACATGTGTCTATGTTATACAGCTAACATTACAGGTTGCACATACAAAAGATTATTTCTGCTGAACAAATGAACAAGCTCAAAGGATACAGACAAAGACTTCACTCAAGACAAGACTCAAAACAAGACACAAGACTCAAATCAAGACTCAAGACCTCAAGCTCAAATGTGTCAAGTTATTATGTCTTGTAAAACATTGTATTTTACTTTTGTTGAGTCTTAGTCTGATTGTAAAGCCTTGTCACACACACATGCACTCACAAAATTCATAATGTGTGTTTTTCAAAAACCCCAAAAGAGTCAAAACAGTTTGAAGTAATTTAACTGTTGAGTACCAGTCGACTGATACTTCTGGCAGTCGACTGATAGTACAAAACTATTTTAAATTTATTCAAAATCTGACCAGTCGACTCATATGGCAACCTAGTCGACTGTTCGAGTGCTTTTGACCGTTTTCTGTTTTCAAAATTGATTTTTCAAAAGCAACAGCTCTTAGATCTGTTGGTTGACAGTTGGAATAACTGGCCCCCAACGTTCAGGAGATCTAACTCTATAAAAAAGAGTTCAGATCTCACTGAAAAGATCTAACAACATTTTACAACAATTTTTGAGATACCGAGCACTCTTTGAGAAAATTCTAAGTGAAAAATTTGAGAAAAAGCTTTCAAGTTCAAATCCTTTGGTTCTCTACACTCAGTCCAGTATAGCAATGATTTTGCTCTGGACTGGGTATAGAAGTCGACCTTGCTTTTAGCCACGTGCAACAACACAATACACCAACAAGGCTATAGGTTGACTGTAAAGTTTTTCTTGTTCCTTTTGCTCTCGGTTGGAGAGTGGTTTTTGACTCTAGGTTGTAGAGTCGGTTTGTTTCACTCTTGGTAGTAGAGTGGGTCTGCTTTCTCTGGTTGAGAGAAAGGACTACGGGTTAGACAAGGTTGTTGTCTTAACGCCGTAGGGTATTCTTGTAAACTTTTTCAAGAATAGTGGAAATCTCAAGTGGGTTGCTTGGGAACTGGACGTAGGTCGGGAGGACCGAACCAGGATATATCTTGTGTACTCTGTGATTGGTTGTCTTGATTTTGCATTTACTCTTGTTTACTTAAGTTCTGCAAAAAGTGTCTGGACAGTCGACTCCTTGCACTATCAGTCGACTGGTCAGTGTCGTATAAGTTGTATTTTCATTGTGTCTTCAGTCGCCTGTCTTATCTATAAGTCGACTGCACAGAGTTACTGTTTTTACTTTATTTTGGTCATATCAGTCGACTGGCTCACAATCAAGTCGAATGCACCGAAGAAAATTTCCGCAGTTTTGTTTATTAACACTATTCACCCCCCCTCTAGTGTTTGTTGTCTCGCCTACAGGATCCAACAAAGCCAAATGGCATGACCACATATTCATAATGCCCTTCATGGGTTTTGAAGCTGTTTTGTCTATGTCTTCCTCCTTCATCCTTATATGGTGATACTCACTCCTTAAATCCAACTTACTAAATACCACACACCCCTGTAATTCATCTAAAAATTCATCAGTTGCAGGTATGCGAAACTTATCTTTGACTGTCATCTTGTTGATGACTCTATAATCCACACCCATCCTCCAAGACCCATTAGACTTCTTCACCATGACCACATGAGATGCATAAGAGCTTGAACTGGGCTTAATACACATGTTTGCAGCATTTCTCTGACCAACTTCTCTATTTCATTGTTGCGGAGCCAAGGATGCTTGTATGGTCTCAAGATCACTGGTTTATGTAGTAGGTTGCAAGAGAACCTTATGATCATATGCTCTAACTGGTGGAAGGGTAGTTTTCGCTGGAAATACTTCTTCAAACTCTCTAAGGACCTAAGAGACAGCCTCTAGACAACTGGAATGTGAAGTTTCATTGCTTGCAATTACAGTTACTTGTAGCAGTAGTCCCTTCTTCATGTACATGAGAGTTTTCAACATGGAATTAGATGAATTCACATCAATTTGCTTGTTATTAACACCCCTCCACACCTTGATCTCCTCTTCTTGCTCAAAGTGCATAGAGTAGTGTTTAAAACTCAACCACATTCCCTCCAGTGTGTTCACCCACTGAGCTCCCAACACCATATGACTGGTTTCTAAAGGGAGGATGTAAAAGTTTGCCTTGATAGTCACCCCTTGAAACACAATCTCCATATTCTCACAAAGACCCCCATAGTTCAATTTCTCAGACCTGCAATTGTGACTTCAAAATTTACTCTCCTAGTATCAGACAATTTAACCTTCTTAACAATTTGTGTATCCACAAAGTTTCGAGTAGATCTAGTATCAAATACATTTCCCTCTATAGTTGGGGAACCTCACTTCCTTTAATAGTCTCTAGATATATGGTTGGGTGAGTTGATTCACTGATCTCAATATGCAGTGGAGTCCTCCTTCTAACTTGGAATCAATATCTGAGGCTTCATCGATTTTTACCTCCATCACACGGGGTTCTGTGCTCTCCAAATCCCTTCAATTTGCATCATAGATATAACCTTTCACATGTGCCCTCTCACCCACTTTTCATCACACCTAAAGCATAAACTCTGAGCTCTCTTCTTTGCAAAAATCTTGTCAAATTGTATCTGCTTGAGTGTCTCAGGTACAATAGCTTTAAATACATTTTTTGAATTAAATAAATAATTTATTTTGTAGTGTACACAAATCACGTGCACGTGCACACGTGCGATGTGCACACTCCATAAAGGTGGTCGGCTGTTTTTAAAGTGGAGGGAAAACAAAATTTTTATTTTAGAGAGTGGAGTTAGTGGTCTAGTGGGAGGTAGTTTTAATAACTACTCTACTACTCTCTTATAAAATTACCCCCTTCACTTCTTCTCTGTTGTCTTTTTCTTCTCTGTTTTATTCCCGAAGCCACCAACCAATATCCAGCAAACTCCCCTGTTGCCTTATTCACTTTTCCACCATTCAAAACATATAAATGCATGTATGTATATACAATTATGTAAATGTATACATATATATGTATATATGAAATGGAATGAAATGAAATGTTCTCCCTGTGCTTCTCTGCATCAATCTGAATCCAATCAACCAACCAAGTCTCCATCATTCCATGTCCTACTCTCATACAAATCTATCCTGCCATCTTTATTATATGTGTATATATGTAATCACATAGATATATATGCATAAATGAAGTTGGAGTTCTTTTGTTTGCTTGGCCGAAAAGGAGTCGGTTGCTTCTCTGTTTTGCCTTGGCCGAAAGATGGAAGTTGGGGAGTTTTCTTGCACACGGATTTCGAGGAGTTCTCTTGGAGTTTAATTCTAGGAGTTCAATTGAGTACATCACATTTTTTGGTTCCTTTCTAATGTAGGAGTAGATTTGCATGCTAGATAATATATAATTTAGTTGTAAATTGTGATTGGTGTGTTAATTTGTAGATTTGCATAGTTTTGATATATTTGTGCTATGATGTGTGGAAATATTATTGTGAGTCACATGCTCTTATTAATTAGAAAGAAAATATTCATTTGTTGAAACGAAAAGAAATTGTGCATGGTAGAATATTTCCTATTATAGTCACAATAATGCAATATGTAAGAAAATAGTTTAAAATGCTATTATAATAGAAAAATGTGGAAATAGCCTCATATATAAATATTTTAAGTATAGAAATTTTATAGAGGAGTTTTTGATGAAAGACAACATTCTATTTGGAAAAATTGATTACATGTGTTTTTTTTATGCATTTTGAAGAAAGATTTTATTATATTGCAAAAAAAAAGAGAAACTTATAAATTTGAGAACATGTACGATACTATTTTTTTTAAAGAAACACATTCTGGAAAATTATTTATATTTTGTAGATGTACAAATCAATTGAAAGATTGAGTTTATTAAAAGAAAGTAATAAAACATCATTTTGTGGAAAGTGTGCTGTCAAATTGTGAAGAATTCATCATTGCATTTCAATGTCGAAAATTAATTCATGATCCAGTTTAAACTACAACCTGGTGCAATCGACAGTCAACCGAACTAGAGTCGACAGTCGACTGTCAAGTATTAAATTTTGGATTTTGTCTGCAGAACAGTCGACTGTCTACTTTTCAACAATCGACTATTACTGTCTTGGCTATTGGTCCTTGAGTTTTGAAGTTTCACTGGACAGTCGACTGACCCTTTGTGAATAGTTGACTGAACTGACTATTGGTCCTTGAGTTTTGAAGTTTCGTAGGACAGTCTACCGATCCTTTGTCAATAGTCGACTGAACTGACTATTGGTCCTTGAGTTTTGAAGTTTCGCAGGACAGTCGACTGACCATTTGTCAACAGCCGACTGAACTGAGTATTGGTTCATCAGTTTTGAAGTCTCGCAGGACAGTCGACTGGCCATCTTTCAATAGCCGACTGCCACTGTCTTGGCTGATGAATTTTCTTGAGTTCGGATTTGATTTTTGACATGTAAAAGTTGAGTAAGCTTAAATATGAGATTTTATGATCATTAATACTTGATTGAGATTCTTTGATATTGCACACGATGTTATAAGTGATTAAATTGATAAAAGAGATTAAATTGATGATGTGTCTAATTTATATATAAATATTTGTACTCATTTACCTATTAAAATTGCTTGTTTTCGTCGTTATTTTCTACCATTCATCTTATTTCTATAAGATTTCAATTAATTAATTATTTTTGAATAAATAATATTTTTGATGCAAAAAGTGAAGATTTGTGGTTAAAAATCAACAAACAAAGTAAAACAATGGATTTATCAATTTTTATTGTTTTGTTGAACAAAAGTACGATAAATAATTTTAGAAGGGTTTTAATGAGCTATTATGAATTTTAGTTAGTTTAATTAATTTTGAACTAATTAATTTTATTTAAATTCTAAATTCTGGTCTTAATTTGTATATGCAGTAGCACGTGCTTGCAAGAAAAGGAAAAAAAAGAAGAAAGGAGAAAGAAATAAATATCTGGGTTAAAATGGAAGGAAATAAATGAAGAGAGTTGATTTTTCTACAAAAAGAGCAAACCCTAGATCTTATTCCCGTTGGTCTATAAATACATGAAGGGGGCACAAAGAGAACTGGGAAGAGGTGATGGCTACTCAATCAGGAAATAAAAAAATATAAAAATATAAAAAATATAAAAAATATAAAAAATAAAAAATAAAATAAAAAAAAATTTAAGAGAGAGAGAGAGTTCAAGAGAGAGTGTTCTCTCTCTGTCTCTGGCGTGTGGGCAAAAAAACGAAAAAGGGAGACAGAGCCACAGAGGTGACAGCTCTGTGGGTCCCACCTTCGCTGGGTTCCACGTGCTACAAGACGAAAACGGAAGAGAGATGATGTGGCGAGCTCCTTCTCGTTCTTCTGTGGGATTAGACGCAGAGATGGGGAGAGAGAGAGATGACGTGGCGGGTGCTACCTGGCGATTGACAGCGCTGACAGGCGGGACCCCTGCTGACGCGGCGACGCAGACCCAGATTGACTTCGGCGCTGGGTTCGAGACAACAGCGACGTGACTTCGGGACTGTGCTGACTCAGCAGTGCAATTTTTGAGACAGAGACAGAAGAGAGATAAAGGCTTGGGTAGGAGTTCGATTTGCAATATTTTATTTATTTATTTTGTATCTCTTCTTCTCTAATTTTTTATGATGCAATCCCAAACAGTTTTTGTTAGTTTCAACTTTGAATATGAACTAAATTTATTGTTCTAGAGGCTAAGATGTAGCCTAGTTTTGTAGAACACAATTTTAATTCCTTATTATTATTATTCTATTTTTCCATGGTTGTGTGTTAATTTTTATTATTTATGCATACATGGTGGATAGACATTTGTATGATCTTTTAAATCATGAAGAGAACGAATTGGTGATTTGTGGTTAATAAAAATTAAACACCGTTATTGGAGGACGTGACCGTTAAGAAATCCAAATTTTCAATTAAAAATTTGATGGATAGACAAATAATTAGTTGAGAATAATTTTTAGACTACGTGGATAGAGTGGTTAATATTTTTAGGATTTTGGTCTACAACTTGGAAAGATGATATCTTTATTCATAAGGAGTTATAATTTGTGTGTGTGATAAACGAGGTGAAATCAAGAGCCCTAGAATAAATTTTACCATTAACAAATTACAAGAGCTTCACTGTTTCACAGCCCTCTCCCTCTTCACAAATTTAGTTAGTTTTAATTAGATTAATGTAATTTAGTTGTTTTATCATTTATAAATTTCGATTATCCAAATAGTGATTAATCAAGTAATATCGGTACTCAATAAAATATCTAGTCCCTGTGGGTTCGACACTTTATTCACTTAAACTATACTGCTTGTTGCGATTTTGCACGCTTACAAATATTCACACCAAGTTTTTGGTGCCGTTGCCGGGGACTAGTTATTCTTTTATTGATAATGAAAATTGCTAGATTATTACCAGTTTGGATTTTTTTTTGTAATTATTTTTATTTCATTATTATTTTACATCTTTATTTTCTTTTCACTAACTTTTACTTTTATTTATTTTTCTTATTTTAAGTTTTTTAGTTTTTCTATTTTTTTCTTTTTCGATACTTATATTGCAGGACATACACGTACAATATCATGGGGAACGATGAAAACAGGCCTTTGAAAGACTATGCTATGCCCTCAATTTATGAATCAAGCATAAAGAAGCCGGTTATTGAAGCTAACGATTTTGAGATTAAACCGGCAATGATTCTAATAATTCATCAGACTATTCAATTTTGGGGACTACCGCACGAGGATCCTTATGCTCACATTGCAAACTTTCTAGAAATTTGTGACACTTTCAAGCACAACGAAGTATCAGATGATGCAATCAGATTGAGACTCTTTCCTTTTTCACTACGAGATAAGGCGAAGGCTTGGTTACATTATCTACCACCCGGTAGTAATACTACTTGGGAGGGACTTGCACAAAAATTTCTCGCCAAGTATTTTTCGCCAGCAAAAAGAGCAAAACTAAGGAATGATATTGTCACATTTATTCAATTTGAGACTGAGTCTTTGTATGATGCATGGGAAAGGTACAAAGAGTTATTAAGAAAGTGTCCTGATCATGAACTACCGAAATGGCTGCAAATGCAAATATTCTATAATGGTTTGGGAGTTACTCATAGATCTATGGTTGATGCAGCAGCTGGTGGTGCACTTATGAGCAAAACTTACAAAGCAGCCTATGATCTTTTAGAAGAGATGGCATCAAATAATTACCAGTGGTCTTCAGAGAGAACAATGCCAAGAAAAGTGGCTGGAGTTTTTGAACTTAATCCTTTTTTTACTTTAAATGCAAAAAATGATATTTTATCTAAACAAGTAGAAAATATGAATTTTAATACTAATCAATTTAATATGATTTGTGATCTTTGTGCAGGAAATCATTCAAGTTCAGATTGTCAAGTGGGAAACCCTTTTGCTCCATCAAATGCCGAACATGAAAATTTTGTGTCAAACTTTCAAATGCAAAACAATCTTGCAAACACATACAATCAAGAATGGAGAAACACCCCCAATTATCTATGGAACAACAATCAAGGAGCAGTTATACCACCTCAAAATTTTTCACAGCAAGAAAAGAAGCCGACACTTGAAGATATGTTTATGCACTACATGCAAAGGGCAGAACAATACATACAAAAGATAGATTTGGCAATCCAAAATATTGCAAATTCAACTTCGGCTTCCAGTCACAATCTTGAGGTACAAATTAGTCAATTTTCAAATATTCTTAACGAAAAAACTGCAGGAACATTACCACGCAACACAGTTGTCAATCCCAAGGAGCATGTCGAGGCTATAACACTAGGAAACGAGAGGACAATTGAGCAACCACAAGAAGAAAATACCGAACAGAATGTGGTTGAAAAGCAAAGTGAGATTGAACAAATTGTGGAGGAACAAATTCAGCATGAGCAAGTAATGTATGGTGTTTTTAATTCCATAAAATTTCCTCCTGAAGAACAGTCATCTATTCAAGTAAGTGAAACTGATTTAATTGTGGGCGAGAAACATAAGGATAAATTTGAAAAATCACCAATCGAAGTATGTCCAATAAATTCAGAAACTTTTGAAACTCAGAAAGAAAAATTTTCAGAATATGTTATGTATTTGGATGCTGAACCTTCTATTTATTCATTTTTTCAGCAAAAATTCAAAGAGGTGGGGGAATCAAAGACATCATCATCAAGAAGGAAATGCCTCAAACTAGAGCTTGAACCTGATCCACACCTGAAAAGAAAAATTAGAAAGGATGTTTTAATGTTGTTGTATCTTGGCGTTACTTAACCATCTCACAACCATGTCTGGCTGAAGACTTAAAACTTAGCGCTTCTTGGGAGGCAACCCATGTTTTCTTTTATTGTATTTAGGTTTGATTTATTTTTTAGTTTATTTTATTTTAATTTTTGATTTTATCTTGTAGGATTGCATAAATTTTGAAAGTCACCGGGCGGAGCTATTTTGTACACCTACATTGATGGCTGTTTTTGAGCAGTATGGAGTCAGAATATGGAAAACTGATTCAAACAGAAATTGTAGACAATTGTCTTAGCTTTCCAGAAAAAAAAATCAGACCATTTGGACATCTACAGCTCCAGATATCGCCAAAATAACGAACGTCGCGCGTGCAGAAATTTTAAGACGAATCAGGGAAGAAATTCTGAACTTTTTTGCATTCTTTTTGTTTTTCCTTTTCCTTTCCCATTGAGGACAATGTGATATTCAAGTTTAGGGGGAAGGTTTACAAATTTATTAATTATTTTTGGAAAGAAAAACAAAATAGAATGATTTCAGTTAGACTTACCTTTACACTTTTGAGTTCTTTATTGTGATAAGCATTGAAATAATTTTTTGGAATAGGCAATTACTTATAAAGCAAGAGTAAGCA
Source organism: Hemerocallis citrina (assembly GCA_017893485.1). Classification (NCBI taxonomy): domain Eukaryota; kingdom Viridiplantae; phylum Streptophyta; class Magnoliopsida; order Asparagales; family Asphodelaceae; genus Hemerocallis; species Hemerocallis citrina. The sequence continues at coordinate 170,264,118 of CM030366.1, forward strand.
TATTATTTACTTTAGGATTATTGACATTTACAATTCCTTACAAAATTGTGTAAGTCATGCTATTATACATAAAAGACAAATGTGATGCTTTTTCTTGTGATTATCCACTTTGATCTAGTCCTAAACAGAGTTTAAGTAAATAGAGTAATAATGTAAATAAATAGAAAATTGAATAAATTCAATCTACTCCAATGTTTTGAGTTGCTTAGTAACTAGGGGTATTCATCACCAATGTTTACTTTTACGTCAAACGACAACTTGAAATATGAGTATGCAAAGCACTGTAAGTTTGTGACTTGTTGAGTAACCGGGTGAATTCATCACAAATGTTTAGCATTCGCGTCAAAAGGCAAGTGACAACTTAGAGAAGAGACTGGGAAAAAATATATTTTTCTATTTAAAAAAAAAAAAAAACTCTAGTTTGTTACTCGGTTTGTACTAGAAAGAAGGGATAATCACAGATTAAGTTGTTACATACTACAATTACATTAATTACATGACAAATATGATTGGGTTGGGAATTATGAATAAATAATTGCACTGGAGAAAGTGGGTATGCTTAGTTTTACTTTATTTGCTATTGTTCATATTTTTAATTGAAATTTTGATGCTTACATGATAAGATCTCTTAGTGTGATGGGTTGAGTTTATTGTTCCCATGTTCATTATTCTACTTTTTGCTCGAGGACAAGCAAAATCTCAAGTTTGGGGGTATTTGATGTGTCTAATTTATATATAAATATTTGTACTCATTTACCCATTAAAATTGCTTGTTTTCGTTGATATTTTCTACAATTCATCTTATTTCTATAAGATTTCAATTAATTAATTATTTTTGAAGAAATAATATTTTTGATGCAAAAAGTGAAGATTTGTGGCTAAAAATCAACAAACAAAGTAAAACAATGGATTTATCAATTTTTATTGTTTTGTTGAGTAAAAGTGCGATAAATAATTTTAGAAGGATTTTAATGAGCTATTATGATTTTTAGTTAGTTTAATTAATTTTGAACTCATTAATTTTATTTAAATCCTAAATTCTGGTCTTAATTTGTGTATGCAGTAGCACGTGCTTGCAAGAAAAGGAAAAAGAAGAAGAAAGGAGAAAGAAATAAATATCTGGGTTAAAAAGGAAGGAAATAAATGAAGAGAGTGGATTTTTCTGCAAAAAGAGCAAACCCTAGATCTTATTCCCGTTGGTCTATAAATACATGAAGGGGGCACAAAGAGAACTGGGAAGAGGTGATGGCTACTCAATGAGCAAAAAAAAAAAGAAAAAAAAGAAAAAAAAAGAGAAACTTTAAGAGAGAGAGAGAGTTCGAGAGAGAGAGTTCTATCTCTGTCTCTGGCGTGTGGGCAAAAAAACGAAAAAAGGGAGACAGAGCCACAGAGGTGACACCTCTATGGGTCCCACCTTCGCTGGGTTCCACGCGCTACAAGACGAAAACGGGAGAGAGCTCATGTGGCGAGCTCCTTCTCGTTCTTCTGTGGGATTAGACGCAGAGACGGGGAGAGAGAGAGAGCTGACGTGGCGAGTGCTGACCTGGCGCCTGACAGCGTTGACAGGCGGGACCCCTGCTGACGTGGCGACGCAGGCCCGGATTGACTTCGGGACTGTGCTGACTCAGCGGTGCAATTTTTGAGGCAGAGACAGAAGAGAGATAAAGGCTTGGGTAAGAGTTCGGTTTGCAATATTTTTTTTATTTATTTTGTATCTCTTCTTCTCTAATTTTTTATGATGCAATCCCAAACAGTTTTTGTTAGTTGTAACTTGAATATGAACTAAATTTATTGTTCTAGAGGCTAAGATGTAGCCTAGTTTTGTAGAACACAATTTTAATTCCTTATTATTATTCTATTTTTCCATGGTTGTGTGTTAATTTTTATTATTTATGCGTACAATGGTGGATAGACATTTGTATGATCTTTTAAATCATGAAGAGACCGAACTGGTGATTTGTGGTTAATAAAAATTAAATACCGTTATTTGAGGACGTGACCGTCAAGAAATCCAAATTTTCAATTAATAATTTGATGGATAGGCAAATAATTAGTTGACAATAATTTTTAGACTACGTGGATAGAGTGGTTAATATTTTTAGGATTTTGGTCTACAACTTGGAAAGATGATATCTTTATTCATAAGGAGTTATAATTTGTGTGTGTGATAAACGAGGTGAAATCAAGAGCCCTAGAATAAATTTTACCATTAACAAATTACAAGAGCTTCACTGTTTCATAGCCCTCTCCCTCTTCACAAATTTAGTTAGTTTTAATTAGATTAATGTAATTTAGTTGTTTTATCATTTATAAATTTCGATTATCCAAATAGTGATTAATCAAGTAATATCAGTACTCAATAAAATGTCTAGTCCCTGTGGGTTCGACACTCTATTCACTTAAACTATACTACTTGTTGCGATTTTGTACACTTGCAAATATTCACACCAATTAAATTGTTTTCATGTTATGAGATCTTTAAAGAAATGTTTCTCTTTGAGGAAGAGTTATGAATAAAGAAATTGAAATGGTATTTTGAGATTGAATATGAAATATTGTTGATCTCTAGAAAGAGATAGTTGTTGGAATCTAGAGACTAGGCAAGACCCTAGTGATCGGCAGTTTTATTTATGATTTGAGAACTAACCAGTGTGGGTTGAGCATCTCTTGAGAAGTAGCCAGCTAGGCTGACTGTCTCTTTTGTTTTGGTTTAAGTCCGGTAGGGTAAGCTAGCTCTAGGTTGTGAAGATTTTCTTTTAAAACAAACTGAAATAGTAAGGACTACACTATAGTGAAGATGTGATGAAAGTAAGATAAAAACACGAGTATGAGGGCCTCGGAGCTATGATGTGAGAGTATTCACAGGATGTCTACATGATGCGCCATGTCATAATGTGGATACATCTCCAGGATGTCGTACCGTAGGCGACGCTTGTGGGGTGTTTGGTGACTATGGGTGGTGCCATTTGTTGGATCCTGTAGGCAAGGAAAATAACATTTGAGGGGGGTGAATAGTGTTGTATAAAAAATAATTAAGAAATTGTACTTTTTGTTCAGTCTAGTCGACTTAAAAAGAGAATACAGTCAACTGGGGCTTCAGATACGAAGAGTATTTTATACAAGTCTGATCAGTCGACTTATAGCGGAAACTCACTTGACTTATCAGACAAGTGTTTGAAGAATATTTTATACAAGTCTGATCAGTCGACTTATAGAGGAGACTCAGTCGACTTGCCAAACAAGTTTTTAAATAAAACACAGAAAAATTGAAATGCAAGTGAAGAAAATACAACCACAGAGAGTCTCAACCACAGAGTACACAGCGAGGTATCCTGGTTCGGTCCTCCCAACCTACATCCAGTTCCTAAGCAACCCACTTGAGATTTTCCACTATTCTTGAAAACAATACAAGAATTCTCTATGGCGTTTGAAAACAACCTTGCCAAACCCATAGACCTATCTCACCACTAGAGAGAGCACACCCACTCTACAACCTAGAGTGAACACCCGACTCTACAACCTAGAGCCAACACCCGACTCTACAACCTAGAGCCCTACTCTCCAACGAAGAGGACCACTCTCACAACCCGAGAGTGAACAACAACAACAAAAGAGTTACAAAAACCTATAGCCTTGTTTGTGATTTGTGATTTTTGTATGGTGGTTAATATGTCAACTTCTGAAATCAGTCTAAAACGAATTCAATGTTATACTAAACTAATTTTCAGAGAACCAAGACAGAGAATATGAATGCTTGTTCTTTTCAAAAACAAAAGCTTGAAACTTGAGAAAATGCTTGGAACCTTTTCATGGTGATTTCTATGCTCCATTTATAGAGAGGAATCAGAGGAACGTTGAAGAACAGTTCCTAAAACTGAATTAAAACGGATAGAAATTGTTTTGAATTTGATAAACAAGTTTTGAAATCAGAAAACTGTCGAAAGACTTGAATAGTCGACTGGGTTACCATATTGAGTCGACTGGCCAGAGTTTGAATGAGTTCAGACAGTTTCATACTAGGACAGTTGACTGGTGCCAAATAGCGGTCGACTGGTACTTAACAGCTAAACTTTTTCAAGCTTGTTTCGATCTTTTTAAGTTTGTAAAATACTCAATTATTTAAAAAATATGTGTGAGTGTGTGTGTGACAAGGCTATTTACAGCATTATAAGACTCAAAGAATAAACAGTTATAATTATTACAAGACACTTAATACAACACGTTTGAAGCACTTGAGTCGTGTCTTGAACTTGAGTCTTTGACTAGAGCTTGAGCCAATGTCTTTATATCTTGAAGCTTGCTTGATCAATGTGGCTTGAACTAAGTTCTTTGTGGCTTGATCAATTCTCTTTGAAAGCTTTATTGAATCAACTTTGCCTTTGTGTATTACACCATGATATTGATCTTGATACACCCTGCAATATATAAGTGATAGCACAACTTTGCAATATATAAGTGATAGTCTTGGCAGCAAGTGGGAAGTTCATTAGGATAGTCTTGGCAGCCCTTTAACTAGGTTGTACTTAGACAATTTAGCAATATTTTTCATATTCACATGGCCAAATCGCTTATGCCAAAACCAAGAATTATTATTAGAAGCTACTAAGCAAAAGTCATTCAAAAAATTATTTGATTTTAAATATAACTCATAAATATTATTCTTCCTAAATCCTTGAAAAATTACATATTGCATGGTAGGGTCATATATTAAACATGCATCTTTTTCAAAAACAATTTTATATTCCTTATCACACAATTGGCTTATACTTAACAGATTATGCTTAAGACCACTAACAAGAAAAACTTCTTCTATATTAGGGGTAGTATTTTTACCGACCATGCCTATACCAATAACCTTCCCTTTGTCATTGTCACCGAATGTGACTGTTCCTCCATCAATCTCTTGAATGGAAGATAGGAGGTTAGCATGACCAGTCATATACTTGGAGCATCCGCTGTCAAGTATCCACCGTTCTCTTTTAGGTACCTATAAAATAATCATTGTGAATATGGTACCCTTTTCATTGGGTCCGAAAGGGATTAGTTATTGGGAAATCGAACCCAAAGTGAGTTTGATTTTCCACCAAAAGCAGGAATATAATCTACTGAATTACATACATTAAGAACATATGAATTTATATAAGTAATTCTATCTTTCTGACTCTGGTTGACTGGAACCCATATATTCTTAGTCTGTCCAGTCGACTTGAACCTTTCAGTCGACTGTTACTAGAAGTCAGTCGACTAGGAGGTGTAGTAGATCGACTTATCTGATATTTTCTTCTCTTTGAATAAGACTCTGAACCTCTGGACAGACGACTGAAATTGGGGTTCAGTCGACTGGTCTGAACTACAAAATTACTCTTTTCATTGAAAACAATAGTTTTTGGTTTTTCAAAAAACTCATATAATTTATTCTTAACACTAGAAATAGATTTAGTCTTATTACCACTAGTGTTCTTAGAAACATAATGTTTTTTAAGAGACTTTTGAAAACCAAGTCCAAATCTCTTATTAGATTGCACTTCATTTTGGAGAACTTCATTTAAATTCTCCTTTCCTTTATTAAATTTAGATACATTCCTGGATATCTCTTCATAATTTTTCTTAAGAGATACAAGATCTATATCCAAATTAGAAAGTCAAGAATTTAAAGACTTGATTTCAACATTTAAGTCAAGATTCTCTTGAGAAAGAGTTTGATTAACTTTCTCTATGTTTTTTTCTCTAATTTTCTCATTCTTAAGTTCTTGAAAAATCTCATTAAAAGCATCTAATAAGTCATTTGAATCAAAGTTATCACTTATCTTGTTTTGTGTAGCCATGAAGCATACATTCGCAATTTCGTTTGTTTCTTCATTTTCTTCTTCCAATGCAGAGTCGCTATCGTCCCAAGTTGCTTGATACGCCTTTTTGTTATTCATGTACTTGTTCTTTGTGTACTTATCCTTCTTGAAGTTGGAAGCCTTTCCTTTAGATTTTGCCTTTTCTAGTGGGCAATCCTTCTTCATATGACCTGTTTTGTTACACTTAAAACAAGTGGGAAGTTCATTAATATCTTTAAATTTGGAATTAAATTTACCTTTTCTTAAAAAATTTTTGAACTTTCCCATGAACATGGCTATTTCTTCTTCATCTTCGTCTTCATCTTCGGAGTCCAACATGGCCTTAAAAGCGAGTGTCTTTTTCTTTGATTGCTGAGATTCTAGATCCTTCTTGCGTTCTTCAAGTTGTACTTCATATGCCATAAGATTTTCCACAAGATTCTCAAGAGAAAGTTGTGTTAAATCGTTGGCCTCTTCTATGCCGGTGGTCTTCTTCTTCCATTAGGGGGTTAAGGCACGAAAAACTTTACTCACCATTTCGGCTTGAGTGTACGTCTTTCCAAGAGCCACAGGAGAATTTGTAATATTCGTGAACCGTGTGATCATGTCTGACACATTCTCGTTCTCCTTCATGCGGAACATCTCGAACCTGTGAACAAGAACAGATATCTTAGATTCTTTTACATTATTAGTATCTTCAGGAGTTACCTCAAGTGTGTGCCAAATTTGATACGCCGCTGTTGCATTGGACACACGGTTGAACTCCTCCCTGGTCAGAGCACAAAATAGAGCATTCATCGCCTTTGCATTGTTCACTGTGTTGCCCTTCATTTCATCGTTTCATTGTGCATAAGGAATTGTAGGAGCGGGTACTCTGTCTTCGTCATGTTCCATATCTCATAGTTGATGGACTAAAGATAGATCTTCATTCTACACTTCCAATAGTTGTAATTGGTTCCATCGAATAGGGGTGGCCTTTGTGTGGATTGGCCTTCATGGTATTGGTTCGCATTTGAAGTAGATGTCATTGCATTCAACCAGGCTCTGATCCCAAGTGTTGGATCCTGTAGGCAAGGCAAATAACACTAGAGGGGGGGGAGGGAGTGAATAGTGTTGTATAAAAATTAATTAAGAAATGGAACTTTTCGTTCAATCCAGTCGACTTAAAAAGAGATTACAGTCGACTGGGGCGACAGATAAGAAGAGTCTTTTATACAAGTCTGATCAGTCAACTTATAGCAGAAACTCAGTCGATTTACCAGACAAGTGTTTGAAGAGTATTTTATACAAGTCTGATCAGTCGACTTATAGAGGAGACTTAGTCGACTTGCCAGACAAGTTTATGAATAAAACACAAAAAAATTAAAATGCAAGTAAAGAAAATACAACCACGGAGAGAGTCAACCACAGAGTACACAGCGATGTATCCTGGTTCGGTCCTCCCGACCTACATCCAGTCCCCAAGCAACCAACTTGAGATTCTCCACTATTCTTGAAAAAAATACAAAAATACTCTACGGCATTTGACAACAACCTTGCCAAACCCGTAGACCTCTCTCACCACTAGAGAGAGCACACCCACTCTTCAACCTACAGTGAACACCCGACTATACAACCTAGAGCCCCACTCTCCAACCGAGAGAACTACTCTCACAACCCGATAGTGAAAAACAACAACAAAAGAGTTACAACAACCTATAGCCTTGTTTGTGATTTGTGATTTTTGTATGGTGACTAACAGGTGAACTTCTGAAATCAGTCTAAAATGAATTCAATGTTATACTAGACTGATTTTCAGAGAACCAAGACTTAGAGAATATGAATGCTTTTAGAATGCTTGTTCTTTTCAAAAACAAAAGATTGAAACTTAAGAAAATGCTTGGAACCTTTTCATGGTGATTCCTATGCTCCATTTATAGAGAGGAATCATAGGAACGTTGAAGAACAGTTCCTAAAACCGAATTAAAACGGATAGAAATTGTTTTGAATTTGATAAACAAGTTTTGAAATCAGAAAACTGTCGAAAGACTGGAACAGTCGACTGGGTTGCCATATTGAGTCGACTGGCCAGAGTTTGAATGAGTTCAGACAGTTTCATACTAGGACAGTCGACTGGTGCTAAATAGCGGTCGACTGGTACTTAACAGCTAAACTTTTTCAAGCTTGTTTCGATCTTTTTAAGTTTGTAAAACACTCAATTATTAAAAAAATATGTGTGAGTGTGTGTGTGACAAGGCTTTTTACAGCATTATAAGACTCAAAGAATAAACAGTTATAATTATTACAAGACACTTAATACAACACATTTGAAGCACTTGAGTCGTGTCTTGAACTTGAGTCTTTGACTAGAGCTTGAGCCAATGTCTTTATATCTTAAAGCTTGCTTGATCAATGTGGCTTGAACTAAGTTCTTTGTGGCTTGATCAATTCTCTTTGAAAGCTTTATTGAATCAACTTTGCCTTTGTGTATTATACCATGATATTGATCTTGATACACCCTGCAATATATAAGTGATAGCACAACTTTGCATTGTGTTGTAGTCACCAAAACCAAGAATCAACACCATTCTCCCATGACGGAGGCTGAATTGTCCATAGGTTCTACACGATGCGTCGTGTCATGACATGGAATTTCCCTCAAGGCTGTCTAGACATGGGCTCGTAACTCATAGAACATCTAGGATACTTACCGTAGTTACCGTAGTAGTTTAAGTCATGGCGATGGATTGAATCCTACAAGATGAAGAACGATTAAGGGCTTGGCCTCGGACCTATGTAGTATAGGATGCTTAGAATCTGAACAAGTGTGCATTAGTGTCATGTAATATAAATAACTGCATTAAGGATTAAGTGCACAACACCCATGACATCAATAGGATAGTCCCTCTTTAGCTTTGTTTTGTGATCAAGTTTGTGTTTGTTAAAGTATTTAAGAATCATTATACTATTAGGCATAGCGAGGATGGCCGTATATAATATTTTTTCGGTTGTAAGCAACTGACGTGCCCGCAGTTTTATATGCAAGACTTGGAGTTTACAGGAAGATTTAAAGTTGAATTTTTTACTGATGATTATTTAAATGCTGAAGTTGTTACAATTGTACATTTATCATTGTTGTATTTTATTTATTCCACTGCGTGTTGATGTAAAAGACTCTGTTGTAAATAAAGTTTTAAATTCCTTGTAAAATTGTACGAAATGAAGTGTAAAGATACTGTGGAACTTTGAATTCAGTCTTATTTGGAATTCGGGGTGTTACATTTTTAGTGTATTTTAAAAATAAAAAAAAACAATGATCAAGTATAAAATTGTAATTTCATAACAATTGCAAAGGAAAAATAAATAAAAGAAATTAAAACCAAATTAAAATTGATTTAATAAATTAAAATTTGTTAAATAAAATGAAGTTCATGAATAATATTTTATACAAATTAGTTAAAATTTAAAAACAAGGGAATTATTTGAATTTAGAGATCGAGATGACCTCTATTTAGATTGAAGAGAAGGCATTGGACTATTTTCATGCATTTCTACTTAACCTAAATATAGAATCTCACCCCCCCCCCCCCCCTCCTCCTTAAATTTTCCAATTTTTTACAATATATTATAAAACATTTTAATTTAAATCGACTAAATCTAGTGTTGTTCATTCATCGCTATTTATTGAGCCAGCTTGTGCTTCATGTAAATCTTGGGTCCTCTCTTCCGCTTTCATCCAATCTTCGGCCATAGTAGCCTCTCCAAATTTTTTGCTGTCAATTGATTCCTGTTCAGGTTCATTATCCTGCCTCCAAGAAAAAAAACACTCTCCGATGTAACAGTTGACACCGGTGTTTTTAGCAAATCTATAGTCATACGAGAAACAATATTAAAAATAACTTCATTGCTCTTCCAAAACTGTAACACATCTACTACATCATCTATTGAACTTTATGCATTATACCAATTCAACTGACTTGGTGAATTGGTTCTTGGTATTTTTGATTTAATAAGATTTAAAATACTACTAGTTGTATGGCTCTTTCCTTTTGATAATATAGAAGAAGAAAAAGAATCAACATTTTGTGTTTGTGTTTGTGTAGTGTTAGATGAATAAAGTCTATCATAAGTATCATATAAACTAGTCAAAATGTGCTCAAAATGACGAGTAAAAACACCATAATAAAAATCTTGTATTGCATCGTGTGGGGCATAAGTGTAAAAAATTTTAATTAAATTTTTGTGCCATATAATTTAATCATGTGATTCATTACACTAGCTACACTACAACATAGGAAGTGGATGAAAATATTTTTAAAATTTTAATATATGCCGCATTAACCATATCACCAATAAAAGGGTCATTTATTAAATCTTTAATTGTTGTCATCATAGTAACAATTTCAAGTAAAATACCATTAGATGTAGATGTATATGTTTTTGAAATTGCAAAGTAACATCATTAAAAGGTTCTAAAAATTTATACAAACTATCGGGAAAAAAAATCAAAAATCATCATCTAGTATACAATTTTTCATACCCATTGCAACACAAAAATCTCTAAGATTAAAACGATAATGAAGAACAACACCTAATTAATCAAATGTAGAATTTCAACGATGTCTAACATCTTTAGGAAAATGTTTATATACAATTCTCCTAAGTTTACACCAATCATGAAAAGATTGATATATTGGACCACTCAATGTAATATAATGAACACAATCTCTCATTGCATCAAGTTTATCGTATCCATATTTTAGTGCATTTTGTACAAAAAGATTTAAAATATGACAAGTACACCTAACATGAATTTTTTTTCGGTTCTATAGGATCTAAAGTAATTTTCAAATTATCAATTACCTTAGTATTATTAGAGGCGTTATCAAAGAAAATTAGAGTATGTTTAAAGGAAATTTAAAAGAAACAAAGAAATTTAAAAGAAATGTATGAAACAACTAAATGTATGATAATTAAATTAAAAGAAACAACAAAATTTAAAAGGAACAACAATCTATCTCAACTAAAAAAAACAATAATAATAAGAACTAGTATGTAGTGTATGTATGTTTACCAAATTTATAATTAAAATCTAAAAAAATGAGAGGAAGAAGTTCAAGAAAACCCAAACTAATTAAGAGATATAGATGAGAATAATCAACTATGTTAAATCTAGAAATTAAACATATACTAAAATACCGTATGAGTGTTTGAAGTTTGAGGAATGAAAGTTGAGCGAGTTGAGACTTGAGAGCTTGTAGTAGTGTTGTTGATTGTTGTTGTTAATTGTTGTTGATTGTTAATCCTTGCAAAATGTAGTAGAAACTTGATTTTTTGAGATTTAATAGAGAGATTTGAGAGATAGCAGAGAGATTTGAGTGAATTAGTAAAGAGATAATGTTGTATATATAGAATATGTTTTTTTAAAAAAATTTCCTAAAGTATCCCCCAAAACTAGCTAGTCTAGATCCATTGGGAGGGGGGGGGGCAATTTGGTGATTTTATAATTTTTTTTATTTTTTATTTCTGCACTAAAAAAATTAAGGTTCAACAGGTCCCGGTTCGAATCCGGGCCGGAAATAGCCGGGCTTTATCTTCGAAAATTGGGACCGAACTAGCCCCTAGGCTTGAAGGGTCTTTGAGCCCGCTAAAATTCAGTCCGGGTCAGGCCTTGTCCTGCGTGGGCCAGGCCTGCACGGACCTGATGCCACACCTAGATGGCGGTGGTTTCGGCTTGTGGTTGTGTTTGTGATGGCGGGGTTTCAGTGAGTGGATTGCGAGATCAAAGGGAGGGAGGGAGCCGCAATGTTTTTTCTTTTATTTGGGTTTTTAATTTTCTTTTCTATTTTTCTTTGAAAATTTTAAGTAAAAATAACTTTAGGGGTTTGCATGGCCCACGTTAAATCTAGCCTATATAATAAAGGGAGATCTACGGTCCAGATTTAGGCTGGACAGATTCTAAAATAGAAATTGATGCTTTTATAATAAAAAAAGGTACAGGGTTTTAGACTAATTTACCAAATATCCATCTCGACTAGCGGGTCAAAGTTGGTAGGCCCCTAGCTGCTACACTAATTAAGTTCTTTTTAGTAGTAATACTAAAAGAAACTTTGTTGTTGGCTAAACTTTGCCTTTCGAGTAATGAAATACATGAATTTATTTTTCTCTTTTTCTTCCTTTTTAATATGTATGATTAGTACGTATAGGTTGAATTTCAGTAAACCATATACAATTTCAGTAAGTCGACTGGTACTCAATCAGCTGAACTTATACATGCTTTGTTTTGACTTTTTTGATTTTGTAAAACATTTTCTTTATTTAGGGAATGTGTGAGTGTGTGTGTGACAAGGCTTTTACAAGATTCTAAGACTCACAAATAATACAAACAATATTGCAAGTCATTTGTTCAAATGTAGCTCTTGAAAGTTTTGAACTTGAAACTTGAAAGCTCTTGAAAGTCTTGAACTTGAACTTGAGTCTTAGTGGCTTGAGAAAATACTTTTGAAATCTTCATCACATTGTATTGGGATGCTTCATCATCGTATTGACCTTGACCACTTTTGATACACACTACAAAAGATATGTAATATTGAACAATTGTGTATTGTGTTGTAGTCATCAAAATCAAGAATTTACATAGCCATATATTTAAGAATACTATAAGTGTATTCATGGTCTTTCCACCATTGTAAAATATCTAGTGAAGAAGTAAAAGATTTAGAATCTTGTTGATTATACCAATGTAATTCATTTGGTTGATTAGTCCTAAGTTTTTTTGATTGAATTTGTGCAAGTAAATTAAATGTGGCATCATCTAAGTTACTGTTTCCCTTACCTTTAGAAGTAGCAGAAGAAGAATTAACTAAAAAAAGTTGTACTACTAGATGCAAAACTTCTACCATAATAATCATACAAGTTATTTAATGTCGATTCAAATTTAACTAAAAATGTTCTGCAATCAATTTCAGATTCATCTGGCCCAAGTAAAGTAAAAAATATTTCAACCAAACTCTTCTTACCTTCTAATTTGATACGAGGATCCATCACAGTAGCAACACAAATCAACATAGGAGGAGGATTAAAATACTTCAAAATTTTGGTATATGCCGGTTTCACAATATGACCAATAAAAGCATCATCTTGTTTGAAAGTTTGCATCATAGTAATTAATGAAATAAAAATGCTACTAGAAGTAGATTCATAAGATTTTAAAATTTTGAAAGTTGCGGTTTTAAAAGGTTCTAAAAATTTCAACAAAGATTCGGCATAAAACCAATGTTGGGGAGTCATTTCAAAATTTGGCATATTTTTTGCAAAAATTATTTATACATGCTTTATATTCAGTAACAACTTCTAGTCAAAATTAGAGTTCCATAGGTATTTAACATCCTTTGGAAATTTTCTAAAATGTATATTTTTAAGCCTACACCAAGCTTTCCATTCTTGGAATATGGTGCCACTTAATGCAATAAAATGTACACAATTCCTAATGTTAACTATATATGGTTTGGCTATTTTTAATGCATCTTGGACACATAAATTTAAAATATGACATGCACATCTAACATGAAAAATATTGTCAGATGGAGGGTTTAATGCGGTTTTTAATATACTAATTGATGCATTGTTGTTAGATGCATTATCAAAACTTATACACATTTATTTATCACGAATATGAAAATCATCACAAATTTCTAAAATACGATTTACAATTTCATTACCACTATGGGGATAAGGCAACGCCGCAAGTGGTATGATCTTTTTTGAAGAATCCAATCACTCTCATCCAATGACAGGTTATTCCTATCACTGGAATATTGTTGCAACCCGTCCAACAATCGGAAGTTAAAGAAACTCTATAAGTTAAACTTCATAAAATAGCAATCAAAGCTTCTCTCATTTCATTGTACATTTTAAAACAATCAGATTTGCAAGTATTCCTAGGGATTCTTTTAAAATGGAGGTTTAAATCGGTTTGATTAAAATTGTCTAAGTCCCTACTCTCGGGATAGAAAAATGGTAAATCTTCCTTGATTACTAGTCGGGCCATTTCCCGACGAACAAGTTCGGGATCATAAGAATGGCTATCAACTACACCGGTTCTTGGATGGATTTTTTGTTGGCCGGGTAGGTCTATAAGAAGTTCTTTGTGCACATTTTGGATGTGTCGCCTAATTGTACCCGTCCCCACACCCCTCTTCCATTTGTATGCCTTCGAACATGTTTTACAAACTTTTATGTCTACACCCGGATTTTCTTCGTCCAGAATATAATCATAAAATTTGTTCCAATCACTAGTTTTTTCTCTAGTTTTCCTACTACTACCAGTTTTTGTTGTTTCAGTTGCTTGTATTTGTGGTACTTCTTCTATGTCTGTGTCTCCTACAAACTCATCATGTGTACCAATGTGTTGGGTCATAGGGTACTCTTCGGCGGGCTCATTTTGTGGGACAATTGGAGGCCTACGAGAAGTGCCGGTGGAATCTTGTCCACTTTGGCTACGGCCGCTACCTCGTGATCTAGACATGTTGATATAGTAGTGTATGTGAAAAAATTAAATACAATGTAGGAGAGATAAGTTATCAAAAAAATCTAGAAAACAATAAGAGGGTTATGAGAGAGAAGATCAAAAAACCAACAAACAAATATGATAAAAAAATTATAACTGCAAAAAAAAATATCAAGACAATAAGAGGGTTGTGAAATTTTGATACCGTAGTTCGCGGTTAATCGTATATAAAATGAGAGTGAAAATAAATGTAGAAGTAGAAGTAGAAGTCCGAAATCGAAGACTTGAAGAGAGCTTCTTTGTTAGATCACTTGGAGGAGTTGAAGACTTGAAGACGTAGTTGAATGTTGAATTCGATACGATCGGAATTTGTCGTTTGATCGTTTATATGTTGCTACATTCTTTGTTCAATTTTTCACAAAAATTGAAATGAATTGAGTAATAATAGTGGAGAGAGTAAGAGAGTAAGGTGTGAAATTTTATTTTGGGTTTTAGGGGTATTTATAGGGAAAAATAAAAAAAAACAAAGAAAAAACCAAAAAACAAAAAACAAAAAACAACGGCTAAAAGAGCCGTTAAGTGCTCTCGGTAAGAGGGTTAGGCCCGTTGGACCCGCAGGTCGAACGGTCGGCCCACGCGGGTCGAACGGTTCTCAACCCGCGGGTCGAACCGTGGGTTCGCGTGCAGGTCCACCACTGTAGACCGGGTTATCGGGTCGGGTTTAATTTGCTTTTTTGAGGACCTTGGTCGACCCGTTTACATTAGCAGGTTAGACCCAAACCGGTTACTCACGGGCCGGGTTATGCGTGCTGGTCGCGGGTCAACCTGACCCGTTTGCCATCCCTATATACACATGGTATATACACATGATAAGATCCATAAAAAATAATTGATCGCGTTCATATTAATTTACATATTATAATAAATGTATGCATAAAAGAAACAACGTATTTGAACAATTTTTTTTTTTATGAAACGGATAGAGTCCAATGACTCCAGCCATAATATATATTCATAAAAATAACAAGTAGCAGGGTCTTACAAGGCGTAAAACACATATTACAAAAACAATATACTACAATACAGATCCAACGAGAATTACATCCACAGATGAGCAGACGCTAAGCCGAGAACAACACACCCCACATAGAAGCAAGCTGATCGAGTAAGCAAAACCACGCAAGGACAAAGAAGAAGCTCCAGCGGCTGATTGGAGCGAAAGGAAGCGAGGTGACCAAAGTGGCCATCTCGCCTGAATTCTCTGACCTTGAGGGCGGAAAGTGCTCCTGTGAAACTCAGACAGACGATAGACAAACTAAGCACAATACCAAATGCCGTGAATTAGAGGATCTCCTCCCCTGGAGCGAAAGGGCGCTACAGGAGGACACAAGAGGCAAAAGGTAGAAGTCTACCAACACGGCAAGAAAACACAGGCAGGTGAACACACACCCAAAGAACGGGTCGTAGAATCAACTGAATTAATCAGTTACCAAAACAATCCAGCAGAACGAGGAACTCAATGCTCATCAACAATGTGACCCACCAAACAGCTGAAATAAAAATACAGAAGATTACAGCTAACCCATGGAACACAGCACTCTTCCCAATCATAAGATAGAACAATAATGGAATTGATACCAGTCCATACTGCTTATCAGCAGCAGCTACATCAGAATACATCCAATTAAGAAGACCATCATAGTAATAAAAGCAAACAAAAAGCTCTCAACATATGAGCTCAGAAAGAAGAAAAACAGAATGAAACGATCCAACCATAAGTGAAACACATGAACATCAGCACCATCCCAAACTCATAAAACAGAAGAGAGCGGTAGCAATCCCACAAAAGAAAACCTGGGCATCAACGACAAACTCCCATTCAGAGCAGCCCCACTATGGGGACAAAACACATGCCAAAAGCATAATAAGGGTAGACAACACTACCCTTTAAGCCTGCAAAAGAAAACAAGCAAGGGATAAACATAAGGTCTCACCGGTAAAACAGCGAGCCAATCTTCAAAAGAGCCGGAAGGGAGAACTACTACGAGAAGAACTAGAAGCAAATCAGATATCGACAATGAAATACCAATAGACGCATGTAGAGATAACATGTACCAGAAAAACTAGAAACTAAGACAGATTTCGAACATTAAATAGCATTGAGATTAATAAGACAATTGTAAGCATTCTCCAACCTTTCACCCTTCATATTATCTCTAACTTCCGATTTTAAAGAAGAGGACCAAAAATTGAATAACAGGAGCAACTCTTTAGCTAATGAACGCGAAGGAGTGAAAATATGCCGGAAAATTCTGTGATTTCTTTCTTTCCAAATAATCCATAGAATAATCTGGAAAGAGAGAATCCAAGAGTTGTGGAAATTACAGTTAAGGGGACGCTTAGACCAGCAATCGAACAGACTGATCGGAGTGTCAGACACTTCCCAGGCCAGAACGGTAATTTTCCATAGAGATAGAGTGTAGTCGCAGCCAATAAACAAGTGGTTCGCATCCTCAGAAAATGACTCGCAAAGTGGACACAATTGTCCCCATGCAAGATTTCTCTTGTTGAGAACTTCGGCGGTAAGGAGTTTATTGTTGAGAGCTAACCACACAAGGATCTTCACTTTCAACGGAGCACAAGATTTCCAAACCAAGTCGTAGAAAGGTGACCTAATCCCTCTAAAATTGAGGAATAGATAGAAGGAACGGACTGAGAAGTTTTTAGACGAGTTCCATCGCCAGAAGAAATCCTCTTTATCATGCCATTCCACATTGTTAATGATCTCGATTAATTTATCAAACTCAGGAGCTAAATGGGGCGAAAGATTAGACAAGAGGGGAATCGACCATTCCCTATGGACGTCGTTGAAGCTATAGGAATCAGCTACCAAAGCCAGGGGATTGGTGGCCATGCGGAAAATCGCGGGGAAAGCGGTCGCTAAAGAGGAATTACCGATCCAGATATCAGACCAGAATCTGGTCATGGATCCATCCTTACATTCATGGCTTAAACCACACTGGAACGCCGCTGCCGCTTTCCAAATGCCTTTCCAAAACGGGGAGGACTTCCTGTGAGGACGATGCGGAAAACTCCACCATGGATTGGCCACAAAGTAATTAGCTTTGATGCATCTAATCCAGGAGAGGTCCTCCTTTTTAAGGAATCTCCAAATCCATTTGCCTAGCAAGGCTAGGTTTTGGTGCCTAAGGTCTAAAACACCTAAGCCACTAGCCAATTTTGAAGAACAGACGAGTTTCCAATTACAAAGATGTGAACCGGGATTGTAAATAGAAGAACCCGACCAGAGGAAATTACTTCTAATACGGTCAATTCTATTGATGACCCACGACGGGATGAAGTAGAAGGACATCATGTACAGGGGAATTGAAGAAAGAACTGAGTTGAGCAGGATTAATCTACCGCCTCGAGACAATTGTCTCCCAGACCACACCGACAGTCTGGATTCGACCTTGTCAATCATCGGTGACCAATCCGATCTATGAAGTTTGCCCCACCTCAGTGGGATCCCCAGGTACATAATAGGAAAAGAGGCGACCGGACAGTTAAAGAACGCGGATATTTCATCCTGCCTATTAGGAGAACCTCCCAACCAAACGACTGACAATTTTTGAAAGTTGATTGTAAGACCAGAAGCTAGTTCGAAGCAATAGAGGAGTAGTTTCAGGTTTATGAGAGTATGTTGATTAGGTTTGGCAAGAATAATGGTATCGTCGGCGTACTGTAGGTTCAGTACGCCATTGAAGGAACGAGATTCTCCCAGTCCTTCGATGACTTGGGCGTCCCAAGCATTGCGAAGAAGTTTACTGAACACGTCTGCTACAAGAGAGAATAATAGGGAAGAAAGCGGGTCACCTTGCCTGAGCCCACATTTGATTTTAAATTTGTGACCCTCCGATCCATTAATGAGGATGGATGAAGTACTCGCAAATAGGCTAGACTTGATCCAAGCAATCCATTTGGGACCAAATCCCCTATTGCTTAAGATATCGAAAAGGAATTCCCAAGAAACGTTATCATAAGCTTTTTGAAAATCAAGTTTGAGGAGAATCCCTTCTGATTTGGAATTGTGACAATAGGAAATTATTTCCTGGGCCGAAGCCACGCTATCAAGAATAAAACGATCTTTAATAAAACCCGATTGAGCCGGATCAATAAAGGGAGAAATCACCTTCCTAGTCTAGCCGAGAGAACTTTCATGATAATTTTGAACGTGGTATTGATAAGACTAATCGGCCTAAAATTAGCCACGATATTCGCACCTATTGATGAACCAAATATTATTCACTTTTAGGAGCAATAATCTTAAGGCAATGAGACATTTAAATGCTCTATATGTGTTATTTACGCTTCTTTTCTCTTTTTCCATAGGAAACAACCTAAAGTAGCAAAACGAAGCAGATTCCAGACTAATACAGACTGAGAGGATGATATACAGGGAACAGCAGAGATCAGTCGACTGACTCTTCAACCAGGCGACTGGACAGAGAGTTTGATAGGGCTCGGCACAGTCGACTGCTTCCCAAGCCAGTCGACTGGTACGCGGCGAGTCAGAAGATAAGAACAGATGCATCCTCATTCAAATCCGAATCAAAATTAAGTTATCCAAACCCAGGTGCTTTCTGCGAATAACAACTTCTCAAACAATCAAAGCAAGAGCACGTGGTGAGCAGATAAAGAAGGAAAGAAGAAAAAGAGAAAGACATAAAAACGCAGATCAAGATAAGGAAAGAAATAACAAAAGAAGAGGACTTCTCTACAAAAAGTACAAATCCTAATTCTCTTCTCTTGTTCTATAAATACCAATCAAGAAAGAAGTGAAAGCTCTCTCGAGAAGGCCGGATTCATCATCAAGACTGATCGTCGACAACAAGCATCAAAGGAGGAGAACTAGACGACTGCTGATTGGGCTAAAGTGCAACATCATAAAAATTAGTGTTCTTCTGTTCTTTCTTCTATTTTTATTTTTATTGTAGTAATGAACTCTATTATATTAATCAATAAAAGTTTTATTATGTGGAACTAATTTCATAGTTGGGTAGATTGAAACCGTAGTTGTGTAATGCTATATTCTTCTCTATTACTTATTGGTTGAACCTGATTGAATTAAGATGGATTTATGATAATCAAACTTGTTCAGAATTCTTAGGAGCAGTCGACTGTGGTGACAGCCAGTCGACTGACGTACAGAATCTGAGTTTATCAAGTTTGGGTATTATAAATCTGAATCTGTTATATGGGCATATTGAGACGACCCGTATCTCGTGCTCATAACTTGTAACAAGGGAATCTCTAGGGGTTCTTGGTTTAGTCAACTTAAGGGATCTAGATCTGATACCAATTTCTAGGACCTTGAGTGTTTGTTCGTTTCCACTGTTCTTATGTTTTCTTTAAGTGCAACTTAGTAGATACCATGCTAAATACTTAATGAAAGAAATGAATTAGAGTAGATACCATGCCTAATTCTTGGCCTAGGGAAACATTACTTTAAGGAGTAGATACCATGCCCTTGAAGAGAACAAACATGAGTAATGGATGTAGTATATGACTTAGCATTGCTGACTATTGGTGGAAATCAATACCCAACTACTTTGATAGAGATTTGTGACTCAACTTGTGATGCTACTTATTTAGATTTTTATCTTTTCATTTCTTTTAGACTTTTAGAACGACACTTCAATATTCTGTTTTCTATTTTATTGATTAGTAAGTTAGAATCTACAATCTATGTGGGATCGACCCTTGCTCGTCACTACGCTTTTACAAACGATTCGTGCACTTGCGAGGTTTTTAATTTGTGTCTAGTTTTATCTATTTATTTAGGTATCTGGATTGTACAACACCTATTAGTTTAGGAATAAGAACAATATGAGCGTAGTTGATGCGGTCAAAAGAAAAAGAGCCTAGATGAAGCTCGGAGAACATACGATAAAGGTCATCTTTCAAATAATGCCAGAACTTTTGAAAGAAGAAAGCGGGGAAGCCGTCAGGGCCCGGTGCCGCATCACTTTTTAAAGCGAATACCGCCTGTTTGATTTCTTCCATCGAAAATGGAGAATCAAGAGAAGAGAGATCGATAGGATCATCGCCGTACAGGTGAGTCCAATCAAGGCTCAAAGTCCTCGGTTTGGAGGATCCAATGAGATTTTTGTAGAAACGGAGGAAAGATAGGTGAATATCTTCGTTAGAAGAAAGTTCAACCCCCTCGTGAATGATAGAAGAAATATGATTACATCTTTGCCTATGGGAGGCAAAATTATGAAAAAAAGCAGTATTGCAATCGCCCTCTTTGAGCCATCAAAATTTTGCTCTCTGGGCCCATTTCACGTGTTCTTGATGCAGAATTTCCGAAAATTCTTTTTTGCAAGAATGCCGCTCATTGAATAATTCAATCGAGATCGGCCCTTGCTCCTCCATTTGATCTATAGATTCAATGGAGGAGAGGTAAATTTTTTTAGGAAATTGGTGTTAAATTGTCTTTCATTGCGCCAGATTTTACATCTGAATTTAATCGCATGAAGTTTGAGAAGGATGGACCCTAATCCAGAAGATCCAGAAATAACCGAAAGGCAGTCCGAAACGAGGTTAACGAAGACTTGGTCTTGCAACCAAAATTTTTCGAATCTGAATTGATGGTGGCGAGGGAAATGAAAATCAGAATGTAACACGATGGGCACGTGATCTGAGGAGGGATTGGGTAAGGCGAGAGAAAAAGAGTTGTGAAAATGGTTAATCCAAACATTGGACACCAAAAAACGATCGAGCTTCGCCATCGCTGGACGATGGCGGAGGTTCGACCACATAAAGGATCTGCCTGATAATGGCATATCGGTCAGAAGCAAAGTTTGGATGCATTCGTTGAAACGATGATTGCCAATCGACGAACTATTAGATCTTTCGTTGGCGAATCGCGTGACATTAAAGTCGCCACAGAAGATGCACAGCTCGTTAGAAAGGGGCAACAGAGAAAGGAATTCGGTCCAAAACAACGGCCGACCTTCAGACGATGATGGACCGTAAACTGAGATAACCGTGAGATTAGTGTTAAGAGGCAACCAATGAAGTTTAACAATGAGGAAAAAGTTGAGTCGATGAATCGAGACTATAGAGAAAATTGCCTCTTTAAATCTGAATAAGATACCTCCCCTAGACCCAATCGCATCTAGGGAAATCCAGTTCGAAATGATGGTTCCTCCGATCGATCTAAGAATCGAGGGAGAGGGAACCTCGAGTTTAGTTTCTTGAAAAGAAATGAGGTCGCAGTGACATGATGAAATCAATTGATATACAGATCTTTGCTTATCGGGACAATTCAGTCCCCTGATATTCCAAGATACTGTTATCATTAAATAACTTTGAACTCTTTGACTCTAGAGCGTTCTTTCTTTCTGATGGCTAAGGCCACCAAGGAGGGGGAAGCTAATGTTACAAAACCTAATTTCGAAGAAATGGCCATGAGATCATTATCAGAACAATGATCAAATTGAAGATGAAAAATAGATCCTAGAGGAGAATTCACAGATACTTTGGAAGAGTCAGAAGGACAAGACAACGAAGGATGATGCGGAGCCGAGTCTTCACAGATACTGGAATTTGAAGCCGAGGCTTCAAATTTAGCTCGTAAACGAGCACTAGATCTAATCATACGGGGGTTAGATTTGGATGTTGATGAAAAACGAGAATTAGATAGAGCATTGTTCACAACTCTGACAGAAAATAGAGGGATATAAGGATCGACCAAATGGGGGCGGCGGAAATCGAAAGAAAACGATGATGGAGTAATATCAGCGCAAGACCCAGTCCCATGATGCACATGAGGAAATAAACCTGAAAAGAAGTCGGCGCTGAACCGAGGTAAAAAAGCACTTAAAGAGGCGTGCATCGCTAATTTAATATCAGAAGAAAAAGAACAGCGTTCTTCCGATAACAGAACGAAAGGAAAGAAAGAACTCAGGTGTCGAGATACACGGCCATGGAAGGGATAATAGAAAATAAACCCCACATAACGATAATGCAAAAGAACAGCATCAAATAAGGAAAAAAGACTCAAATAAACGTTAAGACTGACCTTACTGTTGGCTAAATCCCTCTTACGGTCCTCTTCTACTACCTCCAACAGGTTGTCAACATCAGTCCATTTGACCTTAATGAGAGGAAGAGCAGGATCAGCAGCCGTGATCGAAGAGAAATGAGCTTGCTTTTGAAACCGCTGCCAATCGGATTCAAAATGCAGATTAACTTCCCACTTAGGCCAGTGGGAAACAGGGTTTGAATGCTCGGTGGTAGAGGGCGCTTCCTTAGAAGCAATAAGGGGAGTAGAAGATGGATGCTTGACCTCCTGAGTCTCAGATAATGAGGCGATAGCCAAGGGAGCAACATTCATACGATCCGAAACTTTGGAAACAGTCTTAGAAGACTTTTGAGAATTGAGATCCGGATTGATCCATACTAGATTCGGAGGCTTGGCAGGCGAAATCTTCGACTTACCGGAAGGAACAAAAGATTTGTTAGAGGGTTGGAATTTATTCTTAACTGAAGCTTTCAGTGGAATCCTCCATTGGGACTTAGAAGAGGACGCCGATCCTGGATGGAACGAAGATGGAGCGGGAGAGGCTATGGTGTTAGTAATCGATGGATTAGCAGACCTAACTGGACCAGTTCCCTCAGAGGATGAGGGAATGTGGTATTGAACCGAAATAGGGAAAAAGACGATCCCATCCTTAAGCACAAAAGCCTCAATACGATCTTGACTTTCAGGAATATCAAAGATTGCTTCCACTTGCATACAGCCTGAAGCGAGTTTAGAAGCTGATGAAATGCTTAATTTGCCCACACAACACGCCAAATTCCCCATACGTTGCAACGAGTCGCAGAACGGGGGTAGCCCCAGTAATGTAACAACAGTAGGAATGAGTTTGGGAACGGACTTAGGAGGATTAACTTGATTCCATTTACGGATAGAAAGAGAGATCAACCCCACCGATAAGGAAGCATTTTCAATCAGATCCTGAAGCAGCTTGGGTGAAGGGCAGCGAATAACCACATCGCCGTTAGAGCACGAACAAAGAAACCAATCCCAATTTTTCACATGACACGAGTTGCTGAGAAGCGAGTTAAGAGTAAAAGTAGGAATCGAACCTCCATTAAAAGATATAGCCCCGTAAGTATCGAAAGAATTCAATCGATCCGAGAGGTCGATGGAAGGGATGAACACTTGTAAGACGTTTGGTGAGGCAGAGCTTGCAGAGGGAAACAACATGGCTTTAGGCGGAAGAACAACAGGCTCTTCAATACAATTCATCAGAGGTGGCGTGGGGAGAAGAGGAGACTTGGAAGAGTATTTTTTGATTTTGGGGATGTGAGATGAATTCGCTGAGAGCTTTCGTTGTAAAGCTGGGAAATCAATCACGGCTAGAACTTGATCCGAGATCGGGACACCGATCGACAGACCCAGCATTCTTTGAAGAGCGAAGCATTTAGGTCGCGAGTGACCGTTTTTAAGGCAAAAGAGGCACTTCATAGCTGCCCCACAGAATTTTTTAATGTGGCCTGGTTGCAAGCAGTGAAAGCAAACCGGCGGTGAACGACGAGAATGAGTATTAGAGAAGAGAGAAGATGAGGAGAACTTAGATAGAGATTGGCGGGAAGAAGGGGGAGGGAAGTTACTAGGAAGCTTCGTGTAACCAGGCTGAAGAAACTCAGGTGGGCTTAGCCCAATTAAAGAGCACCTCTGATCATTAATCCTTTTTTTTGAATTTTTTTTTACAACTTGCACCCATGAAAGGTCCATGGGCTAATATACAGAAAGTAAAAGGCCCAATAACAACACAGCCGGACTACGATGGCGAGAAGAAAGAGCCACTACAGAGAGCCAACTCCGGTGGCAGCTGCAACTCGCGACGAAGCCCCTAATAGGGCGAATGCCTATGATCACAGAAAGAAACAAAAGAGAGAAGAGGGAGAACCCTAGGGAGGGAGAAGAACGACAGTATAATCCGAACACTCCCCTAGGGGAAATAGCAAACACAGCCACGGAAGGCTGAGGCGCTACCGATCGACTGAGAAGGCAATCAATCGAACCCAATCAAGAGAGTATTACGAAAGCTTCGAAAGGTGACTGAGAGAAACGAAAACCGCACCTAAACCTGCAGCGCAGGCTAAAGGCACGCAAAAAATAGCGCCACAACCAACAGCACACACCAAAAATAATCCAAACGAGAGAGAACGATACTTACAGTGATTTACCTCTGATCGAGACTTACCCAAGGCGAAGCTAGAGATGAACGGAGGAGATGGCCTACCAGGAACCAACGGGGCGACAAACGCCAAGCGCCGGCTGCGAAGGGGAACAAAGCTGGAAACTTCACCGCGCTGAGACAGACCAGTCAGTAATCGGATCGGAAGAGGCAGCCAACCGACGATGTTACCACCTGGAGGGAAGCGCTCCGGAGACGGAAAGGATCAGAAGAGGAAAAACGAAAAACCACGAGAGAGGGCTCTCAATGAAAAGGGTTTGGAGAAGATGAAGAGGGGAACAAGATTAATGAAGGGGGGAGGAGGAGGAAGTGAGAGAGTCGACCGGATCTGATGGGCAAAGGATTAGTAGAGGGGGGAGAGAAACGCCAGAGAATCGCCAGAGTTTGAAATCGCCAGCTATAAGTGAAAGAGCATCATATTTGAACATTTTTAGTTTGAAATCGCCAGCCAACCGACGAAGTGAGAATCGCCAGTATTTGAACATTTTAAAAAATTTTATTTGGCACCTGTCTACTATGTTTATCCTTTGTATTTGCACATAAACGACATTTGAGTTGGAGTAAAATACTAATATGGTGATACAGGAGTGGAGCACATTGATGGAGACATGTTTGAAAGTGTTCCAAGTGGGGATGCCATTTTAATGAAGGTGAGCCCCACAGAAGCTGCCAAGTCATTGATTCTTCTCTTTTAGAATTTGCTAAATTTTTTAGTGGACTTAATAGGATTCAAGAAAAGTTGTATATAACTTAATTATTCGTGAGAAGTAACCTATTTGAAAATAATTGCAGTCGATTCTTCATGATTGGAGCGACGTACACTGCGCGAAGCTACTGCAAAATTGCTGGAAGGCCCTACCTGAGAATGGAAAGGTGATTCTTGTGGAGGGAATCCTCCCAGTGAACCCTGAGCCCACACCTATGGCCGAATTCATGTTCCACTTGGACATGTTCATGTTGGCCCAATACCCAGGGGGCAAAGAGAGGACCGAGAAGGATTTTGAGTCTCTAGCCAAAGGGGCAGGGTTCTCTGTATCCAAAGCGGATATGCCAATTCTTGGGTAATTGAGTTGTACAAGTAGATCGATGCACCTACATTGTGCTTGTCAATGTGAGATGCATGTATATATACGGCTGAACGTTATGTTGATTGTGGAGGCCATATTACTGCATTCCTTGATAATGTTTTGGTTTGAAGATTGTGCTAAGTAAGTTCCTTTTCTATTTATACTACAATATAATGTCTGTTGTGGGCTTTGAGTAATGAATATGGAAGTTTTTTCTTTTTCTTTTTCTTTTTTAGCAAAATTAAATAAGTGAAAGTTTCATACTTTGGGCTCTAACATCAATATGCATGGACCAATGTGTGCCATATATATATATAAGACAAGAAGATTGAAAATAAGAACAATTTGTCAATGATAAAATGTGAAAACCAATAGTATGGAAGCCTTTTGTATGTAACATAGGCTTAGTTTGGGCTTAAATCATTAGGAAAATGGATCTCATTAGAGGGGAAAAAAAAACAAAGTTCGAATACGAATTTTGGATACAAAACTTTTCTAAGGATGAGATTTTCGAGCTTTATGTTGTTGCTCTAGGCACTTAACCTATCTCATGTAATAAGTTAAAGGTTAATTTAACCTATTCATACCGGTACTTGTTGCATGTATGTCTGCAAACAATGAGCTTACCAAGATCGTAAGTTAACCATGTCGATCTTTAAGAAGATGCTAAAATTGTTAAACAAGATATACAGTGCAAAGAAGCTGAAAAGTTACCAAGTTTGAAGTATAATTGTAGTCTTTTCGTTCTCTGCCTCCCGACTATGAATACTAATTAATATTTCGATATAGCTCAGCAATATAAATTTCAAAACATTCATCTATTTGTTGTTTATTACCTTATAGAATAGGAATTGTTTACTGAACTAAGTTTTGACAATTGTCGTATCACTGGATTTTAATGAATCGATAGAAATTTCTCATTGACTCTTTCAATAAAATCCATATATGGATCATGCATTGTGATTTGATATTGAATTTGCTCAATTACTAAGGGTGTTTGGTTCATTGCCACTGCATTGGAGTTGCAATTGCAACTGAAATTTGAAAAGTATTTTCCTTAAAATCTTTGCACCCCATTACAAACATATTTCATACTACTCGACAAAAATTTCCACAACCATGTATGATGAGATTCTATCTCTAATATATTCTCCAGTAGGTGTTTGAGGGGCTTGTGATTTGTTCTGATAAAAAGCTCTCTGCCCAGCAAATAATGCATCAATTTCTTCACTGCTAAGAAAATTGCAAGCATCTCATTCTCATAAGTGGAGAGATACATGCCCTTACCCTTCAACTCCTTGCTCAAGAAAGCTATGGGAAGCTGATGCTGCATAAGAATTGCTCCAATTTTAGTACCAACTGCATCACACCCCAAGACAAACTTCTCAGCAAAGTTAGGAAATTTGTGCACTGGTGGTGTATTTAGGGCAGCCTTGAGAGCTTCAAAAGCGGTTTAAGCAACCACAGACCACTTGAAAGATCCTTTCTGTAATGTCCCATACTCAAGAGTATAAACATTGTATTATATTGAAAATAATAATATTAATATTAATATTAATATATATATATATATATATATATATATATATATATATATATATATATATATATATATATATATATATATATATATATAATAAGTGAGAAGGGGTATAAGGAGTTTTATAGGCTTGGTCCAATGGGATTTGGGCCATATGGATGAGTTGGGTGGAGGCTGGTTGTACTTGGGTTGGTGGGGCCTAGGGATGGCAATTGGGCCGGGCTGACCTATGACCCGCCCGTGACCTGCTCGCCAAAACTCGGCCCGTTCAAATACGTTTCGGGTCCGAGTCGAACCCGCGAGTCTAAGCGGGTCGAGCCGGGTTGCCTAATAAGGGTTTCCAACCCGTTGAAACTGGCCCGTGAACCCGGTGAACAATGATGAACCCGCCCACCAACCCGCGGGTTTCGAACCTTACCCGTACGGGCCAAATGTTCGACCCGTGGGTCCAACGGATGAAAAACAGACCGTTGGCTATTCTAGCCGTTTTTTTTTTGTTTTTTTGTTTGTTTTTTGTTTGTTTTTTTTCCCTATAAATACCCCTTAAACCGAATCTAAAAATTTTACACTTAATTCTCTTACTCTCTCTACTACTACTACTCAATTAAAAAATAGACCGCGGGTTTCGAAACGTTGGCCAAAACTCAATTATTTTTTGAAATTTTGTCAACAAAGAAGCTAGCAACATAGAAGCGACAAATTCCGATCGCATCGAATTCAACATTCAACTACGTCTTCAAGTCTTCAACTCCTCCAAGACTCCAACAAAGAAGCTCTTTTTCTATCTATATACGAGTCCGTACTTCTACTTCTACTTTTATTTTCACTCTCATTCTATATACGAGTATCCGCGAAGTACGGTATCAAAATTTCACAACCCTCTTGTTGTCTTGATATTTTTTTGTAGTTATAATTTTTTTATCATATTTGTTTGTTGGTTTGTTGATCTTCTCTCTCACAACCCTCCTATTGTTTTCTAGATTTTTTTTCAACTTATCTCGCCTAGATTGTATTTAATTTTTTCACATACACTACTATATCAACATATTTTGATCACGAGGTAGCGGCCGTAGCGAAAGTGGAAAAGATTCCACCGGCACTTCTCGTAGAACTTCTATTATCCCACAAAATGAGCCCGCAGAAGAGTACCCTATGACCCAACACATTGGTACACACGATGTGTTTGTGGGAGACATAGAAATAGAAGAAGAACAACAAACACAAGCAACCGAAACAACACAACCTGGTAGTAGTAGGAAAACTAGAGGGAAAACTGATGATTGGCACAAATTTTATGATTATGTTCCCGCCGAAGAAAATCCGGGTGTAGGTATAAAAATTTGTAAAACTTGTTCGGATGCATACAAATGGACGGGTTGTAACACCCCGAATCTCCGTCATCGGACATCCGTGACACAACCAGAATCTTTACCTTCAAATGCATCTCAACACAATAAATAACATGGAAATTTAAAACACTTTTATTGCCATCAGAGTTAATACATCAATAATTACGAATATCAATTTGTTCTTGAACAAGGAATACAAATCACATAACTTATTACAACTGATTACAAGAATACTTAAACATTTCTTGTGAAGCCATTGGCTATCTTTCAGATCGGCAATCCCTTGGTAACTGCCGAAACTCCGTTGAGTGGTCTATCTGCCCCCTCTGGGACTTGCCCCTCGGCTTGAGCCTTCTGCTACGTGACCCTGATAATTCTGCACCCGCTCGAAGGGTAGACATGCACACTGCCACTACTTGGATGCCCTGCTGATCTTGGGCTCTCTTATACTCGTGACCTGATATCCATGTACCTAAAGGGTGGGGTACGTCAGTAATTCTACTGAAGCAATGCTGATAAGGAAACAACGATCCTCAAACTACCACTCACAAATTCATCTTGAATGAAAATTCAACGTGCATCCTAATTTTCTAGTGTTCGTGTATGCCATGACCTTAATCTAATGCAACAATACAGAATATAGAATAGATGCACTTAATCTAATGTCAGCAAGAGTCTGGACACACATGCATCCCATACTATATGTGCCCCAGATCAAGCCGTTTCTCTAGTTTAGGGATTTGAACCATCGCTATGCAATGCATTCTAATTTGGTCTACTTCCTGTTCCTGATAGTATGACATGGTTGAGGAGGTATAAATAAAAAAAATAATTCGGGGCGCTACCCCGTTGTCACCAATAATTGTTGCATCAGATCCTCCTCGAAAGCTGTGATGAACTTACAGATATACCGCAAGTATATCCATTGCGCAGAAGATCCTTTATGATCCGTTCGTGTTTACCAAAATAGAACATGACGACCTCGAAGGTCCCAAAAACCCCCGATCCGCCAGGATATCAACATCCCGTTCTTACCATGGTACTTCAGGAATTAACAGTGCAAGATACACACCGCAGCACGTATCCCTAATGACAGGAAGAGACAACCCCAGAGTATCACCACCTAGTGCTAACTCTCAGAACGAGTTGGATTATAGGGAATCACCCCTAATACCAATTCAGTCTTCAAGCGAAACAATAAAAGAAAACCTAATCAATGCAGTTTATAGAAACAAGTTGTTACCAAGTCACACTCGGTGTCGATCAACAATGTCGAGTCTGTCTGGTCTATCAGACCACAATCATCACGGAATCACATTCGCTAATTCCCAATACCTTCATAGGTCAGCGACCAACTAATTCCGGCCTGTGACCCTCAGCGCGTGGTCCAACGGCGCCCCGATGATGCAATACAATTCAGTGAAGGTAAGCACGCACATAATCATCCATTTTTGACTATTGACAGACTCAGGCATCGAGACACCCAAAACTATCGAACCAAAGCTATATCCCAACTAACTCATGTCCACCATGAGTACATGTACAGGAACTTGCCTAAGTTCCAAATAAAATGCTAAAACCCATCATTTAAACCTGATAGCTCATGATCACCATACTGCGGTATGTAGAGGGTTCCTCATCAATTGTCCGATGGAACAGTTCAAGAAATACTAGTAGCTGTGACCCAAGCTATGCCTATCGGAAACCAATATACTCAGAATTTCCTAGAAGGGTAAGGAGATCCATCGCCATTCCCTAGTCGATGATTCCCTTAATTTCTTTTAAAGGAATCAAGTCCCTGAGTTAACTCAAGCTTGAAGTTAATCTAGACAACAGGTTGCTAAACTCGCAATGTCCATAACTTCCAGCATGCAAGTCAGAGTTGCTTGGTATCTCCCATTCTGGAAAGGTAAGACCCTAGTTTACAACTCTCCAGTTGACTACTCCCTCAAATTCAATCATCTTGACCTCCAATAATCCTCATATACTCTTAGTAGAATGTTCCCTTCTAGCACTTGCTGCATTTGTCCGATATCATAGGAGTTTACTTAGTTATCAGAATTACTCAATTCCGGGTCCTATGGGAAGGTGGGATTGTCTAATTTAACTTCCTAGTTGGACACGTCCTCAGATTCAATCCTTAAGGACCTCAAAGATACCCATTTCCGTCGGGTGCACAACAGGGGAAAAGTTGATTTCTCTAGCAAACATTTTCTTGACAAGGCCAAATCTACCCTAACTTTGGAAAATCTTAATTTCCAACCTACAACCTGGAATTATAAAATTCCGATTTAGGGTTAGAAGCTATGATTCCCAACTGCAAATGTCTAGTTGGCCAGTCGACCAAATTCTTAACAGATAAGTCCAGGAATATCTATCCCCACGAACTAGACAACTTGTACTAGGCTGAACGTACACTACTTTAAAATTCAATAGTAAATCATCCCTAAGTCCAACACTCATGAAATTTGAGATCCTCTATCTACACATATACCATTTCATTGTGTCCAAAATTCATATTCAAATTCATTCCACACCATGATCTACGACTCCTCAAACATAGCAAGATTTTCAGCTGTTCTTTTTCAGCAGGGTATTTACTGTCCCTTACTAATTACTTTTGAAATCTCATTAAATGACCTCTAAAAATGCTAAAATTTGAGATTCATCAAATAGACTCATACCCCAAGCTAATCCCAAAATTTCATACCAAAATAATAAACGTACACGGAGTTATGGCTTTTTGAACTTCAGCCCAAAACACAGTCAGCTTCAGCCGACACCTTCAGACCAGTCGCATTCTACAATTTTTTCGGGGCATCAAACGAACTCAGAAAATTACGAAATTTAAGACTATATTTTTAGACATATACAAGAGCGTCCACAAAAATTTCCAGCTCAAATTCGCTGTCATTTCTGAGATACAAAATCGGAAAGACACAAAACTTCTCACAGCCAGCAGCTATTCTGGCTGCTCACTGTCCGGACTTGGACCCGCTGTTTGGGCGACTAAAATGCATCCAAATATTATGAAAAAAATCATGGATAATCTACATACATAGAAGAACAATACCCCAAAGTTTTGGCTCAAGATCCCAAACCGTTTGGGCGTAAGAAATTCCCCAATATACCCTCACAATCATGCTACTTAACAAAACTCAAAAGGAGTTATTATTTTTACCATACAATTTATCTTTTCCTAGCACTTCTCATACTCAAACATGGTAACAAAATTATAGCTACCACTACTACACACCCATTCATACCAAACAAAATAAATACCAAAGAGTTTAAGAGATCACCCACATGAAGTTTGCAAAATCTCCTTGTAGCTTGGCTCCTCGCTTTGCTTGCTTGCTTGCCTTTGCTCCTTGTACTTGTATAGCTTGGCCAACACTCTCCTACACTTCTTCTTCTCCTTATCTACTACTCCTTCTATTCTAAAAGGCTTCTCTCTTTCACTTATATATATATATATATATATATATATATATATATATATATATATATATTGAACAAGGAGGAATGGAGAAGGCTTAGGAGGAGAGTGAATGG
The DNA here is from genome assembly GCA_017893485.1 of Hemerocallis citrina. Classification (NCBI taxonomy): domain Eukaryota; kingdom Viridiplantae; phylum Streptophyta; class Magnoliopsida; order Asparagales; family Asphodelaceae; genus Hemerocallis; species Hemerocallis citrina. The sequence goes on from CM030366.1 coordinate 170,296,219, forward strand.
AGTTTGGAAAATGAAGTGAGGTGAGATGGGAGGTGGGGGGTTATATGGGCCGGATCATGAAGGGTGGGTGTGGAATGGATTTTGATGAGGTGTAGGGTTGAGATGGAGGGTGGGATGGGTGAAGGGATGAAGGGTGGGATGGGTGCCAACACATCCAAGCTAGAAGCTTCTTGGAAACTTCCTTGAAACTCCTAGGAAATTTCCTATCTTAAAGGTCATCTTACCAAGATCCAAGCCATGATGTGATGCCAGGATTCCTAACCCTAGGTTAGGTCAAGGAACCCTAGGTCACCATACCCCGATTCTAACCCTAGTGCACAATCTCGATCCACATTTAATCCAAGTACTAGCTTTAATTGAAAGTAACCAATATATTAAAATCTATAAAATATAGGTTTTGTAGAAATTATAGCTTTCTCCCGACAATTGTCTGGTCGAAACAATTGGGACAAAACCACAGTTTAATTGAGAAGATATCCCGAGTTTATCTCATCGGGTTCAGAATAGCTCATATATCTGAAATTTTCCAATTAAAGCTGATAACTATTAGAAAAATACGTAATCGTGTGGAATACTCAGATGTGCACAGATTACTACACAAAATAGCCATATGCTATTTTGCGGGATATTACACGGGTACAATAAAATGACACATCCAAAATGTACACAAGGAACTTCTTGTAGACTTACCCGGCCAACAAAAAATCCATCCTAGGACCGGTCTAGTTGATAGCCACCTTTATGATCCCGAACTTATTCGTCGGAAAATGGCCCGACTAGTAATTAAGGAAGAGTTACCATTTTTCTATTCTGAGAGTAGGAACTTAGAAACTTTTAATCAAACCGCAGTAAACCTGCATTTTAAAAGAATCCCTATGAATACTTTGAAGTCTGATTGTTTTAAAATGTACAATGAAATGAGAGAAGCTTTGATTTCCATTTTATGGAGTTTAACTTGTAGATTTTCTTTAACTTTCGATTGTTGAGCGGGTTGCAACAATATTCCAATGATGGGAATAACTTGTCATTGGATCGACAGTGATTGGATTATTCAAAAAAGGATAATATCACTTGTTGCGTTGCCCTATCCCCAAAGAGGTAATGAAATTACAAATCGTATTTTAAAAATTTGTGATGTTTTTCATATTCGTGATAAAATTATGTGTATAAGTTTTGATAATGCATCTAACAACAATGCATCAATTAGTATATTAAAAACCGCATTAAATCCATCATCTGACAATATTTTTCATGTTAGATGTGCATGTCATATTTTAAATTTATGTGTTCAAAATGCATTAGAAATAGCCGAACCATATATAGTTAACATTAAAAATTGTGTACATTTTATTGCATTAAGTGGCCCTATATTTCAAGAATGGAAAGCTTGGTGTAGGCTTAAAAATGTACAGTTTAGAAAATTTCCAAAGGATATTAAAAACCGATGGAACTCTAGTTTTGATTTGCTACATGTTGTTACTGAATATAAAGCATGCATAAATAATTTTTGTATGGCAAAAACTATGCCAATTTTTGAAATGACTCCCCAAGCTTGGTTTTATGCCAAATCTTTATTAAAATTTTTAGAACTTTTTAAAACCGCAACTTTCAAACTTTCAAAATCTTATGAATCTATTTCTAGTAGAATTTTTATTTCAATAGTTACTATGATGCAAACTTTCAAAGAAATGATCGATGATGCTTTTATTGGTCATGTTGTGAAACCTGCATACACCAAAATTTTGAAGTATTTTAATCCTCCTCCTATGTTGTATTGTATTGCTACTGTGATGGATCCTCGTATCAAATTAGAAGGTACGAAGAGTTTAATTGAATTTTTTTTTAATTTACTTGGGGAAGATGATTCTGAAATTGATTTGGAAACATTTTTAGCTAAATTTGAAGCGACATTAAATAACTTGTATGATTTTTATGATAAAAGTTTTTCATCTAGTAGTACTACTTTAGTTAGTTCTTCTTCTGCTACTTATAGAGGTAAGGGTAAGAATAAGTTAGATGATGCCAGATTTAATTTACTTGCACAACTTCAATCAAAAAAACCTAGGACTAATCAAGCAAATGAATTACATTGGTATAATCAACAAGATTCTGAAAGTTTTACTTCTACACTGGATATTTTACAATGGTCGAAAGACCATGAACATACTTATAGTATTCTTAAATATATGGCTAAAGATCTACTAACTCCTCCTGTCTCTACAGTTGCTTCAGAAAGTGCATTTTCTATAAGTGGCAGGGTTCTAACCGATTACAAGAATCGCTTGAAGTCCCAATCATTGGAAATGCTCGTCTGCATGGAAGACTGGATGAAGGCCAAAGATAGGACTCCAGGAAAAGGGTTCGACACATCTACAAGTGGAAGCAACTCGCCGGAAGAACAACAACAACAATAGCAACCAATATGAAGAATTGAAGACCAACAACAACAAATTAAAGAAAATTATAAATGTATAAAAAATTATATAAAATATTTGTTTGTTATAAAAAATTAGGATAATTGAAGAAAATTAAAATTGTATCGAAGAAATTTGTTATTGTATAAAAAATTTTGTACAAAATCTTTGTTTCTTATTACAAATTGGAAAATTTGTACAAGTTGAAATCATATTAATAATATATACAATTTTTTTTGGCAATTTCACTCTTGGATTCTTACTATTATTATTAGATTTTTTACTATTATTAAAATTACATTTTTCTAAGTTAAAAAAAAATAGATGGGCCAACCCACGACCTGACTCGGGTTGGACCCGAATGGGTTCGCGGGTTGGGCGAGTCGAGTTTTTTTCAATTCCGACCCGGCCCGGCCCGGCCCAGTTACCACTCAGACCCGACCCGAACCAGCCCTAGTTGGGTTCCAACCTGGACAGGTTCGACCTGACCCGGCCTGGTCGACCCATTTGCCAACCCTAGTAGGGCCTGAGCCTTTGCTGACGTGGAGGAAGCGAAGGAGGGGAGTTGTGTGTTGTGTGTGTGAGTGTGCACGTTGCACGTGCACATGCTTTGAGTGTGTTGTGTTAGGTTGTGGCTTTATCCCACATTGGTGGAGGTGAATGAATTGTGTAAATATATAATTAGGCCCATGATCAATAGGCACCAAATGGTTATGACACCTTTTGTGAGGCACGCCGTGGTGGGAAGTTGTTAGGATCTATTTTTTGCATGTGCACAAGTGTAGTCATTTGAGTAGCTCAGCGGGGCTCGGGGCGCTACAAATGGTATCAAAACTAACTTTCGACACCGATCGTGGGTAAGAGTGGGTTAGAGGTACGCCTGAGATGGAGTTAGGCCAGTTGTCCCGGGTAGGAAGACTAGATAGCAGAATCAGGGTACTCCACTCCACATCAACTAGAAAGGGATCATGTGCTAGATTGCAAGCCTCGGACTCAGCGAGGACGCTGAGTTCTTAAGGGGGGTATGTGTAACACTCCATACTTAAGAGTGTATATATATATATATATATATATATATATATATATACACACACACACACACACACACACACACACACACACACACACACACACACACACACACACACACACACACACACAATAATAAGTGAGAACGGGGTAGTTGGGCTTATAGGGGATTCTATGGGCCTTGGTGCATGGAGATTTGGCCATATGATGTGAATGAGAAGGAGTGGCTGCTTTGGTGGTGGGGCCCAGTTCCTTGATGACGTGAAAGATAGGAGAGAAAATGGGGGTCTGTGTATGATGCATGTGCTTGATGTGTGGCTAGGATTGCTTTGATCAAGCCATGCATCATGGTGTGTGGGATTCAATTGGTCCCATATCGACCATGAGAGAAGATTAGAGTGTGTATATAGTATTTGCCAAGGAGCAAGAGGTATCTACAAGCTATAGCATCTTTTGTGAGGCAAGCGTGTGGTGGACCGTTGTTATGACTTATTTTGTTTGCGTGTGCACAACTAAGCTAGGCTCGGGGTGTTACAAATGGTATCAGAGCTGAATTTCGACACCGATCGTGGGTAAGAGTGAGTTAGATGTACGCCTGAGGTGAAGCTAGCAATGTACAGGTCCGGGGTAGGGCTGTATAAGTATCAGAATCAAGGTACTCCACTCCACGTCGGCTAGAAAGACGATCTTGTGTTACATTGCAAGCTCTGGGCTCAGCGGGGACACTGAGTTCCTAAGGGGGGGTGTGTAACATCCCGTACTTAAGAGTATATATATAGTACTATATGGAATATATGTCACACCCCGAATTTCAAATAAGACCGAATTCGAGATTTCACAGGATCTTTACTTCACTTCGTACAATTTTACAAGGAAATTAAAACTTTTCAACATACATCAGAGTTCTTTACATTTTGTTTACACAGCGGAAGAATAAAAGAAATACAACAATAAAATAAAATACAACTTGTACAACTTTATCAATGTAAATCATCAACTACATCGCAACATCTTTACTTCTTCATGGAGAAGTCCATTACCTGCATGTTAAGCTGTGGGCACGTCAGTCACTTACAACTGACGAAAATGTTATACTCGGCCATCCTCTTTATGCCGTACATATAACGATCTCAATACTTTAACATATCAAAAACTTGAATGAATATAAAGTGTTAAATTGTGACTATGCTAAACATGTAAGTGTATGTCATGCCTTAATGCCTAATGCACACATTTTATACTAGGATGACACCAATGCATACTTGTTCAAATTCTATGCATCCCATACTACATAGGTCCGAGGGCAAGCACCTACGTACTCCACATTAAAGGGTTCGATCCCTCGCCATGACAACTACCTGGGAATAAGACAAAGTTAACACGTTCCACGAGCACGAAACCCAGTCCCGAAGAACCGCCGCAACAAATCCCCCGCCCGACTGTTATACAGACTCATCGTCGTGTGATCCTCCCGCCAGTGCCCCTCTAGCCCCGGTATATGTATATACATGGTGTACGGAAAACTATCCGCCCGACTATGCATAGTCCCAGATTTAAAAAAAAAGCTCGTCTCCTGCGAGGCAACCACAGTCCCAGAGTACACTGTCCGACTGGGTCTATAGTCCCGATGAACTGCCGCAACAAGCCCACCTAGAGTGCCCCACTTACGTTTGTCTAGGTCTTACTACATCTTTACTTATGTGCCTAAAATATTTGAAGTTCAAGACATGAATAAATTTCCAAACCTAGAATTAGTTTTACCTCCTACCGGACTTAATCAACAAAATATACGAGATAGCTCCATGACCATATCTCAATATATATCTCAACTATTTTCAATTCGATAGAGCCAGTACCCAAGGTCTCACTAACTCTAAATCACAACTTTTTCATGTACAAGAACCCATGGGTACACATACCCTTCAATAAACATGTCTTAAACTTAGATAATTTCATCGTCAACTTATTCACAAAGTAATCGTAGTCTTGTCACTATTCATGATCTATTTATTCATTCATAATCTTAATAAGCAAATAGTTCCTTTCAAGAACACAATTTCATCACATAAAATTTCATCAACAAATTCAAGCTCTTACAATGTCTCACGTCAAAATATTCTTTAACAAAAATAAGAGTGCGATTTCTTCAAGAGAAACCACTTCACAAAATAATAGTTTACTTTTCTTCACAAAGAAAGTTCTATTCTCAAATAAATTTTTGAAGTCACATTATTCATTTTCCTATATCAAATATCCATTTTTATATCTCAAATATACTTGAAAAATTCTACAATTCTTTTTAATAAAATCCATTTTTATTTCGTAGAAATTCTAGTATTTTTTTCCCAATTTTATCCACATAAAAAAAATCCTTTCAAAAATATTTTTAAAAACCCAAAAACAAAAAGTGGCCCCTGGGTTTCGAACCCATGTCCAAACGTCAACTACAGTAAACAACCCAAGGTCTAACCGCAAACCACAAAGTCCATGTGGACTTATTTTCATAAAGCTATACTGAAATCCTCTTATTTCTAGCTTCGGGTCTGTGTTTTATTTTAACGCAAAAACAAAAATGTGCCCAACAAGTTTTGAACCCAAGATCTCCTACAAGCATAGTAATGCTCTGTGGTGCACTGGCTAGCCAAATAGTCCATGTGTGATTACTGATATCAAAATATACTATTATGCTTTTGTTCAACTTTTCTGTCATTCTATTATTTTTTTTAAAACCTCGATTTCTCAATTTGTTCTAATCTTTTGTTTGACTGAAATTTGTTCTTATAATCTGAGTTTACGTTTTAACAGTAACACCTAGATTTATAAATCATATTTTAGAAAAACAAAACAACTTTCAAAATTGTTTCTTCTTATTAATAAACACATAGTGCATTCATTTCTTTTAACCAAGGATAGCATATTATATCTTTTATAACAATCAAATGAGTTCCACAACATCATATTTTACTTTAGAAAAATTCATTTGCTTATCAAAAGAAAACTTTCTAACAAATGTTCATATAATTAACTATTCCTTCATTCATGTATACTAGTGCATGGCAAAAATAAATTCTTTTGTCATTAACAACTACATGATGAAAATAAACATAACATGATTCAATACTACAACAAACAATAGTATAGATTACTTTATCACATCAAACTTTCTATACTACTCATTCATTATTATTAGCATGCATTGTTCTATAGTTAGAAAGCATGAGAACACCCACCTCTTATGAAGATGCAAAATAAAGAAGAAGAGGTTACTTCTATCTCCTAGATCCAACCAAGCAATCCTAGCTCATTCTTCTCTAGCAAGAACTTCTCCAAGCAAAATGTACTCTCTTTCTCTCTTTCTTTTCCTCCCTCTATATTTCTTTTGTTTTTGGTGTGTGAAATGAGAAGAGAATAGGAGTATGTATATGACAATGCTAGGGTTCAATTTGCATAATTCTACACCTAAGAGCATCCACAGTGGTTTGTTAAAATTGGCAAATTGCCATTATATAGCAAACGATGGTCTGCAACGGTTTTCTATTGTGCCATTTTTTGACAAATTCGCTATATCTGTTTCTCATATATGAGAAACAAAATAGCCATTCTCAAATTATGATGGACAGTATAACTTATACCGTCCCTCTGATTTTAATATATTTTAATCCAGTCAGACGGTATAACATATACCGTCCCACCGATTTTTTTTTTTTTTAAAACTCCTCAGACGGGATATGTTATCCCATCAGAATCGGACGGGAGAACATATCCCGTCCAAGGAGTTTTTTTGGTATTTTTCCTTTTTTTTAAATGAACGGCCAAGATTTGGCCGATTAAAAAAAAAATAATAATAAATAAATAAATAAATATATATATATATATATATATATATATATATATATATATATATATCAATTCTCGGACGGTACATGATGTATCGTCCTTGAATTGGGGAGGTAGTGGGTAGGTTTAGGATAATTAATAAGGTTTAGGTATTATTATATAATTTATTTTATTTAATTAATATATTTTAATAGTTAATCGGTAATTAATTTTTTTTTTTAAACGAGCGACGGTATATGTTATACCGTCCCACGCAATTTTTTTTTAAAAAATTGCGCGATGGTATATGGTATACCGTCCCACGCAATTTTTTAAAAAAAGCGAAGAATATAGCAAACAACCACTGCAGTCTTCTATCCTATTTGCTATTACTGTAGCAGCCATTTTTGGCAAAATGAGAAACACTATAGCGGATGCTCTAATAAATTACTCTCTTAATTTTTTCATGATCTTTTCATTTTCTTAACTCCCAATCTTTCACATCCTAACTCCCACCTCTTTAAAAGTTCTAACCCCCAACCCCTCATCTTCAAAACCGGTCAACCCTCTCTCACAAGCCTCCACGTCAACTCCTTAACAAATCAACAACTCAACAGCTCATGCAGTTTTCTCCTTTACCGTGGGCCCCCACCAAATACACCAATCGCATATTATACCATCATTTTATATACCTTTTTAATGCCATAGCCCAAATCAAACAACATACATGCTGTTCATAGCCCGTGGGACCTCGTACTTCATACTAATCATTCATTTACCAACCTGAACATAATCTTATATACTTTACATACTATATATATTATACACTATATATTATACACCATATACTATATTATTAAGTAAAAGTTAGTTTAATCAAAATTTATAATGCTTTATGCACAAATAAAATAAATGTGCATACATTTCATGAAATTCATTTCGAGAAAGGATATGCCCAAATGTGCGCACCGAAAAAACACGTACTTCGTACGTAAAACATAAAAATACGAAATTCGATTTTATCAACTGAAAAATGTTAAAGATAATAAAAATACAGTATAAGAAAATATATTTATTTATTTTATATATTCCACGACGTAATTGCTACGTACGTAGAAAACACGTGCATTATACGTACAAAAGTATCAAAATGCGAGAAAAAATAAATTTTCGTTTCATAAAATGGATTTGAATAAATAATTTAAACACATAGAAAATATTGTACGTAGCGGTGAAAACACATAATCGATATGCACATCAAAACACGTAAAAAGCACGTAGAAACCAGAGATTGAAATTTAATATTTTAGTTAATTTAAATAGGATAAAATATATGGGGAATTCATAAATAGTCAAAAATTACATTACGTAATGAAAACATGTTACAAAATACACGTGCGTAACACACGACGGCAAAACTGTTATTTTCAATTTTGCAGGGTGTTACAATATATATATATATAATAATAATAATAATAATAATAATAATAATAATAATAATAATAATAATAAGTGAGAAGGTGGTAGGTGGGCCTATAGGGAGTTCTATGGGCTTGGTCCAATGGGTTTTGGGCCATATGGATGAGAAGAGTGGAGGCTGGTTGTGCTTAGGTTGGTGGGACCCAGGCTTTTGCTAACGTGGAGGAAGTGAAGGAGGGGAGTTTTGTGCTGTGTTTGTCTGCACGTGCACGTGCTTTGGGGTGTGTTGTGTTGGGTTGTGGCTTTATCCCACATCGGTGGAGGTGAATAAATTATGTGTGTGTATATAATTTGGCCCATGATCAAGAGGCACCGAACAGTTTTTACACCTTTTGTGAGGCACGCATGTGGTGGGCAGTTGTTAGGATCTATTTTTCGTGTGTTCACACGTGTAGTCGCGTGCGCAGTTGAGCGGGCTCGACCATACCCGGGACCTGGACATCTGCCAACTCTATCTCAGGCATACATCTAACCCACGATCGGTGTCGAAAGTCAGCTTTGATACCATTTGTAATGTCCCGAGCCCGGCTGAGCTGCGCACACAACTACACGTGCGCGCACGCGAACAAAACAAGTCCTAACAACTGTCCACCACAGGCTTGCCTCACATAAGGTACTAAGCTGTTAGGTACCTTTTGCTCCTTGGCATATACTATATACATACTCCAATCCTCTCTCTTGTGGTCGATATTGGACCAATTAAATCCCACACACCATGATGCATGGCTTGATCAAAACCATCCTGGCCACACATCAAGCACGTGCATCACACACCAACACCCATTTTCTCTCCTATCTTCCATGTCATCAAGGAACCGGGCCCCACCACCAAAGTAGCCACTCCTCTACTTATTCACATCATATGGCAAAATCGCCATGTAAACCCTGTTTTTCATTTTGGGTATTTTGGGTGTATTTTCTTTTTGGGGTATTTTGTATTCTCTCTTGTATCTCTTTAGTTAGCATATTGAATATTATATATATATATATATATATATATATATATATATATATATATATATATATATATATATGTATTTCAATATATTCTTTTGCTGTATGTTTGTCTCTTATTTGATCTCCTTGTTTCATATTGCTTCGTTTTGTTCATTCGATCCGTCTTGTTGTTCGACTGATTTCTTTTGGGTTCTATTTTTTTTATTCGTTTGTATCTATTTTATCTGCTCTATCCGTGTCATCTCATTTTGGATCATCACCCTTAAACCCATTTTTATTCCTTTTGGATTCTATATTATTAATCCCAATACCTAAATTTTCCATTTTCTAGTTACCTTGTTAACTACTAATAACCCAATCATTATTCCAATAACCATCATCAAACCATTTAACCCTAGACCACACACTCTGTTTTTTAATTATCTCAATCCATTCATCCTATGCAGTATCTACCCCTGGATCCCATATCCCCTACTCTGTTCTAGTGTACACCCGAACCCACTAAATCCTACTACCCGTTTGCACCCAAAAGCCCAACTCGATCTGCACATAACAGCCTAACCCTAAAACTCCCCCTTATATATATACTTGTGCATGCCTCTGTTTCTCCCTACACCTTCAGCCGCAACCTAAAGAATCCACCGAACTCCCTGTGCTCTCTCTCTCTCGCTCCCGGCCTGCCCCCCGAGCACCGTCGACAGCAGCCCCGGTTCCCCCCGGTGTTTTGGCAGCGCGATAGCACAGAGAGACTGCACTATGCTTTCTTGGTGCGTCGCTCCGACCGCGCGCTCTCCTCCGCAGTTCGACAGCCGCGACAGCGAGCTTCCCTCGCTGCCGTCTTCCCTGTGCTGCCGTCCCTCTCCGGTAGCATCAGCCCGCAATCAGTTTTGAGTTATGATTTTGTGAAATACTCTATGGATTATATATAATCTCTGGATTCATGTGGAAGTCTATTTTTTAGATTTTTTGATGGATTCAGATTTGGATTTCTGTAGTAACGGGAATCACTGTTTTAATATTGTACTGTCATGCTATCCCGAATATGAACATACACTGTTTTGCTCGTTTATGTGACCGTATATCATTTATGCATGTTTATTTGTTTCCCTGAACCTAATACTGATTATACCATATTAGTTTGATACTATTTCATGCACCATCATGTCTGTTTGATAAGTATACTAAAAGTAATCAAGCCGGGGTTCTTAAGGGAAGATCCAGTAGTGGAAAATATGGAAACGTGTACTTGGAAGGGAACTAGTGTTCCATACTGTTACTGTTATTATTACTGTTACTTTTACTGCTACTGTTACTGTTACTTTTACTGGTACTGCTACTGTTACTGATACCTGAGTACACTGTCCCATTATGGTCCACTATGAAATCTAAAAGCGAAACTATTTGTTGTAGCAACCATGTAGTAAAAATCAGGATGCATTGTAGTGCCCCGAATTTCTAATATGATATCTTAGAAATACGTGGCACAATTCTCAGCATCAACTTCAATGTAATCATAAACATAGCAACCAAATACATGGGAAATTAAAACTTTTTATTATATCAGTTGTTTACAAAGCACAGCGAAATACAAAACACCTTGAATTACAAATTTCTTTCTGTACAACACTTTCTTTTACATATTACATAAGTCATTATATCACTTTAACTCAAGCATCCAAATTCCAAGCTATAGGTAATCACCTGTAAAATATGAGGCTAGAGACAACCCTAACCCCCAAAACTAAAGGGGTCAACCATAACGGTGTGAGTGACATAAAAAAGCAAGCAACATAAATAGAGCATAGATTCATAAACGACATGTAATAAACAAGAATACATAAAATATAACATAGCAAGGAAACATGAAAACATCAAGTGAAACTAGACTAAGTGTCAAGTGTAGAAAACAGGAAACCACATGCTTGAAACCAAGTCAAGAAAACACAATTCTATATGCTGACTCTCTAATGCGTACTTTTTGGAGTCTATGCATCCCACTCTACATAGGTCCAGTGCAAGCCCTTAACGTCTCCACATTGTAGGGTTTAATCCCCCGCTCTGCAACTAATACTAACACAATAACTACTACGAGATAAAGATAAACTGTGAGTATTTGCCCATGCCCCGATAATTTCGGAGGTCAATCGTTATCCACAGATAATTCCGGAGACTATTTCACTCACACCTGGGAATCTTCGAGAATACCCCACACCACAAGCTATGGCACCTCATCACACAAATACCACATGAGCGTCGCCCCGACCCCGATAATTCCGGAGATCAATTCCACACCACAAGTAATTCCGGAGACTATTTCACTCACACCTGGATAATTCCGGGGATTATCTCACACCGCGAGCCATACTGAGGTCCATAACCCATGTTCTCGTTCATCATATCACCACTAGTGTCTGTCCTTATCATTTAGGTTATTTAATTACTTTACGAATCTCCTAGAGTTGGTGTACTCCACCGGACTTAACTCAACAACTGATCAACTAAAACGGCTCAACAGGCCCAAACATAAATATCTCAACTGCCGGTATACTAGGATCACACACACCCTCTAGAGACTCACACCCAAATATCCAAACCAATCTTCCAACATAAATTGCTCAGTTAAACCACTTGAAAACATATGTTCAGTAGAAAATAAAGTATAGAATAGTAAGTTAAAGATTAAAAACATTTAGAGAATAAATCATTTAAAAGAACATTCAATGATATAAAGATACATCAGTATCAGTCGACTATAGATAAGCGTCGGTCGACTGCCCAGAGAGAAAATCCAATGGCTTTGAGAAAATAATTCTAAGTATTATAAGTCGACTATAAAAGCCATCAGTCGATTGTCTATAGCAAAAAATCAAATAACTTTGAGAAAATAATTCTAAGTACTATCAGTCGACTGTAAAAAGTCATCAGTCGACTGTTCAGAACGAAATTTCAAGAAAACTAGAGAACACAGCAGCCAGGTCGCGACGGTTGACTGTAAAGTCATACTGGTCGACTATCGACCTGCAGACTACAGATTTTTGGTTGTGCACATTTCAACCGATACGTAGTTTTACTTTATAAAAATGATTTCTACAAAAAGCATATTTCTTATATGATCAAATACAACTTGTAGGATATATAATAGTCCATAAGAACTAAATCAAAACTACTTGAATGTATAAAAATAGCGATTTGTTAATTTCTTTCAATCAAACATGAATTGTGCATATAATCAAAATAGAGTTTCTTTAAAATTAATTGTTCATTGAAATAGCTTCATATTCATATTCAAACCATATCAATACCAAAATCTAAAAAAGATCCCCAATTTGGCTATATTTCTTCAAACCCAACTCGATTCTAAATTTTGATTTTCAAGACATGATCTCTTGATTCATAGATTCATTCTCCAAATTTCTCAAACTAATTCACCATTAGAACTCATAAACATAATCAATTTATAATGTTACCATATCGAGTTTCATTCAACCAATACTCAAAAGTGATAAAAATCTCATCTTTATTAAATTTATGCATGAAATCCACCATATTCAATCAATCCAACATTAATCCAAAAGAAATAGCCTACCCATGATCTCCAAATAGGTTATTCTTCAACCTCGAATTACCCACATGCAATTTTACCCATTAACAACTGGGGTTTCACAAGATCCAATTTTAATTCATTAATCCACCCAATCCATTATGTACATATTCATACTCAAACCCTAACATGCTTTCTAGTAGATTAAATACTACATACAACATTCCAAGAACAAAACGAAAACAACTTATATCACTCACCTCAATGAAGAAATCCAATCGAATTAATGAAGAATATGAAAAGCCCTTCTTTTGCGAAATCCAAGATCACCCCTTTGAAACTCCAAGAAATTAATAGTAAAAATATATTTTACTTTTGAGAGGAGAGGGACGGCTGTAGTGATTATAATATAGGCCGAAATCTGGTGTTTCTAGGGTTTTACAAGTTTATGGAAACATCCCTTAACAAATTATTACTTTACATATATAAACCTTTCTTTAATAAAGTTGTTAAATAAATTAAATAAATTAAAATAAAACCAAATCCTTTTACTACTGAGTTGTCCAGCCATCAAGCACAGCCTAGAAAAATTAAAATTTTGGACTTGTACTAAAAGTGGTAATTTTGCACAAAAGTCCTTCTTTTTGTAATATTTGCAAATACATCATAAAATATTCGTAAAAATTCAGAAAATTCAGAAATAATATCTAATAATAAATATTAGATTTTTCGATTAAAATATCTGACTTTTACTTTTCAAGAAAATATTTGCACAAGATCCAACATAAATTTCATATTTGCAAAAATACCATATTTGTTTAAATCTTTACCAAATCAACTCTAAATAAAATTTAAATATATTTTATTTTCAATGATGACCATGGAAATCCAAAAATCAGTAAAACCAAATTTTTATTATTTGTTTGAGATCCAAACGGCTTTTTACATAAAAGCCGCTCTCTTTCGAGGTATTTATAAAAATAGTTTTCTTTACTCAGAAAAATCCCAAAATTTAGAATATAGTCCATTATAAGTAGGAGAATTTATTAAAAATATACAATTGGATATTTACTGCAAAAATATTTGCACATGTTTTGTACGTGCAAAATTACAATTTCAATAAAATAGTCAAAAGAGTCAACTTTACAAATTTAATATTATTTAATAATGCAAAATAAATCATTTTATTTTGCGGGGTATTACATCACTCCCCCCTTAGAAAAGTTCTGTCCTCGGAACTTCTCTACGCAAAAGAAAATAGAATACAAAACTTACAATACAGTTTCGAAAATCATTATTTTTATAGTTGGATTTAATTATTAAGAAAAAAAAATAACATATAATTATAGCTTGAAGAGTAAAAGGTGAAAACTGACAGGGCAAAAGCATTAGAAATCCAATAGAATACACGATAAATCACAAAATGTAAGAAAATAGCACGACTATTCTTATAGAATAAGAAGTCGAAAGAAAAGAGATAAAACCAAAACATAAAAGGGTGGATAACCATACAAATAACGAAGAACACATACTAAAGAGAAATAGTTTTGTAAAAATATTAGTCAAGATACATAGAAATCCAATAGAATTATAAATTTATTTCTTTACAACACTTTCTTTCAGATATTACTTAAGTCATTACATCACTTTAACTCAAGCATCCAAATCCCAAGGTATAGGTGATCACCTGTAACATATGAGGCTAGAGATAACCCTAACCCCCAAAACTAAAGGGGTCAGCCATAACGGTGTGAGTGACAAAAAAAAAAACATGCAACATAAATAGAGCAGAGATTCATAAACGACATATAATAAACAAGAATACATAAAATATGACATAGCAAGGAAACATGAAAACATCAAGTGAAACTAGACTAAGTGTCAAGTGTAGAAAACAGGAAACCACATGCATGAAACCAAGTCAAGAAAACACAATTCTATATGCTGACTCTCTAATGCATACTTGTAAGAGTCTATGCATCTCACTCTACATAGGTCTGGTGCAAGCCCTTAACATCTCCACATTGTAGGGTTTAATCCCCCGCTATGCAACTAATCCTAACACGATGATTACTACAAGATAAAGATAAACTGTGAGTATTAGCCCATACCCCGATAATTTCGGAGGTCAATCTTTATCCACAGATAATTCTGGAGACTATTTTACTCACACCTGGGAATCTTCAAAATTACCCCACACCTCAAGCTATGGCACATCATCACATGAATAGCACATGAGCGTCGTCCCGACCCCGATAATACCGAAGATCAATCCCACACCACAGGTAATTCTGGAGACTATTTCACTCACACCTGGATAATTCCGTGGATTATCTCACACCACGAGCCATACTGAGGTCCATAATCCATGTTCTTGTTCATCATATCTCCACGAGTGCCTATCCTTATCATTTAGGTTATTTAATTACTTTACGAATCTCCTAGAGTTGGTGTACCGCACCGGACTTAACTCAACAACTGGTCAACTAAAATGGCTCAACAGGCCCAAACATAAATATCTCAACTGCCGGTATACTAGGGTCACACACACCCCCTAGAGACTCACACCCAAATATCCAAACGAATCTTTCAACATAAATTGCTCAGTTAAACCACTTGAAAATATATGTTCAGTAGAAGATAAAGTATAGAATAGTAAGTTAAAGATTAAAAACATTTAGAGAATAAATCAGTTAAAAGAACATTCAAAGATATAAAGATACAACAGTATTAGTCGACTATAGACAATCTTCGGTCGACTGTCCAGAGAGAAAATTCAATAGCTTTGAGAACATAATTCTAAGTATTATAAGTCGACTATAAAAGCCATCGGTCGACTGTCCAGAGCGAAAAATCCAATAACTTTGAGAAAATAATTCTAAGTACTATCAGTCGATTGTAAAAAGTCATCAGTCGACTGTCCAGAACGAAATTTCAAGAAAGCTAGAGAACACAGCAGCCAGGTCGCGACGGTCGACTGTAAAGTCACACCGGTCGACTGCAGATTTTTGGTTGTGCATATTTCAACCGATATGTAGTTTTACTTTATGAAAATAATTTCTACAAAAAGCATATTTCTTATATGATCAAATACAACTTGTAGGATATATAATAGTCCATAAAAACTAAATCAAAACTACTTGAATTTATAAAAATTGCGATTTGTTAATTTCTTTCAATCAAACATGAATTGTGCATATAATCAAATTAGAGTTTCTTAAAAATTAATTGTTCATTGAAATAGCTTCATATTCAGATCCAAACCATATCAATACAATATCTCAAAAAGATCCCCAATTTGGATATATTTTCTCAAACTTAACTCGATTCTAAATTTCAATTTTTAAGACATGATCTCTTGATTCATAGATTCATTCTCCAAATTTCTCCAACTAATTCACCATTATAACTCATAAACATAATCAATTTATAATGTTACCATATCGAGTTTTATTCAACCAATACTCAAAAGTGATAAAAATCTCATCTTTATTAAATTTATACATGAAATCCACCATATTCAATCAATCCAACATTAATACAAAAGAAATAGCCTACTCATGATCTCCAAATAGGTTATTCTTCAACCTCGAATTACCCACATGTAATTTTACCCATTAACAACTGGGGATCCAATTTTAATTCATCAATCCATCCAATCCATCATGTACATATTCATACTCAAATCCTAACATGCTTTCTAGTAGATGAAATACTACATACAACATTCCAAGAACAAAACGAAAACAACTTATATCACTCACCTCAATGAAGAAATCCAATCGAATTAATGAAGAATATGAAAAGCCCTTCTTTTGCGAAATCCAAGATCACCCCTTTAAAACTCCAAGAAATTAATAGTAAAAATATATTTTATTTTTGCAGAGGAGAGGGACGGCTGTAGTGACTATAATACAGGCCGAAATCTGGAGTTTCTAGGGTTTTACAAGTTTATGGAAACATCCCTTAACAAATTATTACTTTACATATATAAACCTTTCTGTAATACAGTAGTTAAATAAATTAAATAAATTAAAATAAAACCAAATTCTTTTACTACTGAGTTGTCCAGCCATCCAGCACAGCCCAGAAAAATTAAAAATTCAGATTTGTACTAAAAGTGGTAATTTTGCACAAAAGTCCTTTTTTTGTAATATTTGCAAATACATCATAAAATATTCGTAAAATTCCAGAAAATTTAGAAATAATATCTAATAATAAATATTAGATTTTTCAATTAAAATATCTGACTTTTACTTTCCAGAAAAATATTTGCACAAGATCCAACATAAATTCCATATTTGCAAAAACACCATATTTGTTTAAATCTTTACCAAATCAACTCTAAATAAAATTTAAATATATTTTATTTTCAATGATGACAATGGAAAGCCCAAAATCAGTAAAAATAAATTTTTATTATTTGTTTGAGATCCAAATGACTTTTTACATAAAACCCCTCTCTTTCGAGGTATTTATAAAAATAGTTTTCTTTACTCAGAAAAATCCCAAAATTTAGAATATAATTCATTATAAGTAGGAGAATTTATTAAAATTATAAAATTGGATATTTACTCCAAAAATATTTGCACGTATTTTGCACGTGCAAAATTACAATTTCAATAAAATAGTCAAAATAGTCAACTTTAAAAATTTAATATTATTTAATATTGCAAAATAAATCATTTTATTTTGCGAGGTATTACATGCATGAAGTGCTACCTAGCTAGTAATACACACAAGACTGTAAGAACATATGACTGATATTGTTGGACTGATACTGTTATACTGTTATCCTGATTCACTGATATACTGAGCTTACTATTACTGGAAACTGATAGTTTCCATATGACACTATATTTGACACAAACATCTGTACTGTTAGTATACCATGCTAGTTAACTTTGCCTTACTGATTCACATTAGACATTACTTTTGATGTGTTATACCATGCTATATTTGGTTTTGCTATTATTTAGATTGATTATTCCATGTACTTGTATTCTACATTATAAGTGGCCCGTAACTTGCAATTGACGGGTACTTGTTTTCTCTTCCCTTCTCTTGCAATTATTAATTGCAGATTAGGATGGTCAGCTGCCCGACAACATTGGTGAAATGAGATATTAGTATTGGATTTCTTGTGTATTAGTATTATTATTATTGTTGCTTTGGAACAATATATTTTGAGTACTTGGATATTTATTTTGTATTTGGGCGATGTGACCCAGAATATTTGTAATACCCCGTATTGGCAGCGAACAGTCGACTGGTCCATTAAGCAGTCGACTGTACTGCATAGTTGGGCCGGATTGGTTGGGCCAGATTTGAGAAGGATTGAGAATATTAGTCCCATATTGGATGTGTACAAAAATAATTTAAGTATAAATAATAATTGCCAAGGATCAAGAGTCACATAATTGGTTAACCACTTTTTGAGAGGCAGCCTATAGTGGGCAGTTGTACTACATAGTATCTAATTTGTCTTCTAAAAATATTAAAATTGTCTGAGTATTGGGGCGGGGCATTACAAATTGATATCAGAGCCGACTTTTGACACCGAGTGTAGTCGAGGTCAGTATGATCTGCAGTGTTCAGGGTCAGGAAGGATCTGCGGTGTTCAGAGTGACTTATCTCCGGGATCAAGGACTATTCTACAGCGGCTAGAAAGGGCGGATCCTACACCAGATGTGTGCCCTGTACTCAGCGAGGACGCTGATTTCTAAAGGGGGAGTGTATGTAATACCCCGTATTGGCAGCGAACAATCGACTGGTCCATTAAGCAGTCGACTGTACTGCATAGTTGGGCCGGATTGGTTGGGCCAGATTTGAGAAGGATTGAGAATATTAGTCCCATATTGGTGTGTACAAGAATAATTTGAGTATAAATAATAATTACCAAGGATCAAGAGTCACCTAATTGGTTAACCACCTTTTGAGAGGCAGCCTGTGGTGGGCAGTTGTACTACATAGTATCTAATTTGTCTTCTAAAAATATTAAAATTGTCTGAGTATTGGGGCGAGGCGTTACAATATTTGACTTGTCTAGATTCTGATTTATTTGAGAATATTATATTTTGCTTCAAATAAATTCTGTTGGGTTATTACTTTAGTTATGCATGTGTGGTTGATTCTCTTGCTTCCGACTTTGATTATTTTTTGAGATGTTGTAAAGATTCTTAAACAGCGTATGGATGATGAAAATCATTCGCTGGGCTTAGTCACGTATCCGTATTCCATATTTTGGGAAGCGGGGCGTGACACGCCATGCACCAAGGCCTATAGAAACCCATATATATATATATATATATATATATATATATATATATATATATATATATATATATATTCTCCCAATATAATGTTATATATATACTCTTAAGCATCGGGTGTTACATTTTCTTAGTTAGGGATACTAGAGGTTAGGAGATTATTGCATAGTTATCAATGAACTTTCAATAATACCCTGCTAGATCTAAGAATCCTCTTAATGCCTAAATAAACTTAGGAATTGGCCAATTATTCAATGCAAACACCTTGCTAGGATCTACGACTATCCCAGTATCTGACACATTGTGACTAAGATATGCCATCTCCCTTAGTCCAAACACACTTGCTCAAGTCAGCCTGTAAAGATGTAACACCCCATGTTAAGAATATATATATAATTAATTAGATGTTGCCCCATAGAAGTTCCTATGGGGGGTTTGTTTGGAATTAATTGTGAGGGGGCCCACGGAAGAAAAGAAGTAGCAGATGGCTGCTTGGTTTCTCCTTCACGTGGATGACATGGAGAAGGGTAGGTGTGGGCCCCGCCTGTTTGAGAAGGGGGGGCAGAATGCTGCCACGTGGCAGTGGGGCCCTGGCCTTCGACTGTGGTGATTTCTCTCGCGAGAGAGAAGTCTCGGGATGTGGGAATTGTCCCAGATCGGGAGTATACAAAATTAATTAAACATATATATATATATATATATATATATATATATATATATATATATATATATATAACAAAATTAATTAAACACACACACACACACACACACACACACACACACACACACACACACATATATATATATATATAATTGTCTGGGATTAGGGGTCACCAATCAGCTATAGCACATTTTATGAGGCAAGCCTGTGGTGGAAAGTTGTTAGAAAAATCGCTGTTTCGGGCTGGGGTATTACAAATGGTATCAGAGACAACTTTCGACACCGAGTGTGGGTACAGAATGGTAGGGTATGCCTGAGAGGGAGCGAGGCTGGGTCAGATCGTCCGGTAAATCCACTGAGGTGGGATAGGGGGCTGGAAAACTCGCAGAATTAGGGTACGTCATTCCACATCAGCTAGAAAGGAGATCTTGGCAGTACGTCATTCCACATCGGCTAGAAAGGAGATCTTGGCGCTACGTTGCAAGTCTCGGCTTCAGCGAGGACACTGAATTCTTAAAGGGGGTGTCTGTAATACCCCATGTTCAATATATATATATATATATATATATATATATATATATATATATATATATATATATATATATATAATTAGGTGTTGCCCCATAGGGGTTCCTATGGGAGGTTTGTTTGGAATTAATTGTGAGGGGGGCCCACGGAAGAAAAGAAGCAGTAGATGGCTACTTGGTTTCTCCTTCACGTGGATGACGTGGAGGAGGGTAGGTGTGTGGTCCACCAGTTTGAGAGGGAGGGGGGAGGCAGGATGCTGCCACGTGGCAGTGGGGCCCTGGCCTTCGGCTGTGGTGATTTCTCTCACGAGAGAGGAGTCTCGGGATGTGGGAATTGTCCCATATCGGGAGTATACAAGATTATATATATATATATATATATATATATATATATATATATATATATATATATATATATATATATATATATATCTCGCGAGAGAGGAGTCTCGGGACGTGGGAATTGTCCCATATCGAGAGTATATATATATATATATATATATATATATATATATATATATATATATATATATATATATATATATATATATATATATATATAATTGACTGGGATTAAAGGTCACCAATCATCTATAGCACCTTTTATGAGGCAAGCCAGTGGTGGGCAATTATTAGAAAAATCGCTATTTCGGACTGGGGCATTACAAAAGAGTTCTCCTTGAACAAATGCAGCACCTATCTCAAGTGTTTCACATACTCACTCCTTGATTTGTTGTAGACAAGAATGTCATCAAAGAACCCTAGTACAAACTCCCTCAAGTAGGGTTTAAACACTGCATTCATAAGGAATTGAAAGGTGGAGGAAGCATTAGTCAATCCAAATGGCATGACCACATATTCATAATGCCATTCATTGGTTTTGTAGCTATTTTCTCTGTCTTCCTCCTTCATTCTTATATGGTGATACTCACTCCTTAAATCCAACTTACTAAATACCACACACCCCTACAATTCATTTAAAAGTTCATCAGTTTCAGGTATCAGAAACTTATCTTTGACTGTCATCTTGCTGAGGACTCTATAATCCACAATTTAAATAAACTATGTATACCCACTTTACTTTACAAAAACTCCTTTTTAACCATAATGAAATCTCTTCAAATATTTTCACAATTACTAGTTTCTATTAACATACAAATGACAATTACTCCTTACTTTTTGTTCTCAATTTTCAAGCAACATGATAATGCTTTGTTTCTTAATCAATAGTAACATTTCTACAATTTGGCATACATAAAAGTATGAATTTATCTTCAAATTATCAAATTTATACTACTCATTTACCATGCAATCCCTACAATTAGAAAGTATAGGATCACCCACCTTAAAATAAAGTTTGAACAATGAAAAGAAGGATGGAACACCACTTCCAGCTCCAAAGCAACTCCTAGCTCCTAGCAAGACTTCTCCTCCTAGCAAGAGTCTCCAAGCCCAAGAACACACTACTCTCTTTCTTTTTCTTTCACTTATTTTGATTTGTTTTGGGTGTGTGGGCCTCCACCTCCATCAACTATTCCATCACATATACTTATTTCAATTTTTTTAATTATAACCACGACATTTTACCAAACAGCCAACATATTATATATATATATATATATATATATATATATATATATATATATATATATATATATATATATATATATATATATATATATATATATATATATATATATATATATATATATATATATATATATATATATATATATTATTTAAGTAAAACTAGTTTAATTAAAATTCATAATGTATCATCTTCAAATACAATAAATCACACACTTTAAAAATTTATTTTGAAAATGGATACGCTCAAATACGCGCACCGAAACAAACATGTGCGTCGCACATAAAATATCAAAAATACGAAATTCGACATTATCAATGGAAAAATATTAAGGATAATAAAAATATAATATAAGAAAATATATTTATCAACTTTACGATGTAATTGCTACGTACGCTGAAGACATGTGCATTACACGTACAAAAGTATAATCAAAAATAGGAAAAATGAACTTCCGTTTTATAAAATGAGTTCGAACACGGAAAATAAATAATCAATACTCATAAAAATATCACACGTAGCAATGGAAAATACGTAGTTGATACGTACATCGAAAATACATAAAAAGCACGTAAAAATACAGAGATTGAAATATTGCATTTGAGTTGACACAAATAAGATAAAATCAATACAGGAAATACGTAAAGAGTCGGAAATCAAGATACGTAGTGAAAACGCGTTACAAAATGCACGTGCGTAACACAAGAATGCAAAATTGTCATTTTCAATTTTGCGAGGTGTTACACTCTCCCCCCCTTAGTGTAGTTCCGTCCCCGAAACCCGCTAGGGTAAAGGTTGTATTTTGTACACGCCAAAGAAGATATCATTAATGTATTAAGAAAAATAAATGTAGCATAAAAATATGCAACGAGAAAAAATAAGACAAACTCTGTTATAAGAAAACTATGAGCATCAAAATTTCGGGAAAATAAAATATGACCACAAAAGATAGATTGAAAGAAGTTCCATACAAAATAATTTTAGGTAAAGCATTAGATAAAACAGAAAAAATAAACTTAGTCATTAATTTGGAATGAGTAATGCTACATCCACTACCAATTTCACTACATTTCTCTTTACTACCTTAGGTGGCACACTCCAATAGGTAGGAAAAGATAGAGTAGGTGGGGGAACTCTCCAATAGGAGTATGCCACCTAAGGTAGTGAAGAGAATGGTAGTGAAATTGGTAGTGGCTGAAGCATTACTCATTTGGAATAGTTCAGAACAACACAATAAAGAAAACATAGTCAATAGATAATTTGTAAGTAGGTTTAGTAGTCAAAATCTTTCAATGTAAAAAGCGGTAGAAAAAATCACAAACTGAATTAGCAATTTAAAAGAAAACTATTGGATAAGAATTTGAAAAATAAATGAGAATAAAATTTAGTTTAAAATGCAGACAACATAAAATTGACTTTGTATACCAATTAATAAAATAGTTTGTAAAGTAACTATAATCATTATACATACGATTTGAAATTTAAAGATATAGAAAGCATACATCGAAATATTTTTGAAATGTTAAGTAGAGCCAGAAAAACTAACATGAAAAATTTCTATTCGTACATAGGCATCAAATCATATGGGTGAAACAAACAAAGAAAATTATACATGGTTTGTAGGAGTAAAAACAAAACATCATAGTTGTAAACGTAGTAACATATTATTGAAATAGTGCAAAAACTTACAAGTTGAAGAAAAAAGTATAAATACCAAATTTTATTTTTTGTTAGGTGAGTAGACACCAAATCCAAAATAAGCAGTATGAAAAAGATTCGAAATACTAGGAAGAAAATAGTTGATATTAAGTAGTAAATACACAAGTAGGATAGATATAGAAATCAGTTTAGACAATATTATGCTAGGTTGCCAAATATTATAAAATAGTATAAGCTAGTACAAAAATAGAATAGTGGTATGTAAATATTATAGAAAATAAAGTAGGGGTTATCTAAGTAGAAAATCTCGTTCTAGTGTAGGTTCGCCTCGTTGGTATCCAACTGCAGACTTGCCTCTGTGATCTCAAGTTGCAGAATTGCCTTTTATGACATCCGATTGCAATTTTCCTTCTGGACATTAGGTTGCAGACTTTGCCTCCCCGACGTCCAATTGCAGTTTGCCTCCATTGACGTCTAGTTGCATATTTGCCCTCTCGACATCAGGTTGCACCAAGACTGGAGATGGAAAGATGTAATATTCCATATACATTTGGATATTGGGAAGTTTAATAAAAAATAGTATTATGTTTGAAATCAGTGATATAGAAGTGGATGGAAAAGTTGCAAATAAAGTAGGAAATAGACATACTTTAAATATAGGATATAAAAAATTTGTAATGAAAATGATTTATAATATTAATATGAAAATAGTGTAAGGCATATATACGAGATGAAAATAAAAATGAAAAACAATAATTATGTAGTATATGTATTATATTGAATAAGCGTAAAATTACAAAATTAATGAGTAATGATTAATAACAAAACAAATTAGCAAATAATATGTAATAACAATAGTATCGAATGTAGACAATAAAACAAAATGGTATGTCATATTTATACAGGTAGAAAATTTCAATCTTGTTAAAAATATATTGGAATATAAGATTATAAAAATATAGTATCACAAAATCAAATCATATAAAATGAATGCACATAAGAAAATTCATTATCATCATCATCATCATCATCATCATCTTTCTCATTAGAAAATTCATAAAAAAATCAAATCATATAAAATGAATCTACCTCTTCTCCCCACCCCTCTCCTCTCCTCTCCTCTCTCTCATTATCATCATCATCTTTCATCGTCAAAGTCAATCATGGGCTTAGTAACCTAAGTAACAGCCTCCTCCTCCTCCTTAGATGAGGAAGCACACATGATGTATGCCTTCCAACTCACCAGCTCCTCCGTTCTCCCTAATCCCTATGACTCTCAAAGCAGCCATTGAACCCGACCTCCTCGAAATCATCGCAAAAGCTGGGCCTGATGCTCACCTGTCTCCATCTGAGATTGCTGCTCGGTTGCCAGCTGAGAAGAACCCACAAGCTGCAGTCATGTTGGATAGGATTTTGAGGCTGTTGGCTGCCTACGATGTTTTGACCTGTACAGTTGATACAAGTAGTGAGGGTAGGGTTGAGAGGAAAAATGGGGCTGCCCCTGTGGTGAAGTATTTGACCAAGAATGCGGATGGGGTTTCCTTGGGTGCTCTTTCACTCTTGGCCCAGGACAAGATCAACATGGAGTGCTGGTACCATTCTGTGCAACTATTTAATTCTTGTTATATTATTTCTTATTAATATAAGAGCATCCACAGTGGTTTTCTAAATTTCTCAATTTGCCATTTTTTGAGAAAGTAAGCGCTGCAATGGTTTCTCATATTGCCATTTTTTAGCAAACGGATCAAATCTGTTTCTCAAATTTGAGACGAAATGAGAATTCTCAAATTATAAAGGACGGGGAATGATTCCCCGTCTGTGAAATTTTATATATTTTTTTCTGAACAGACGGGTTATGATATACCGTCTGGTATATTTTATTAAAATTTTTTTGTTTAAAAAGGGTCAGACGGGATATCATATTCCATCTGTCACCTTTATTTATTTATTTATTTATTTATTTTTGGTATGAACGGCCATGATTGGCCGAAAAAAAAAAAATTAAAAAACGGAAATGGACAGACGGGGAATGTTTCCCCGTCTGTGGAGAAATGGTCAAATAGTCAGCGGGTGGAGTGGGGTTTAGGTAGTTAATTAGATGGGTTAGGTAGTTAATTAGGTTTAGTTATTTATTTAATTAGGTTTAGTTATTATTATATTATTTAATTAATTTAGTTTAATAGTTAATAAGTAATTAACTTTTTAAATTTAATTTCAAAACGACAGACGGTATATCATATACCGTCTCTCAATTTTTTGGCAAACAGTATAGCTAACGACCACTGCAGCGATCGCTTCTATTTGCTATTACTGTAGCAGCCATTTTCTGGCAAATGAGAAACACCACTGTGGATGCTCTAATACAGTGATGCCTTTGACATTTTTGGTATTCCATTTTGATATTGAAATTTTTGAACCATGATTTATTGTTATGGTCATGTTTCAAAAACTATGTATCACATCAGAATTTTTGCTTATCAGTGCTTTTGAGTAGCACTCATAAATGACATGCCGTCATCTAATTTCAATACAAAATCTATGTATTCTTCTCAGTGGAAATATTTCATTAATTTTGTTTTAGCACATATGTTTAGTAAACTTTTGACATTGCAATTTAGTATCTAAGAATATGAATAGACTTGAGATCCCCTGTTTTGTGTGTAGGAAATATGATTGATTGCCTTATGGTAGCATCTGTACGGATTAGGATGTACATTTATGAATTCATAATCCGTTTCTAAGTGACTTAATTAAATCTTCTAATAAAAATTAAGTATAAAGTTTTGTATTTAATTGTTTTTCTCTTTGATTTATATTGTACAGGTACTACTTGAAAGATGCAATATTGGATGGATGCATCCCATTCAATAAGGCCTTTGGAATGAATGCATTCGAGTACTACGGTAAAGACCCTAGATTCAACAACCTCTTTAATGAAGGTACGAGGAGTCACTCAACAATTATTACCAAGAAGCTCCTTGAAATGTACACGGGCTTTAGCGACCCAAAGTGCTTGTTGATGTTGCTGGCGGTGTCGGAGGAACCATCGGTACGTTCATCAACAAATATCCTCACATTAAAGGGATTAATTTCGACCTGCCTCATGTGATCTCAGAGGTACCAGTTATTCCCGGTAATTGATTTTAGTTTCCACCATCTGATCTACTGATATATTTCTCCTGCATTCCATATGATCTTCCTTTCACAAATACTCGTAATCACGAAATCTGGAGTCGATGTTATTAAGAAAATGACATTTATTGAATTTTCATTGTGTATTTAGAAGAAAAAAAAAACATTTATGAGTTAATGTGGACTTCAAAATTTCATTATGAGGAGCGGTTGTAAATTTTTTTTGGGTTTTTAATATGTATGTGCTAACAAATACTTGAGTATCATGTATGTCCCTTACAAATATGTATTTTTATATTCGTTATCAACAATATATATCACTTCTCTTAATTACCCCTCTAGTTAAAAAAAAACCTCAAAACGGTGGAGAATTTTCATTTTTTTTAATGGACTTAATGGAAATTGATTGAAATATTATCTTCTCTACCTTTCAAACCTTATCTTCTCCATACTTGTAAATCCGAGCAATTATTAATCCAACCAATACTTATTAACTATTCACAAAATTTCTTCATTTTTCTTCAAGAATAGAAAAAACCAACAATGCATCTTCGAGAACTACATATTCCTCATCACGTTACTTTATCCAAATTTGCCATCATTTATTTTCCTTGAAACTGTTAAATTTTGTCTCATTTAATTGTATAATTTGATCTTTTAATTTGATATCTATTTGTCTCGTAAAAGTAAAATCATGGTTAACTTAGTGATATCTAATATAGGGGTAAATATAAAATGAAGTCCAAATTGTTATAGGCAGATACGAAAATACACATTTGTGAGGAATATATATGATATTATCATATTTGTTAGGGAAATACATATTAAAAACCCTTTTTTTTTCTTCTTCCCCCATTTGTCTAAAGAAGAAAACATTGCACGGTTAATTTCTAATTGCTAGTTATATATCCTCACACATGATAAGATCCATAAGAAATAATCGATACCATTCATATTAATTTACATATTATAATAACTGTATGTATAAAAGAAACAAATAATTTGAACATTTTTTAAAATCTTATTTGGCACCTGTCTACTATGTTTATCCTTTGTATTTGCACATAAACGAAATCTGAGTTGGACTAACGTACTAATATGGTGATATAGGAGTGGAGCACACTCATGGAGACATGTTTGAAAGTGTTCCAAGTGGGGATGCCATTCTCATGAAGGTGAGCCACGCAGAAGCTGCCAAGCAGGGCTGCAAACGAGCCGAGTCAAGCCGAATACCTTGAGGTTCGAGCTCGGATCGTTTATGTATCGAGCTCACTTTCATGCTCGAGCCCGGCTCGAGCTCAACACGAGCCGAGCTTTGACCGAGTTCGAGCCGAATACTCGCGAGCTTCTGCCTAAAACCCGCATACCTTCAAGCTCGTGCTCGGCTTGTTTACGTATCGAGCTTGCTTTCGAGCTTGAGCTCGAGCCGAGCTTTGACTGAGCTTTAACCGAGCTCGATCCGAGTAGCTCGCGAATAGCTCGGTTCATTTGCAGCCCTACTGCCAAGTCATTTGATTCTTCTATTTTAGAATTTGCTAAAAAAATTTAGTAGACTTAAATAGGACTCAAGAAAATTAATTAAATTTGGTTACGCACCCACCCAACCCCCCCCCCCCCCCCCCCCCCCCCAACAAGCCAATTGACATGGATTGAAATATTGTTGTGGCCCCCTGAAATGATCTTTTCCACCAATCTAGGGTGGTCCACTAGTAATAGGGAAGAACTATTACTTTCCTATTTATTCTTTTGTGAGACAAAATTTAAAGTTGGATAAATTTTATTTAACCATCCTTAGTTTAGGTGGTTTGGGACAAAATTTACTTAAATCTTTTTCGTTATAAAAACTCACCATCCGTTAGCACCGTTAATCGATAAACATCCATCTCATACTTTAATTGATCACATAATGTCACGTGATTAATTATGTTTTTTTTTTGCCAAAATTATTCTTGATTAACTCTAATTATGATATCAGATAATGAGTTTTGAATTTAATTTGGTTGGAGAAGAAGATGGAGAGTTTTGGATTTGATTTTCTTGGAGAAGAAGGTGGAGAGTTAATGGGTGTTGGATTTGATTTAGTTGGAGAAGGAAGATGATAGTTACTAGGTTTTGGATTTGATTTGGTTCAAAAACTAGGATGTGAGTTGGTGGGTTTCAGGTTTGAGTTGATTGGATAAGAGTAAGGCTAGCAATTGGCCCAAATCCAATCCAGGTCCGCTTTGGTCCGACATGATAATTAGAGGGCTTAAGCTAATAATTCGCAATTCGGGTCGGGCTCGAACTCAATTTTTTAGGCCCAAGGAAAATTCAAGCCGGGCTCGGGCCTAATTGCTTAGGCCCGATGGGTATATTTTTGTATTCTTCATATTTATTTATGTATGATCTAAAAAATAGAATATTCATGTAAGTCAATTCAAATGAATTTTAAAGTTTACAGATAGAGAATGGAAAAAAAAAATCATTCACATCAATATCAAACAGGGCCATAAAACTATTGCATAATATACCATCTTTTTCTTCAAGTAAATAATATTCTAATTTTACAAAATAGAAAGAACATAAGGGTATTTTAACCGATTAGTTCATAACAAATTTTAGAATTTTTAAACTTGTCCTCAGTAAGCAATATAGACTCATATGTGAGTAGCCCATATTAGGCTCTCGTGTTTTCAAAAATAGAATACTTTCAAACGGATTTGGAAATAGGACTCCATTGTGGAGGACAATACCTAAATTAGTAATCATCTAGGAGGTACATAAAAAATGTGTGGTTTGTTATAGACTAATTTTTTTTGGAAAAGAAATGCTATAAGCACTTCTAGTTGTACCTAATATTTTAGTTGATGTATTGAAATCCTACATGGAATCCAACGAACATAAACTAATATGATATGTATGTTTAATCGATGTAAATAAGTAATTTTTACCAATCTTAATGAAATGTATTGAAATCCTATATGAAATCCAATAGACATACACTAATATGACATGCACATGTAGCAGTCCTCATTTTAGAATAACATCCAACTTCATGAACTTAGTTGCAATAAAGTTAGGCACAAGGTTATGTTTGGCAATATAAGCTGTAAAAGCGGTATACTTACTGGAGTTTTGTTGTAATAAAAGTTGTATATAACTTAATTATTCGTGAGAACTAACCTTTTAGAAAATAATTGCAGTGGATTCTTCATGATTGGAGCGACGAACACTGTGCAAAGATACTGAAAAATTGCTGGAAAGCCCTATCTGTGAATGCAAGGGTGATCCTTATGGAGGGAATCCTCCCTGTGAACCCTGAGCCTACACTTATGGCCCAAGTCATGTTCCACTTGGACATGGCCATGTTGGCTCACAACCCAGGGGGCAAAGAGAGGACCGAGAAGGAGTTTGATTCTCTAGCCAAAGTGGCTGGGTTCTCAGCATCGAAAGTTGTCTGCGGATACACCAATTCTTGGGTAATTGAGTTGTACAAGTAGATCGATGCACCTACAGTGTGCTTGTCAATGTGAGATGCATGCATATATACGGTTGAATGTTATGTTGATTGTGTAGACCATATTACTGCATTCCTTGATAATGTTTTGGTTTGAAGCTTGTGCTTTCTATTTATACTACAATGAAATGTCTGTTGTTGGCTTTGAGTAATGAATTGGGAAGTTTTTTTCTTTTTATTTTTCTTTTTGAGCAAAATTAAATATGTGAAAGTTTCATACTTTGGGCTCTAACATCGTCAATATGCATGGACCAAAGTGTGCCATATATATATAAGTCAAGAAAATTGAAAACTAGAACACTTTTTAAATGATAAAATGTGACAATCAAATGTATGGAACCCTTTTGTATGTAACATGGGCTTAGTTTGGGCTTAAATCCATAGGAAAATGGATCTCATTAGAGGGGGAAAAACGAAGTTCAAATACGAATTTTGGATAAAAAACTTTGCTAAGGATGAGATTTTCGAGCTTCATGTTGTTGCTCTAGGCACTTAACCTATCTCATGTAACCAAGTAAGTTAAAGGTGGATTTAACCAATTCATACCGGTACTTGTTGCTTGTATGTCTGCAACGATGAGCTTACCAAGATCGTAACTTAACCATGTCGATCTTGAAGAAGATGCTAAAATTGTTAAACAATATATACAAGGTAAAGAAGCTGAAAAAGTTACCAAAAATGAAGTATAATAGCAGTCTTTTCGTTCTCTGCCTCCTGACTATGAATACTAATTAATATTTTGATATAGCTCAACAATATAAATTTCAAAACATTCATCTATTTGTTGTCTATTACCTTATATAATAGGAATTGCTTACCGAACTAAGTTTTGACAATTCTCGTATCCCTGGTTTTTAATGAACCAATAGAAATTTCTCATTGACTCTTTCAATAAAATCCATATGGATCATGCGTTATGATTTCATATTGAATTTGCTCAATTACTAAGGGTGTTTGGTTCGTTGCAACTGCATTGGAGTTGCAATTGAAAGTGAAATTTGAAAAAAAAAACAATTCCTTAAAATCTTTGCACCCCATTATAAACATATTTCATACTATTCGACAAAAATTCCACAACCATGTATGATGAGCTTTTGTCTCTTATCTATTCTCCAACAGGTGTTTGAGGGGCTTGTGATTTGTTCTATTAAAAAGCTCTCTGCCCAGCAGATAATGCCTCAATTTCTTCACAGCTAAGAAAATTGCAAGCATCTCCTTCTCATAAGTGGAGAGATACATGCTATGGAAGCTATTACTGCATAAAAATTGCTCCAATTCCAGTACCAACTGCATCACACCCCAAGAGAAACTTCTCAGCAAAGTAAGGAAATTTGTGCACTAGTGGTGTAATTAGAGCAGTCTTGAGAGCTTCAAAAGCGGTTTAAGCAACTACAGACCACTTGAAAGATCTTTTATGTAACATCTCGTACTTAAGAGTATATATATATATCTATATAATAAAACACAAAGAAAGCTATCAAGTGGCTCACATTCAATCTATCCCAAAATCAATGGACCAGATCTACTCTCACAAAACATATTTTCCCGCCCAAATTTCAAACTCCACAAATTCAAAAACACACACACTCTCTCTCTTTTTTCCCAAAAACAAAAAACACCCCTCTCTCTCTCTCTTTCTCCCCGTTCTCTCTCTCTTTCTCCCGCTCACTCTCTCTCTCACCGTCTCCCTCTCTCTATCTAATCTCCCCGCTCTCTCACTCTCTCCCTCCTCCTCCCTTCTGCTCTCATCCATCAGCGCCCCCCTACCTCCCGATCTCCGCTCTCACCTCCAGATCTCCCGCTCTCTCACTCTCTCCCTCCTCCGCCCTCTCATCCTCCACCTCAGACCTCCCAGCGCCGTTCGTAGCTTCCCAGCGCCGTCTCTCCATCGACAGCCCCCGACCCAACTCCGCAGTCCCGTCTCTCACTGTCTCCCAACTCCACAGTCCCGTCGCCTTCCCCCGTTCGAGCTTCGCTCCTCCACCAACCATCGATTTTCCGTCGCCTTCCGCTCAGTCCCGTCGCCATCGCACTCGATTTCACCTCACAGCGACCCCATCCAACCATCGATTTCACCTCTCAGGTATACAAAATCTCTCCATCGATGTCACCTCACAGCAGAATTTTTTTCCTTCAATCGGAATTGATTTGGATGTTTTAGTTTACTTGGAAATTTACTTGGAATCGGAATTAGGATGTTACAATGTTTTTATCTAATGTTGCATATTTGATGGAATTCATGGAAGTTTAAATTCTGTTTCAGGTGCTGATGTATGTATTTAAGCTTATTGTTTCCCAAACCAAAGAATACCTTGCAATTGGTAATAGAAAGTGTTGTAAGACTTTTTATATGCAAGATTGCTAATGGTAGTTATTAACGATATGGGATTTTGAGGGGTGAAGTTATTTAGGGTTAGGGTTAGATTGCAAGGATTGTGAATTGATACGTGGGGAGAGCTTGATCGTGAAGTATAGGTTGACTAGGTATGCCCGTTTTGATTTTCTTGATTTTATTCACTTTGGGTAGTTCTTGATGTAGATCTGCGTGTTTTGATTTTAGACGATCAACTTGGCGGCGATCTCCACGCCGGCGGATTACAACACGCACCCGCTTGACACTATCTACAGAAACTTTGTCGATGCGCTGCCGGTGGTGAGAATTTCTTTAAGATCTCGGCATATTTGTTTGTCGGTGCAGATCTTGGATTTATTAGGGTTTGATTGGTGTAAATTGTGATGGTGTGCAGGTTAAGTATTGTTCGGAGATTGGGAAGAGGCTGATACATTTCTGGACTTGCGAGGTATTTAGGAAGACCATTGGGAGCTTTCTTTCCAGGGACCATCCTCTGCGACAGGTTAAACATGCAAATTGATCAGAGAAATGTAGACTTCAGTTCATAAATGTGTGTTTTTTCCATGTTTAGGATCCACTCAACAAAACTGAATTAGTTTCCTGTCAAATTAGTGCCATTAGAACAGGATATAGATTAACAGAAAGAGAGAGAGGGCTAGACGATTTTGTTCATAAATTAATTGACATGATACAACAGATTACTGACCCATGGACACCAAATTAGGCACATGCAATGGGTCAGAGAAATGTATATTTTAGTTCATAAATTACTTGACATGATGCAATGCATTACAGACCCGTGCATGCACTAAGTTAAACACATGGATTTAGTCAGAGAAATCTAGATAAACATTCAAGTGAACCTATTAAATAATAGAACTTCTCCAAAGTCCTAACATGTAGAACCAATATTATTAAGACAGAACTACATAACTCCGAACTTTGCTATCTTAGTATGTTGCATAACATGAATCTTTAAATGTTTTGAGACATAATTTGATGAGACTTGAAAGATCAAAAGATAAATGAAGATTGAAGTTGAACTTCCAAGATACCATGGTATACACTTCCACTACATTATGCACTATAAGTTGCTTCTGTTTGAAAACTATAAAATGCAATTAGTATTTAGTAGTGAAGTGTGGAAACAAAAACATTGCAAGGCCTACAAAAGATTGCTTTAAATGTGGTTGAACAAGTTGACAAGTGACAAGGTCAATTTTATTGAGCCACATTCATTTAAAAGTCAGAAACAAACAAGCAAGAGAACATATATAAAGGAATCAGTTAGCAGTCAATTACAAAAACAATTGTGAGCTCATCATAAGACACAATTTAAGGTCAAGACTGTCAATGAATTTTTGCAATTGACAGGATCTTCATAACAAGTAAAGAACAGTTTGGAACCTCTCTACTAGATTGCACAGCTTGGTTAAAATGGTTTTGTACAGTTGAAAGTCTGGAAGAAAAGAAACTTAGTAATTTTATTACATACTTTGCATCCTTCATTAAAACCGTTTACTAAGAAAAGCAACTTAGTAAACTGGTATAGTGGCTATCATGATTTGTTCTATAACCAACACATAATTCTATGTATTGCATGAGGTACCCACAAAGAATTGTCTTAAAAACCCAAATGCATGCCTATACTAAAGAAAATGACGAAAAATCGATAATAAAAACAACGTAGGAACACCAGTAGAAGATGAACTTTAGCGATGCGTTTTATTTCCTAGCCACAACATCCACAGAAACTAAACCATTTATATATGATAGACTTACCTCACCAAAACTTATTTTCATTGTTGTTTTACTTTTGAACTTTAATAGAACTGGGAAGCAGCTGACATGGACCTCAAATTTATAAATGCAACTACATTGAAGAATTGGGGTTGCAATAAGGTAAATTTAATTGCTGCTAATTTAATGCTTCTTCTTCTTTTCCCAGATTGTCGTCCACACTCAAAACCGTCATGTACATATTGACGGTTTAACTTTTTGTAGGGTGATGAGGAACATGTTTGGTTGAAGGCATTGTTCTGTTTGAAAGGTAATGGTTTCAAAACTATTACTATTGTTTTAATTGTTTATTGTAAACTCTTACTATTTGATTCAAAACTCTAACTGTTTTTTTAGGCTCACTGTTTGGTCCTATTTTTTGAAGACTTCAACCATTGTGTTCTCTTACAACCATGTAAAAATTGTCGAATTATTTACTAAACAACTTAATCAATCATTCTTCGCGATAACGTGCCGTAGCAAACATTTTAAATACGTCGTATCAGAAAACTACTAGGAAGCAATATAATTTCAGAGGAGGCCTGTATAAAGTACTTGATTGTATTAGAAAGGTGGGTGTATTTGTTTACACCCACCTTTTTTGTACCTCTTTAACAATTATTCGTTAAAATGTTTTAGTTTTTTTAGAAATTTATATGCAGTTCACCCAATCAAATAAATCTAACTAAATTTACATGCAGTCCCGAATACGTGCCGTAGGCACGTCCCACGGGCATACCTAGTATATATATATATATATATATATATATATATATATATATATATATATATATATATATATATATAATTAAACACAAAGAAAGCTATCAAGTGGCTCTCCTTCAATTCCCCCAAAAATTAAAGGCCCAGATATAACCTTACAAAACATATTTCCCCCCCAAAAGTTCCCCCCAAAACTCAAATTCAAATCTCCCACCCAAAACAACTCCTATATTTTTTTTTTTCTCTCTCTCTCCCACCCTCTTCTATTCAAAAATTAAAGAAAATAAAAATTTTTAAAATTTTTAAAAAATTTTAAAACTAAAAAAATTAAAAATTTAAAAACTTTAAAAATAATTTTAAAAAAAAATCAAAAAAATCATATAATATGTTTTTTGCTTTATGTTTGCTACTTCAATTAATTTGCCGGACCTCCAAATTAAACTATTTTATATGATCAAACAAGGTGCACCGTTTCAAAGACGTGCCGTAGGCACGTGTCAATGGGCAAACCTAGTATATATAATAAAACACAAAAAAAGCTATCAAGTGGCTCTCCTTCAATCCCATCAAAATCAAAGGCCCAGATCTAACCTCACAAAACACATTCCCCCCTCCCCCCCCCCCTAAAAAAAAAGTTTTCCACCAAAACCCAAATTCAAATTTCCCCCCAAAACAACTCATTTATTTATTTAATTATATATATATATATATATATATATATATATATATATATATATATATATATATATATATATATATATATATATATATATATATATAATAAAATACAAAGAAAGTTATCAAGTGGCTCTCCTTCAATCCCCCAAAAATCAAAGGCCCAGATCTAACCTCACAAAACACATTCCCCTCCCCCCCCCCCCCCCCCCCACCCCAAACTCAAATTCAAATCCCCCAACCCAAAATAACTCCTTTATTTATTTAATTATTTCTCTCTCTCTCTCTCTCTATCTCTCCCTCTCTCCTATTCAAAAAATTAAGAATTTTTTTGATAAAAATTTAGAAAAATTTAAAATTAAAAAACTTAAAAACTCAAAAACTAAAAAATTTAAAATTTTAAAAACTTTAAAAATAATTCAAAAAAATCCAAAACTTATAAAAAAAATTATAATAAATTATAAAAAATTTTAAAAATTAATTAGAAATTTACAAAAATTTTAAAAATTTTTAAATAAAAAATTAAAAAGAAATAAAAAATTTTAAAAATTAGAACTTTAAAAACTTCAAAAATAATTTAAAAAATTTTAAAACTTATAAAAAAAATACTTAAAAAATTAAAATTTTTAAAAAATTAGTGAAACAAAAACATTTTAAAACTAAAAAAATTTAATAAAAAATTTTTAAATTGATTTTTTTAAAAAACAATTTTAAAATTAAAAATAAAAATAAAAATAAAATTTTAAAAATTAAAAATAAAAATAAAATTTAAAAAATTTTAAAATTTTAAAAATTTGAAAATCTCATAGCAAATCCAAATCCAAATCCAATGTCGAACCCCATTGAAGAGGTCGTCGCGGATATCTGATCTGCTGCTGATTCCGTATCGGTAACTCCCCTCCACCAAATCAAGCGCGAATATCAAGTGACTTCGTATCGGCGACTCCCCTCCGCCTAATCGAAAGCATCTATATGCGATGCAACGACTCTAATTTCATCACATTAACCAAATTCTCTTTCTAATTTTTAATTTTGTGTGTGCAGGGGATTACTCAGTTTTTTGCTGACACGAATTTTGTGTGTTCATGGAATCTAAGTTCAGAGAGGGATGATTGTTTTATTTTTTGGTTTAAAATTTTTTAATTTGGTGATTTATTTGATGAGTTTTTTATTCGTTTTGATTTAAGGTGTACGCAAGTGAGAGATGGATTATTTGGTGGCCTCAATTTGGGCTTCTAAACCATAGCAGGACAGGTAAGCTGACCAGCAACCTAAAATAACTTGGCAAATATGCAACATTAATTTCTTTACTACAAGAGAAAATACTATCGTGAAGTGTTCCCTTCACTGGTTATTAGAAACTATGGATAACATAACATATAAGAACTTTTAGTGTACGTTTGGATATATAGGATTGGGATGACTGGAGTTTACCAGTGAAGGGTGCAAAATCTCCACTCAAGAAAGAAAGCTAAAGTAAATTTGTTATTTATCCATTTTGAATTTTTTTTATAAACGTACAATGGGGAGACAAAGTAGAGATAAAAGAAATGATTAGCTTGGTTTAGAGTTTTGAGAACTTCATGTATTACATTTTGGCTGAAATAATAATAAGAGGTATTTCAATTGCAAACTGAGTCTCAGACAAACACATGTTTAGATTATTAGTATTGTAGATACCTTCACACCTACACTTGGATTACCACTGTATTTAGACATACTCATAGTGGTCATGGGATTAGAGTAAGCTCTATAAAACCTATATGATAATGTCCTTGCATAACTATTACAAGCATCTAAAAGTGATGCTGAAGTTAAAAAAACCTTTATGTAGTGTTTCTAACAAACTATATGCATTCCAGGTAAGTTCAAGCTAATGATCAAGAAGACGATGGTTGAGCATAAAGGTAGATATACTGCTTCCTCATATAATATGTTTGCTACTTCAATTAATTTGGTGGACCTCCAAAACTATTTTATTTAATCAAACCAGGTGCACCGTTCCGAAGACGTGTCGTAGGCACGTGTCAACGGGCAAACCTAGTATATATATATATATATATATATATATATATATATATATATATATATATATATAATGTGAGAATGGGTATAGGGAGTTCTATTGGCTTGGTCCTATAGGATTTGGGCCATATGGATGAGAATAGTGGAGGCTGGTGCTTGGGTTGGTGGGGCCCCAGGCCTTTGCTGACGTGGAGGAAGTGAAGGAGGCAAGTTGTGTGTTGTGTGTGTGTGTGCACGTTGCACGTGCACGTGCTTTGGGTGTGTTGTGTTCGGTTGTGGTTTTATCCCACATCGGTGGAAGTGAATGAGTTGTGTGTATATATATAATTAGGCCCATGATCAAGAGGCACCAAATGGTTATGACACTTTTTGTGAGGTGCGCTTGTGGTGGGCAGTTGTTAGGATATATTTTTTGCGTGTATGCACGTGCAGTCGTTTGCGCAGCTGAGTGGGGCTCAAGGCATTACAAATGGTATCAAAGACGACTTTCAAAATAGATCGTGGGTAAGAGTGGGTTAGAGGTACGCCTGAGCAATGCCAGTGGTCCCGGGTAAGGGGACTTGATAGCAGAATCAGGGTACTCCACTACACATCGGTTAGAAAGGGATCCTGTGCTAGATTGCAAGCCTCGGGATTAATAAGGACGCTGAGTTCTTAAGGGGAGGGGTGTAACACCCCGTATTTAAGGGTATATATAATATTATATTGGGTGAATATATATATATATATATATATATATATATATATATATATATATATATAAGCGAGAAGGGGGTAGTTGGGCCTATAGGGGTTTCTATGGGCCTTGGTGCATGGAGATGTGTCCATATGATGTGAATGAGAAGAGGAGTGGCTGCTTTGGTGGTGGGGCTCAGTTCCTTGATGACGTGGAACATATGAGAGAAAATGCGTGTGTGTGATGTACGTGCTTAATGTGCGGCCAAGGGAGTTGTGTGTTGTGTGTGTGTTTGCTGGTGCATTGCATGTGCACGTGCTTTGGGGTGTGTTATGTTGGGTTGTGGCTTTATCCTACATCGGTGGAGTTGAATAAATAATGTGTATATATAATTTAGCCCATGATCAAGAGGCACATGATAGTTTTTGACATCTTTTATGAGGTACGCCTATGGTGGGCAGTTGTTAGGATCTATTTTTTAAGTTTTTGAACGTGTAGTCACGTGCGTAGCTGAGCGGGGCTCGGGTTTCGGGGTGTAACAAACAATACAACCCTATCCGGGACCTGTACATCTGCTACCTCCATTTCAGGCGTACATCTAATCCACTCTTACCCACGATCGATGTCAAAAGTCGGCTCTGATACCATTTCTAATGTCCCGAACTTGGCTCAGCTGCGAACGCGACTATACGTGCACGCACACGAACAAAAGAAGTCCTAACAACTGCCCACCATAGGCTTACCTCGCAAAAGGTGCTATAGCTTGTAGGTACCTCTTGCTCCTTGGCAAATATTATATACACACTCTAATCGTCTCTCTTATGGTCGATATTAGACCAATTGAATCCCACACACCACGATGCATGGCTTGATCAAAGCCATTTTGGCCACACATCGAGCACGTGCATCAAACACACACACACACACACACACCCATTTTCTCTCTTATCTTCCACTCATCAAGGAACCGGGGTGCACCCCCAAAGCAGTCACTCCTCTTCTTATTCACATTTGTTGCCGCTAATTTTGGTGTGGGGGCAAACAGATAGTATTTGTGGATCCTTAGGAAAACTGAATAGCAAACCTGTTACCTGTTCCGTCGGAGTTTGACGCTGACTCCCGCCGTACACCTGCAAAAAGTGCGAGACACCGGGGTTGTTTCCGGCGACGCACCCTCCGACGCTCAAGTCAGTAATCAAGGAAGATTATGAAAGAGCGTAAATTGGCCAAAGATTGATTACCTCTTAATGGAGATGGATGGGGGGTATTTATAGGCGTCTTAGGAATCAGATTAGGAATGTAATCCCCGTGATCTGATAAGGAATATAATCCCCGTAATCAGATAAGGAATGTAATCCCTAATTCCTAGTGAAAAGATAGATGCGAATCGCGGCCGTTGATTTGGGCTAATCAGAGACCTTGATTTTATCTTGCCGAACTGGGTGTGTTTTGGGTTGGGACCCGTATCCAGTTGAGGTGGATCCGTTCGTGGGTTATTGGGTCGTGAAGAAAGACCCAGTTCCCATTTCAGACCCGTTTGTAGGTGAAATTACCGTTTTACCCCCGAGCTTTAAGATTTGTGTCCGATGTGAACGGTCCCGATTTAATCCTATTTTTAGCCATATCACGAGCCCCCCACTCCTAGAGCCTGAGTTTTTCAGTCTTTGAGGAGTAGTTTTGTTGTTCTAATGGCGTACGAGATTTTATCGGTGTTCTTAAGGGAGTTTGGATCTTGCTCGGGGGTGTAACGGTGTTATTCTAGGCTTGTAAAATACCCAAAAATATCCTCAGAATTTTCTAGATTTTTGGTGATTTTTCCAAATTTTTCTGAATTTTTTCTCATTTTTTTGAATTTTTTATTCATTTTCCGAATTAAATAATTAATTATCGAAAATATTAAATAATTATTCTAATTAAATAATTATATTTTTCAGAATTTTAAAATAATTTTTCAGAATTTATAATTATTTTTAGAATTTTTATTTAATTTTTTTCAATTTTTAAATATTTTTTCGGATTTTTTAAATAATTAAAACAAATAAATAAATTAATTAATTAATTAAATATTACCTGGACACGTGGCGCGATCGTGTGCGTTGATCACGATCAAGCGAGCGCGCATCGGGAGGAGGGAGAGGAGGCCATTTTTTTGGTGTAACAAGCTCGG
The DNA here is from genome assembly GCA_017893485.1 of Hemerocallis citrina. Taxonomy (NCBI): domain Eukaryota; kingdom Viridiplantae; phylum Streptophyta; class Magnoliopsida; order Asparagales; family Asphodelaceae; genus Hemerocallis; species Hemerocallis citrina. The sequence goes on from CM030366.1 coordinate 170,337,188, forward strand.
TGCCAAGAACTCTCGGCAAAAAGTGGCCGAAGTCCATGTGGACGCCACGTGGCAGTCAACAGTTGACTTTTTTTATCTTTTTTTTTTCGCTGTTGTTCTTCTCTGCTTCTTTCTTTCTTTCTCAGCTGTCTTCAGCTCCGACTCTTCTTCGCATCTGCGTGCTCGAGCTCGGAGCTCGGCGTAGTGGAGAGAGGAGCTCGGAGGTGTTCGACGAAGGAGTCGGAGCTCGCGACGTGGAGGTCGACGGTGAGCTCGCTGTCGTGGAGCTCGGCTATGGGTCGGCCATGGATTGGTCGAGAGTGTGTTTGGCCTGGCGAAGCTTGAGTTCGGCACGGTTGGAGCTCGGAGGTGAGCTTGGCAGCGAAGCTCGGCACAAATGGAGCTCGGCAAGCCAAAGAGCTTCGGCGAACTAGTCAGGTCGATGCAACAGTGCTCGGCGAGTTTGGGAGCTCGAGCTCGGTGCTCAGCTTTGGAGCTCGATGGGTTCGATCGGAGCTTGGAGGCTGGCGAAGAAGTGGAGAGGCCGAGGGGAGCTCGAGCCACGGCATTGAAGGTTGACGACCGTTCGAAGATGGAAGGAGCTTCACGGAGTTCGGCAATGGAGCTCGACGGAGGTGGGGCTCGGCCATGGAGGTGGCGAGCTCGACGTTGAGAAGGTTGACGAAGGGTGGCGCTCGGCATCGTAGGCTTCGTCGGTGTGGAGACGTGGTTGAACTCGGCGAGGGGAGCTCGGGATGGAGTGGAGTTCGGAGCTTCGTCGAGGTAGAGGAGAGCTTGGTCGTGGACGTTGGCCACGGCGGAGCTCGCTCGAGGTAGGAGCTCGATGGAGCTTGGCTCTGATCGAAGCTCGCGCCGTGGAGGAGGTCGGTGATGGCGAGGCCGAGCTCGCGCGAAGGTGGGTTTGGCGGAGCTCGAAGTTGGGTTCGGAGCGTGTGCTGGAGGTGGCGGAGTCGGAGCTCGGAGGTAGGTTGAGCTCGATGAGTTCGATGGAGATGGAAGTGTGAGCTTGGCGTCGGAGGCAGTCGGCGACGGAGGGGGGAGCTCGGCTTCGTTTTTTTTTTTTTTTGGTTTTTGATCTTCAGCTTTTGGCGGGAGATTGGAAGATAAGAAGAAGACGTAGGAGAAGCGGTTTATGGGGTTCGGGTTTGGATCCTGAACCCGACCCTATAGCCTTTTTTTTTTTTTTTGGTTCGGTGTCAAGAGCGCTCGACAGCTGGTGCTGAACCCCAATTTTTCCCTGCAACAGGGTCGGTGTCAAGAGCGCTCGGCAGCTGGTGCAGAACCCTAATTTTTTCCTGCAACAGGGTCGGTGTCAAGATCGCTCGGCAGCTGGTGCCAAACCCCAATTTTTCCCTGCAACAGGGTCGGTGTCAAGAGCGCTCGGCAGCTGGTGCAGAACCCCAATTTTTCCCTGCAACAGGGTCGGTGTCAAGAGCGTTCGACAGCTGGTGCCGAACCCCAATTTTTCCCTGCAACAGGGTCGGTGTCAAGAGCGCTCGGCAGCTTGTGCCGAAGTCCAAATTTTCCATGTAACATGGTCGGTGGCAAGAACGCTCGGCAGCTTGTGCCGAAGTCCAAATTTTCCATGTAACATGGTCGGTGCCAAGAATGTTCGGCGAAGGGTGCCGAGGTCCATGGAGGGTTCTCGATGTTCCCGGTGCTACGGAGGTCGGCTCGGGGCGTGCGACCCCTTGTTTCGAAGTTAATTCGAAGATCTACAACTTCTCTTTAGGAGTGAGAGGAAGATTCACCCTCCTTCATGGTCAAAATAGCCAGGCAATACCCTTGTATTCATGAGGTTGAGGAGAGTTTTCGATGTTCCCGGTGCTACGGAGCTCGGCTCGGGGCGTGCGACCCCTTGTTTCGAAGCTAATTCGAAGATCTACAACTTCTCTTTAGGAGTGAGAGGAAGATTCACCCTTCTTCATGGTCAAAATAGCCAGGCAATATCCTTGTATTCATGAGGTCGAGGAGAGTTTTGGTCTAGGGGATTTTTGAAGAGGAGCTCCCCTCCTAGGGGCGGAGAAGATGTGCTGGGAAGACCCACGTAAGAGCCATGGGAAGACCCACTCTTTGAGGTGAGCAGAGCGAAGAGCTTGGCTCTAAGAGAGAGCCATTTGTGAGACGAGTGTGGGGGGGAACTCTAGGAGAGAGTTGTGAGCTCCGAACTCGTTGAGAAGAGGTCCGCTTCGGAGAGAGCCATTTGGGAGACGAGTGTGAGGAGGAACTCTAGGAGAGAGTTGTGAGCTCCGAACTCGTTGAGAAGAGGTCCGCTTCGGAGGCGAGCGGAGCGAAGAGCTTGACTCTAAGAGAGAGCCATTGGTGAGACGAGTGTGAGGAGGAACTCTAGGAAAGAGTTGTGAGCTCCGAACTCGTTGAGAAGAGGTCCGCTTCGGAGGCGAGCAGAGCGAAGAGCTTGACTCTAAGAGGGAGCCATTTGGGAGACAAGTTTGAGGAGCGACTCTAGGAGAGAGTTGTGAGCTCCGAACTTGTTGTTTAAGTGGGAGAGTCAACGGTTGTGGGAGCAATTCCGAATGGCGAACCACTTCTAACTCGCTTAAGAGCAAGTTATTTGAAGCGGAATCGAGCCAAGTGTTGGACTCCGAACTCGTCGTTAGAGTGATTCAACGGTTGTGGGAGCAATTCCGAATGGCGAACCACTTCTAACTCGCTTAAGAGCAAGTTATTTGAAGCGGAATCGGGCCAAGTGTTGGACTCCGAACTCGTCGTTAGAGGGATTCAACGGTTGTGGGAGCAATTCCGAATGGCGAACCACTTCTAACTCGCTTAAGAGCAAGTTATTTGAAGCGGAATCGAGCCAAGTGTTGGACTCCGAACTCGTCGTTAGAGGGATTCAACGGTTGTGGGAGCAATTCCGAATGGCGAACCACTTCTAACTCGCTTAAGAGTAAGTTATTTGAAGCGGAATCGAGCCAAGTGTTGGGCTCCGAACTCGTCGTTAGAGGGATTCAACGGTTGTGGGAGCAATTCCGAATGGCGAACCACTTCTAACTCGCTTAAGAGCAAGTTATTTGAAGCGGAATCGAGCCAAGTGTTGGACTCCAAACGCATTGTTAGAGCTTAGTAAGCTGCAGGAGCAGCCATGTAGAAGAAGCTGGACTCCGAACTCACCATTTAACGAGTCGTAGATGTGACTCGAAGAGATATAGAAGAAGCAAGAGCAATGATTTTTAATAAAAAATGTAAAGTTTTATTGAGATAAACTAAGTGGCCGCTTCAATAGGGCGAGCCATTATTACATGCTATTGGCCGAATTATAAGCATCGACCTTATTGAAAATCAAGATCCTACTTCTACAATAAGGTGAAAACCTCTTGGGAGGAGTTGGGAGATTCTGAGTCTTGAGGCTCGGCGGGCTTTTTTATTCGCTTGTTTGCTCCTCAAGGGAGAAGCTCGGCCCCCTCTTTTTGGACGAACTTGGTCAGGTCCCCCGCTGTATGAGTTCTTCGATCTCCTCCTTCAGAGCCCGACAATCATCCGTGTCGTAGCCGTGGTCCCTGTGAAAGCGGCACCACTTATCTTTGTTCCTTTTCTTGCCAGGGGTATTCATTCTAGGGGGAGCGCGGAGTAGTCCTTCCTTGTCCACCTCCATAAGGACTTCTGATATATTAGCAATGAGGGGGGTGAACTTCTCAAAACGTGGAGTTGAACGGTGCTGGCCATTACTGTCCTTCTGGGATTTTTGGGACCCCTCTTCACTTGTGTTCTTCCGTTTGTTCCCGGAAGATGTCTCCTCAAGAGCAAGGGGGTTGAGAGCCTCTTCCGCCCGTATGTACTTCTCCACCCTAAGTAGGAGCTCTGAGAAGTCCCGAGGAGGCTTCTTGGCAAGGGATGCCCTGAGGTTGGCATTTGTGACGTTGTGCTCGAACGCAGCAGAGGCTACTGACTGGTTGAGGGAGGAAATGGACCGGGCTTCGGCGGTGAAGCGTCGAACGTAATCTCTTAGGCGTTCACCCTTTTCTTGGTTGAGGGTCACCAGAGATACACTTGTTTTCTCAACTCGGCGGCTACTCACGAAATGAGTAAGGAAGAGCCCTTCGAACTGATCGAATGAGAAGGTGGAGGCCGGGGCGAGTCGAGAGTACCATTCTCGTGCAGACCCCTTCAGCGTTGCAGGGAAGATCTTGCAGAGGAGGGCATCTGAAGCATGGTGGATCATCATGAGAGTTTTGAAACTCTCTATGTGATCTGCGGGGTCCGACTCCCCGGTATACGTCTCGAGGTGAGGCGGCTTGAAGTTTTCTGGGATGGGGGCCTCCATGATGGTGCGGGAGAATGGAGGTCTGCTTGAGCGGAGGTTTGTCGCCCGTTGCTCTTCTTCCCTGTTAATTCGGCCGAGGCGCCTCTCCATCTCGTGGAGACGGCGGTAGACTGAGTCTTCTCTTTGATCATATCTTGTCGAGCCCCAGGACTTATCTTCGTACGAGGGTGGACTGGGGCTGCGGTGATGGTAGCTTGGAGATGGAGGAGGACTGAGAGTTTGAAGGCGATGGCTCCTAGTTGGCTCATGAGTAGGTGGTCTCTAGTTGTTCTTTGGGGCGATATTGAGGGCCCTTAAGACTGTCGCTTGGAAGTCTTGAAGATCTGCCCTTATGACTAGTGCCTCTCCAGCTTGGCGGTCCCTATGTGTGGCTCGGCTTACTGGAGAATGAGTTCTCCGCCGATGACGCTGAGGGGACCCTCTTTGCCTCCTCGGGGGAGGGGATCTTCTAGTCCTCGGTCATCGGGGGGTTCGGATTCTTGAAGCTCCTGAGTTCTCGGGTTGATGGACTAGACCAAGAGCCCGCCATCCATTCAGGCGAGTTCTAAGGTCGACCCCCTTTTGACGGTTGGCAATCACTTGACGAAGATCCCGCTCGGGAGGGCTTTGAGAGGCCAAATTCAACTGAAGGATTGGGACCCGCGACTTGATCATGAGGAGGATGTTGCTTCGGACGACTCGGACGGGAGCGCCCCTGGGCAGCCCCCCGAGACCCTTGAGGGGCCTGTTGAGTATGAGCACCTTGAACTGGAGGTGGGAGAGGAGGAAGAGAAGTGGTTCTTTGGTTGGAGACCGCTGCCTTCCCCTTCTGTTTTGGATGCATGGCTGGAGAAGATCTGACCAACGGGAAGAGGGGAGGCCGCTATTCGTTTGTTTTCCACAGACGGTGCCAATCTGTTGCCGCTAATTTTGGTGTGGGGGCAAACAGATAGTATTTGTGGATCCTTAGGAAAACTGAATAGCAAACCTGTTACCTGTTCTGTCGGAGTTTGACGCTGACTCCCGCCGTATACCTGCAAAAAGTGCGAGACACCGGGGTTGTTCTCGGCGACGCACCCTCCGACGCTCAAGTCAGTAATCAAGGAAGATTATGAAAGAGCGTAAATTGGCCAAAGATTGATTACCTCTTAATGAAGATGGATGGGGGGTATTTATAGGCGTCTTAGGGATCAGATTAGATCCCCGTGATCTGATAAGGAATATAATCCCCGTAATCAGATAAGGAATGTAATCCCTAATTCCCAGTGAAAAGATAGATGCGAATTGCGGCCGTTGATTTGGGCTAATCAGAGACCTTGATTTTATCTTGCCGGACTGGGTGTGTTTCGGGTTGGGACCCGTACCCAGTTGAGGTGGATCCGTTCGTGGGTTATTGGGTCGTGAAGAAAGACCCAGTTCCCATTTCAGACCCGTTTGTAGGTGAAATTACCGTTTTACCCCCAAGCTTTAAGATTCGTGTCCGATGTGAACGGTCCCGATTTAATCCTATTTTTAGCCATATCAACATCATATGGCCAAATCTCCATGCACCAAGGCCCATAGAAACCCCAATAGGCCCAACTACCCCCTTCTCACTGATTATTATTATTATTATTATTATTATTATTATTATTATTATTATTATTATTATTATTATTATTATTGTTATTATTATTATTATTATTGTTATTATTATTATTATTATTATTATATATATATATATATATATATATATATATATATATATATATATATATATATATATATATATATTATTATTATTATTATTATTGTTATTATTATTATTATTATTGTTATTATTATTATTATTATTATATATATATATATATATATATATATATATATATATATATACACTCCCAATATAATGTTATATATATACTCTTATGTAGGGGGTGTTACATTTTCTTTGTTAGAGTACTAGAGGTTCGGAGATTATTGCATAGTTATCAATGAACTTTCATTAATACCCTGCTAGATCTAAGAATCCTCTCAATGCCTTAATAGACTTAGGAATTGTCAAATCATTCACTGCAGACACCTTGCTAGGATCTACCACTACCTCAGTATCTGACACACAGTGTCCAAGATATGCCATCTCTCTTTGTCCAAACACACACTTGTTCAATTTAGCCTGCAAAGAGTTCTCCTTCAACAATTGCACCACCTATCTCAAGTGTTGTACATACTTAGTCCTTCATTTGTTGTAGACAAGAATGTCATCAAAGACCACTAGTACCAACTCCCTTAAGTAGGGTTTAAACACAGCATTCATGGGGAATCGAAAGGTGGAGGAAGCATTAGTCAAGCCAAATGGCATGACCACATATTCATAATGCCCGTCATGGGTTTTGAAGCTATTTTGTCTATGTCTTCCTCCTTCATTCTTATATGGTGATACTCACTCCTTAAATCCAACTTACTAAATACCACACACCCCTGTAATTCATCTAAAAATTCATCACTTGTAGGTATGTGAAACTTATCTTTGACTGTCATCTTGTTGAGGACCCTATAATCCACACACATCCTCCAAGACCCATTAGACTTCTTCACCATGACCACATGAGATGCATAAGAGCTTGAACAGGGCTTAATTACACATGTTTGCAGCATTTCTCTGACCAACTTCTTTATTTCATTGTTGTGGTGCCAGGGATGCTTGTATGGCTTTAAGCTCACTGGTTTGTGCAGCAGGATGCAAGATAACCTTATGATCATATGCTCTAACTGGTGGAAGGGTAGTTTTCTCTTGAAATACTTCTTCAAGCTCTCTAAGGACCTAAGAGAGATCCTCTAGAAAACTGGAATGTGAAGTTTCATTGCTTACAACTACAATTACTTGTAGCAGTATGAGAGTTTTCAACATGAACTTAGATGAAGTCACATCAATCTGCTTGTTATTAATACCCTCAATACCTTGATCTCCCCTTCTTGCTCAAAGTGCATAGAGTAGTCTTTAAAACTCAGCCACATTCCCTACAGTGTGTTCACACACTGAGCTCCCAACACCATATGACTGGCTTCTAAAGGGAGGATGTAAAAGTTTGCCTTGATAGTCACCCCTTGAAACACAATCTCCATATTCTCACAAAGACCATACTTCAATTTCTCACCCCTGCAATTGTGACTTCAAAATTTACTCTCCTAGTATCAGACAATTTAACACTCTTAACAATTTGTGTATCCACAAAGTTCCGAGTAGATCTAGTATCAAATACACTTCCCTTTATAGTTGGGGAACCTCAAATTCTTTAATAGTCTCTAGATATATGGTTGGGTGAGTTGACTCAATGATCTCAATATGCAGTGGAGTCCTCCTTCTAACTTGGTATCAATATCTGAGGCTTCATCGATTTTTACCTCCACCACACGGGGTTCTATGCTCTCCAAATCCCTTCAATTTGCATCATAGATATAACCTTTCACATGTGCCCTCTCACCCACTTTTCATCACACCTAAAACATAAACTCTGAGCTCTCTTCTTTGCCAAAATCTTGTCAAATTGTATCTGCTTGGGTGTCTCAGGTACAATAGCTTTACTGTTAGCTGCTGGTGGAGTTTGAACTCCTTGAGAATAAGGATTGTATCCTAGTTTATAACTTGAGCTTTGGAACATAGCAACCTTTCTTTGGCACATCAGTATAGTCTCCTTGCTTGAGCTTCTCTATATGCACTTGTAACTGTAAGGGTGTGTTTAAGAATCACTTCTTGTTGGATCTCCTCCTTCAGTCCAGATACAAAACAGTCTACTAGAATAGGCATAGCTAAGGGTTTGTTCAGGTGACTGTATTTGATGAACTTCTAATGGAACTCATGAACAATTTCAGTTTGTCATAGTTTGAGCAATGTCACTGTTGGATGTGGAGCTCAGTACCACTAAATTGCAGCAACATATCTCTTTCTTGAGAGTTTCCAAGCATACCTCAACCACATACTGTCTCTTAAACAACCTCCACCACATGAGAGCATCATCTCTCAGGAAATACACACAGAAATATATGTGATGATTCTCCTCAATCTTTTGAGTATTAAAATGATGCTCCGTGAAAGAAAAAAACCAAAATCAATTAGTGATATCACCACTTTCATAAAAAATTGGAATCTCAAGCTTAGTATGCTTAGGAAAGATGGAGTCATACTGGTCATACCCATCTTCATCATTCCTTCCCCACCATCGATTTGGGCTTGGGCCCCGAAGTTGCGTAGGCGGGGGTGAATTGGTTCTTTTTGGACTGGTGGTTGCTCCCAACCAATCACAATTACCCCGCTCAACCAACGACATCAACCTTTGCATGAAGGCCCGAATCTCATCTTTTGGTGACTGAATACTTGTGAATTGTGATGGGAGATTCCCTACAAAGACCTTAATGTTCTCCATCCTTTGCTCCAGATTGGTCGACTTATGAGGATCAATATCGCCAAGGGTTGATCCTCGCATCATTGAGCTTGGTGATCCAAGTCCAGAATGAGATGCAGACTCAACAATTGATGAGCGCTCGATCTGTTCCTTCAGATTCATAGGGCTGCAAGGCTCTCATACCATTGATGTGGTTCCAAACCTGATCGGCGGTGGATGTTTCGTGCTTCTCAGTGACCATCGGTGCTACCGGCGGTGGTAGCGATTGAATCAAACAAAAAAAAAGAAAGAACAGTAGAAAAAGAAAGAACAATATTAATTCATATTATAAAAAAAGAAATGGGATTTCAGTTAGGGATTTAAGAGCAGTGCTCTCCCTTGCTTTCATCTTTCAATCGGGTGCTTCCATGTAGCACGTGCATTGCCCATAATTACAAAGGAAAAGAAATAACAACCTAACTAACTACACTGTAGTTAGGACCAGCCACTAAATAAACTCCACTCATAGGCTGCTACTTGCCACATGTATAGCCCTTGAAGTTTACTTAGACGGCCTTATTACAAAAAGACTAGGTTATTTCCAGAAAACTCCTCGAAAGAAAGATAGTTCTCCAGGGACTGAAATGTGAGTTCATGGCTGGTACGCAAGGATATGCACATCTTAAGATATAGCTTGCAGAGCTGTATTAGAGCCATCGTCGATGGTGGTAGGGGTGGCATTTGGCCTACTCGGACCGGGCCGGGCCGAGCTATGGGGGAAATGTGAGGCCCGGACCTGGCCCTCGGCCCTAAGGGTGGGGGTCGGGCAGGGCCAGGCCGGTTCGCGAGCCGTGCCGATTTTTTAGTATATTATAAAATAAAAAAAACAAAGATCAAGTATTAAATAGTAATTTCATAACAATTGAAAAAGAAAAAATAAATAAAAGAAATTAAAAGCAAATTTAAATTGATTTAATAAATTAAAATTGCTAAATAAAATGAAGTTCATGAATAATATTTCATACAAATTAGATCAAAATTCCAAAACAATAGAATTATTTGAATTTAGAGATCGAGATGACCTTTATTTAGATTGAAGAGAAGGCATTGGACAATTGTCGTGCACTTCTACTTAACCTAAATATAGAATGTTAACCCCCTAAATTTTTCCAATTTTTTACAATATATTATACAACATTTTAATGTAAATTGACTAAATCTCGTTGTTCATTCTTCCCTTTTTATTGAGCCAGCTTGTGCTTCATGTAAATCTTAGGTCACTCTTCCGCTTTCATCCAATCTTCGGCCACAGTAGCATCTCCAAATTTTTTGTAGTCAATTGATTCCTGTTCGGGCTGATTATCCTGCCACTAAGAGAAAAAACACTTTTCGATGTAAGAGTTGACACCAGTGTTTTTAGCAAATCTCTAGCCATACGAGAAAGAATATTAAAAATAACTTCATTGCTCTTCCAAAACTGTAACACATCTACTTCATCATCAATTGAACTTTATGCATTATACCAATTCAACTCATTTGGTGAATTGGTTCTTGGTATTTTTGATTTAATAAGATTTAAAACACTACTAGTTGCATAGCTCTTTCCTTTTGATAATATGAAAGAAGAAGAAGAATCAACATTTTGTGTTTGTATTTGTGTAGTGTTAGATGAATAAAGTCTATCATAAGTATCATATAAACTAGTCAAAATATGCTCAAAATGATGAGTAAAAACAACATGATCAAAATATTGTATTGCATCGTGTGGGGCATAAGTGTAAAAAATTTCAATTAATTTTTTGTTCCATCTAATTTAATCATGTGATTCATTACACTAGCTACACTATAACATAGGAAGTGGATGAAAATATTTTAAAATTTTAATATATGCCGCATTAACCATATCACCAATAAAAGGATCATTTATCAAATCTTTAATTGTTGTCATCATAGTGATAATTTCAAGTAAAATACCATTAGATGTAGATGTATATGTTTTTGAAAATTGCTAAGTAGCATTGTTAAAAGGTTATAAAAATTTATACAAACTATCGACAAAAAATCAAAAATCATCATCTAACATAAAATTTTGCATACCCATTACAACACAAAAATCTCTAAGATTAAAACAATAATGAAGAACAACACCTAATTAATCAAATGTAGAATTTCAACGATGTCTAACATCTTTAGGAAAACGTTTATATATAATTCCCCTAAGTTTACACTAATCATGAAAAGATTGATATATTGGATCACTCAATGTAATATAATGAACACTATCTCTCATTGCATCAAGTTTATCGTGTCCATATTTTAGTGCATTTTGGACACAAAGATTTAAAATATGACAAACACACCTAACATGAAAAATTTCCGGTTCTATAGGATCTAAAGTAATTTTCAAATTATTAATTACCTTAGTATTATTAGAGGCGTTATCAAAGAAAAGTGGAGAATGTTTAAAAGAAATTTAAAAGAAACAAAGAAATTTAAAACAAATGTATGAAACAACTACATGTATGATAATTAAATTAAAGGAAAAAATAAAATTTAAAATGAACAACAATCTATCTTAACTATAAAAAAAACAATAATAACAAGAACTAGTGAGTAGTGTATGTATGTTTACCAAATTTATAAATAAAATCTAAAAAAGTGAGAGGAAGAAGTTCAAGAAAACCCAAACTAATTAAGAGATATAGATGAGAATAATCAACTATGTTAAATCTACAAATTAAACATATACTAAAATACCGTATGAGTGTTTGAAGTTTGAAAAATGAAAGCTGAGAGAGTTGAGACTTGAGAGCTTGTAGTACTGTTGTTGATTGTTGTTTTTAATTGTTGTTGATTATTGATCCTTGCAAAATGTAGTAGAAACTTGATTTGTTGAGAGGTAATAGAGAGATTTGAGAGATACAAGAGAGATTTCAGTGAATTAGTAAAGAGAAATGAAAGAAATAATGTTTTATATATAGAATATTTTTTTTTTGTTGCATCAAAATATTTACATATATAGAATCCACTATTTGAATGTTCAACTATCTTTGGGCAAAACTCAGAGGACTTTCAAAAATCATATAAATAATATACTTATCAGAAAATGGATTTCTTAGTTTCATATAAAACATAAAGGAGTCTACTATAACTTTCTAGTTAAGATCATTAAAATTCATCCGCAATTAATTCGTCAAAATCTATTTGCAAATCAGTAGGTTCAAATTCCAGAAACTACATCTCTTACTAATAAAAATCACCTAAAATCTCATACTTCATGAAAAATTAATTTCTTAGACTCGAAAAAAAGATTAATGAATCTACTTCAAATTCTTAGTTCTGAGTTTCCTCAAAATACTGCATATAAGGGGTTTAAAAGATAAAAAAACGGAAAGTCTACAATTTTTCAGAAACTAGATAAAACTGCCAACCAGTACTAAGTTCGGATTTATTTAAAATACTAAATGACATCCAAAAATCATGAAATTTTGAGGAGATGTTCAAGACATATACAACATACACATAAAAGTTTAGCTTTAGATTCCATCTAACTAAAGAGAAATGATTTTCTGAAGTGAGACAAACTCAGGACAAAAACTATAAAAATGTTTCTAAGTTAGTCATATCGTACTTTCACACAATTAACTAACAACAAATAATCTAAAAAACAATCAACACAAAATCTAAGCATGAATACCCAATTTATATAGATTATCTAGCATGTAAAATCTACAAGAACAAATTAGAAAGTTAACATCCACCAAATCATTTTCCATAAGCTCGAGTTGGTGTAGCTATTACGATGTCGATAATCTATATAAATGATGAACGCCCCTCACAAGAGTTAAAGAATTTTAATTGTATGTAATACCCCATATTTCCAAGTGTATGTGCATATTTATGAGTATGATATATATACTAGGCAGTTAAAATCAGATTTTGAAACTAATCGGTCTAGGAGCGATTAGTGAATAATCAGTTAATCATATATATATATATATATATATATATATATATATATATATATATATATAATAAAACACAAAGAAAGCTATCAGGTGGCTCACATTCAATCTATCCCAAAATCAATGGACCAGATCTACTTTCACAAAACATATTTTCCCGCCCAAATTTCAAACTCTACAAATTCAAAAACACACACTCTCTCTCTCTCTTTTCCCAAAATAAATCCCCTTCTCTCTCTCTTTCTCACTGTCTCTCTCTCTCTCATCTCTCCCCCTACTCTGGTTCCCGACCTTCTCCCCTGCCGTGTCCCCGTCTCCGACGCCAGCCACGACAGCGCGGCCCTTTCCTCCTCTTCTCCTTCCGTCGACAGCCACAGCCACATCGCCACCCCCTCTCGGCATGTGTCCCCTCCCGATGTCGCGCCGCCCGTCTCCGTTGCTCCCGCCGTCCACCGTCTCCGACGCCTGCTCGCAAGCCCCCGTCGTCCTGCCTCCACGACGCCAGCCACGACAGCGCCCCCCCTCTCCTCCGCTTCTCCTTCCGTCGACAGCAGCAACCACAGCCACAGCGCCACCGCCGGCAGCAGGGGTGATGGGTGGGCCCCACTTGGTGGTGGGGATGCCGGAGAGGCAGCGGGCGCCGCAAGATGGACTGTGGTTCCTTCTCAAAGCAGCAGAGAATCAGTGAGTTCATCAATCTCTATTTTTTTTCTTTCATTTTTTTGGTGGTTTTCATATAGGTTTTCTGTGATCTAATTTTTAATTTTTGGGGGTTTTTTATTATTATTTCAATGATGTTTGGGCTTGAATTATAACTGGTTGAACTTATTTTTTGGTTAATTAGAATTTTGTTGATTTTGTTTTGTTGAATGTAGAGTGAGGGAGCCATTTTTGCCACAAATACCCAAGACCTACTTAAGGATCAAGTACTACTCTTGGCTTGAATTATGAATCAGAGGTACTTATAATCTTATCCTATTTTCAAGATTAAGAGTAAGAGACAATTTTGATAAGGCTTCTATTTCAATCACTATATTTGGCATGCATATATAGTGTTGTTGTAGGCAATGTTAAGAATTACTCATAGGGGGGAAAGGTTATTGCACATATATAATTAAATAGAATCATAGCAATGAGCTCATGCTTAACTTGGTAGCTAAAGGGGATCTTTCTCATGTACGATTCTAACAATTTAGGTGAAGTGTGCGTTTCAAAATTTAAATCATAGTCCTCTATGATTTAACTTAGAGCTCTCTTAGCTTGCTTTGTGGCCATATAGATTAGGTGGAGGGAGATATTTAGAACCACCTAAACGTTTGTTGTTACGTGATGCAAATTAGCGTTAGCAACCCTATATTTCATGACTATATATATTCATCATGGCAAAATTTATGTAGGAATGATATTCCATAAAGAGCCTATGTTAATAGCACACATAGCATGATGGGTTAGCATTATGAGTTTAACTTGCTAAGGACAGTTGGTTGTTTTTTTGGCACAATCCCAAAAATGCCTCCTTTTTAATTTTTAAGCAAGACTGTAGTTGCAAGTTTAGTGCTTGATTTTATGTGCACCATGCTGCCCTATTAGGAACCACCTTAATTAACTAGAAATTGCTATGATAACTAGAAATTGTTAGAAATTGCTATTCATGGTTTTGGGAGATGTTTAAATTTTTTCATTTTTTTCCAGTGTAAACTTGGTATTAATCATTAGTGAACCTATTGTTAAACAAACTCATTTCCAATTTCAGTTTGGTATTAATCAAAAGGATTAGTATCACTAATTGTTTGCTATGATTTGAATTTGTATTTGCTAAAATAATGGAGAGAAAGTTAGTCTAACTGAAGTTAGTCTAATTTATGTTCTTTTTAATCTAAACCATATCTTTTGATGATGTGCTTGGCATTGCAGAAAGATTCGAGGGAGGCCGAAATAGTGAGCCCTGTAAAATATCAGGGACACTGCGGCTCTTGCTGGACATTCAGGTAAATTCATCCTGAAAACATTTACATGCTTTTATTTTGTGTAGCACACTTTATGATGTGGCTTTCTGCTCCATGACTGATAAATTAAGTTACTTCGGGGAAAGCTTTCTTCTTCTTTAAACTTTTGTACTGTATAGTAATCTTTGCTAAGAATTTGATGAAAGATATATCCAGCGGATCGATATAGCTTATACTTGGATGAAAGATATATCCAGCGGATCGATATAGGAAAGGTGCATGTGAAAAGTAAGTTTTTTCCACATATCTCCTGCTTTAACTTTTGTAATATATGCCTCGATAAGTACATCTCATTGTTGTGATATTTGGATGCAAGTTGGGGTGGGGATATTGGAAGGCGTTCTACAAGGTATATACCTTTGTTATAATGGTTACTGTGTTTGATCATGCATGTTCTCTCACTATTTAGCATTCATTAGAGTTTGAAGTTCTCTTTATATATGATATAGTAAGGATGGGCTGAGATATGAAATACAAAGAATGATCATGCAATAGTCTAATTATATATGATATAGTTTGAAGTTCTCTTTTGTATTTTTGTCATTCCAGTTTGGGAAAAAGCGGCAAACAAAATATAAGGAATTTTGCTTTAAGCTCTTATCTTTTGTAGGAGATAGTACAAAAGGATCAAGAAATATGTTAAATTGTTTCAATAGAAGTTCAGGCATAAAAGTTGTATCATCTCATAAGTAAAACATTAATGATTATACATTACTGTTGGATATAACTTAAACCTTTTGATACAGCTGAAATGTTGGTTGTTATAATGGTTAATGTGTTTGATCATGCATGTTCTCTCACTATTTAGCATTCCTGACAATGATGGGTCTTCAGAGAAATAGTATTATTTAATTTAACTAGCGAAAGACCACTGCCAGTGGCATAAGATTATCGAAGTTTGCATAGTTTAATTAGTCTGTCTTAACTATTCTATGGATACGAAATAAGTTTCGGTAGCATATATACACTTATCAGAAACTACACCATATTTGGAAGTAAAAGCAAAAAAAAACTGCACTCATTTTGACAAATTTCTATATTTATTTAAGAACGAGTGACTATTGATTACTTGAGAATTATTTTCAACACTGAAAATAAAACAATGTATGATATTATGATAATGCTTTGTTTTTAAGTGAAGATCCGTCAACGCAAGCTGTAATAATTCATTATTAATGTAGTAATGTGGATTATTTTTCCTTTTCTTATTTGCTCCTCTTATATATTTCTGCCATGGCTTCGCCACTGTGGCAAGTTGATCATTGTTTCAATGATGTTTGCAGGAACTGGAGAAATCAAAGCATGTGATTCTAACCGGCGACCTGAATTGTGCTCACCAAGAACTTGATATCTTTAACCTTGCTGTAAGTGATCTATTTTTATATAGTACAACTGACATTAAACTCTGTTTTTTTTATTGTTCCGCTTTATTAATAGGCTAATTTCTGTGGGCTATGAGAAGATGATTTAATATGTAAATATCATACATTTGTTTGACTCAGCAATGTGGTACAAGAAACAGAAAACATAAAGTGGGATAATTTGTTAGTCTAACACTGATTATTTATTAGTACGAGAAATAGAAGAGAGAAGGTCGATAAATTTATCTAACACCATTCAATAGGAATTGTCACATCAGACCTCCCTAGATTGATACTGTTTTGCATCTAATTTTAGGATTGATATTTTTTGTAGCTCCGTCAACCCAACTTTCACCTCAGCGCAGATTTTAGGATTGTAAGTGTTATTCGAAATTGATACTGTTTTCCATCTAATTTTGCATCTAATTTTAGGATTGTATCTGTTTAAGGTTGCAGATTTTAAATTTTTTAGTAGTGTTAAATTATTTGTTGGTAGTGTGTTAAATTATCTTAGTGGTGTGTAAATTTTTTAGGTTGTATCTGTTTAGGAATAAAAAAACTAAGAGCAATGTGTTAAACTGTTAGAAAGTGAGCATGAAATTGAATCATGAACCTACCCAAAGATTCGGCATAAAAGCCTATTAGTTGTATATAATTCACAGAGAAATTGCCTACATATCTGATACCATCAATTAGAACAAAGGTTCATATTTTTTATTTGGAGAGAGGAGGGATTAGTTAACTCCTATAATCCTATTAAAGTAGAGTAATTGACTGCTCTCTCTCTCTCTAGAGAACAAAAGGGAGATAAATAATATCTATCCTACTGAAATATCAGCCAAACGACAACCTTCCAACTATCTCTATTGCAAAAGTAAACAATGCAAAGATCCAAGACATGCGAAACATTGTTTTCCAATGATCTAAGCTAAAAAGGATATATTAACATCTAACACTTATACTAGAAATCATCAATCTTAGTACATGTTCTGAGTTAATAAATATTGCATAATTGATTGTGCTAAAGTATATTGCATGTTTCAGTATAAAGTATATTGCATATATTGTAAATGCACATATTTGACTGTGATCAGTGTAAATGCACATATTCTGGGTATATATTCAATATGAAGTTATAAATACAGCACATATTTACATGGATGATAGTTTGTCCCCAAATGCTCTGAATCAAAAACATTAGTTGTACATTGGGTTTTGGAGTACAATAAATTGATCTTTGGAGTGCAAATTTTGTTCTCAACGTAGAACCTCTAATAATTTAAATTAGGCTGGGGAAAGTAGGTCCTTTCGAAAGGCTAAGTCGAACCTCCATACCATGATGCATGTCTACAGGACGTTAAGTTTCTGACTATTGTGGCACTGCAGATAAGAGAAAAATACAAGGAATAGAAGAGAGCTTCAATGAGCAAATCTTACATTTATTTACAAATGCAACATTTTAAAGAAGACACATAGCTAGAAAATGATAATCATTTGAGTATACTAAAGCTCAACTTAGGGTCCATGTAAGGATCTGGCGAGCCAGTAAATTAAGCTAAAGAATGGTTAGAAATTGGGACCTCATCCTTAAAAAGGTTTGAGAACTTGGTTTTGGTATCGATTTCATTCCTTCCCCAATTTGTTAGTTTCGGACATTATCAGCAGTTCCGTTAAGTCTCTTTGGTTTCAATTTACATACTATTCGAAAATTATGCATAGATAAGGGGTATGTGGGAGAAGAACTGATTATAATTATGCATTGTTAATTTGTGGGTTTTATGTAAAAGTTTTAAGTCATGGATGCAATATATTTGAATACTGAGGACTCAAATAATTTTACTGAATAAGTAAATGGGTTGAATTGGAGTCATGGTTTTTGACCCAAAACCCAACTGTTTAAGTTAAAATTATAGAATGGGTCAGGGTTTACTTTACTCAAACCCAACCCATTTCTAATTAGACCCAATTTACGGGAAACATCCCAAAACATTGGTTGCACATATAAATAAGCAAATATGAAAATGCAATTAGAAACAAAAACATTGGTTGTACATGAAAATTTGAAAAGAATGAATTTCATACGCTGATGGGTTTGCTTGACGCATTAGCCACCACAACACTTTTAGTCAATGAAATCCTTAGATCAGTTTCAACAATCAAAACATGTCTACCAAAATTTAATTACGGATGGGAACTTTCCTAAAGGTAGAAACCCTACCTAGGTCTGTAAGTGTTATGTCCAGTAGCTGTCTTTCTGCATGATCATTCAAGTGCAAGAAGAAAATTAACAAATTAACATTTCATACAATCAAGTATGTTCACTTCAAGTGTAACAAAGAAGGTTGCATTATTCATACACTTGAGATTTATTGATGCCCTATAAATTCTCCTTCCTGTTAATACAATCACAACACTTACATTATCCTTCCATATATAGCGAGACTGAATGTCATGAACTCCGATTATAAAGATTGCATATTATCATTATCAATAAACACTGAAATTTAAACTCCAACCCAGACAACTATATCTATTAAGAAAATTAAATCCTCATAACAACCAAAATCAAGCTTAACACAAACTGTAAAAGTCTAGAGATCACAAAATTAAGAAAAAGAAGGCCATAATTCATGAAACAACAGCAATAGTTAAACAATGACATTGGCAGCACTAGCAATCCTTGGTCACAAGTCAGTACATTCTTTTTCAATGGGCCTAGCAGATCCTACAACCATAGCCAATAGAACTCATTAAATTTATGGATCTGAGACTATTCAATGAAAAAGCAAGTAACCAGTTAATAATCATTCTGAGGTCAATTTCAACAGAATAAGCTAAAAAAGTAAGATAAGCATTTGGAAATATTTACCAATTATTTAGTTAATCCTTTAGAAGGGGGAAAAAAAAAGATCATATGATGTAAGCTACAGTCGGTATATATCCACTTCTAACAAACAAAACGAAATAGCTCTAAAGATCTTAAATTCGCAATTCTATATCTTAATAAAAAAAAGGTTAGGTGAGTAACATGTATCAAGCATTGATTAGTTAGTATTTTAATTTCTCAAATCAAGAGACTATGTCTATCTTAATAAATAAAGTAAAAATTATTGTCAACTGACAAGATAAACGTTGTGACATAGTATTTTTGCAAGTTTCTGCAATAATGCACTTAAAACAGAATAAGTGTATCGTCTTACCTTTTATTTCTCCCTTTTCATTCACAATCACCCCATCATTTTCTGCAAATTGCAAAAATAACATAACCATGTCAAAGAATTAGAGATGCATCCAAAACAATGGGCTCCAACAAATTTTCAGTTCTTTAAACTTCCAAATTGCAATAGTTAGCAATAGTTATATCCTTTCAGATTCTTAAACTAAACACAGGTTGAATTGGTTTAGTTTGGTAGATCCTTTCTTACCACAACAACCTTCTTATACTCATTGCTCCATCACATCTGTTCTTTGTTTTCACAATTATGCCTTTTTTACAAGGGGATTGATTTGTTAGTTATAACTTAAAGGTTGAACTGTGACAAAATAAGATAAATCTTAAGCGGTGGTGACATTGGGTTTACACATGTATACATACACCACCACTGTGGCCCACATGCACCTAGGTGAATAGTAGTTGTGGGTCCATATGCTTTTCATCCATAATATTATGACACATCTGCACCTAAATAATTGTGATCTGTGGATCCCCATGCATAAATTGCTAGATATATTGAGTATGTTGGAGATATTCGTGACAGGATGAGCAGAATGGTGTGTCTAGAATGGAGTGTCTGTTAGTAAGTTACAGCTTGCTTATGCAAAGGATTAAGGGAGTCAGCCCAATTTTGAAAACCAACATTGTTGAGTTTTAGAAATATTTAATGAAGTATTTCTAAATTTTATTATTTAGCAGCAATTTATTGGTTATGGTTATTATTGGACAAACTTCACATCAGATTATCAATTTTCTTCACTTACTGGTGAATAATAAGTTCGGTGGATACACTCTTATGCTGATAGAGATCTAAGAAAGATTTAGTAAGTGAAGTTGAGGATGCAAGCATCCCATGACCCAATAGGCCTCCAAACAGTAGGACAATTTTTTGAGATAATAGGAATCATAAGTACCCAAATTCAGACATTTTACTAATACTAAGATTGTGCCAATTGAACAACAATGTTAGCGGCATGTCTATCTGCTGAGAACCTGAGGATGACTCTTTTGCATTCTTCTTCAAAACATACCTCAAATCCTATTTTAAGCTGCCCCACACTTATATGTAAATCAAACCTGTGCACCAAGACCGATAGTAGGCTTGAAACAAAGTCAAAAAACCAACAAAGAAGACAAACAAAGGAATGAATAAATTTCTCGAAGGAACAAGCACTAAAATGATCATTACCCAAAAATTTATGCAATCTGTCTCATTTATTTTGTTTTGTTTTCTTTCTTTTTGGTTTCTGAGACTTCCATGTTCAGGGTTAAGTATTGATTTGAGTCAGTCTGCCATAGCGTCAACATGGTTCATATCTCAAGAATAAAGAGGGAACAGTAGAACCTTTATGGATATAACTTTTAAAATAAGATAAAACAGGAGGTTTGAAAAAGGTTTGGCATATCATGAGACTGAGGAAGTCTATTTCTAACTGTCTTGGCAAAGTGTGAATCTATACGATCTCCATTGCCCTTTCAGATTCTTATAATCATAGCTGCAATAGTTAGCAAGTGGACAACAAAATATTAAACATAACAAATATTAAACATGAAACCAACTAACATGCATTAAAATAACTTAGAAATGCAGTTTGCCATTAATTGCCGCTAATTTAATGCTTCTTCTTTTTTCCCAAATTGTCAACTACACTCAGAACCGTCATATTCATATTGACAGTTTAACTTTTGGTAGGGTGATGAAGAACATGTTGGGTTCAAACCATTGAGTTAAAAAGCATTGTCCTGTTTGAAAGGTAATGGTTTCAAAACTCTTACTATTGTTTTAAAACTCTCATTGTTTTAATTGATTGTTGTAAACTCTTACTATTTGTTTCAAAACTCTTACTTTTTTTAGGTTCACCGTTTGGTCCCATTTTTGAAGACTTGAAGCATTGTGTTTTCCTACAACCCTGTATTTTTATTTTTTTTTGTCATTTGGTTAGTTAGTGTATATTATGGTGGAAGATGTAATAGTTGTAATAGTTGTAATATTTTTTTGTCATTTTTGAAGATGATGTAAGTATCTGTATATAATGATGATATAATATAGTTATGTTAATACCCGTACCTGCAAAGTTGTGGAGTATTGGGTTCTGTGTTTGGTTTTTGATAGGTTTTTCAAAAAATTCATTACGTTTTCAACCAAAATTTTGGTTTTTATTTTGTATCTTGCATTATATTATGATTTTTTCCCCCAGAGCCGTATATATATGATGCCTGTGTGATGTTGCTTGGTTTGGCCTGGGGAGGATTGATATTTATTGCCTGTGATATTATATTTTTAATTGTTAGCAGAATTCCGTAAGGAATTGCTGTAAAAGGGCTAATATTTTAAGGGAGGTTCTGTCAAAATTTTTACTAAATTTCCTAAAATCTATTATGTTTTTAAATGATATCTTGGTTTTTATTTTGTATCTTTAGTCATATGAAGATTATTTCCCCCAAGGCCCTATAAATATGATGCAGGTGCGATGCTGCTTGAATTGGCCTGGGGAGGCCTGTGATGTTAATTTTTTAATTGTGAGCAGAATTCCGTAAGGAATTTCTCTAAAATGGGTAATATTTGAAGGGAAATTCTGTCAAATTTTTTGCTACAATCCTAAAAATATATTGCGTTTTCAAACAAAATCTTGGTTTTTATTTGGTATCTTGACTAATAGGAAAATTTTAGAGGAGACTATTTTATATCTTGCCTAAATTTTAGAGCAAATGAAATCTATTACGTCAAAGTTAATATTAACTGCCTGTAAAATTTTAGAGGAGATTGTCGAAATTTTTACTAAACAACTTAATTAATTAATCATTCTTCGCGATGACGTGCCGTAAAGGTGATTGTATTATAAAACAATTAGGAAACAATAAAATTTCAAAGGAAGACTGCATAGAGAAGATGATTGTATTATAAAGGTGGTTGTATTTGTTTACACTCATAATTTTCTTTTTCCTATCATGATGCATATTTTCAATGGATGTGCTCACATTTCATGAAAAATAGCTAGGTTTTTGGAGAATTACATAAGTCAATATTGAGAAATTTAAGAGCAATAAAGATGAAATAACTAAAAAACTGAAACAATTTAACGAATAATTGTTAAAGAGGTATAGTGAATGACTTTTGATCTTAGCATGTATAATGCATAAATTTATATGTAGTTCACACAACCAAATAACTCCAAATAAATTTATATGCAGTTCCGAATACGTGCCGTAGGCACGTGTCCACGGGCATACCTAGTATATATATAATTAAAAAAATGATAGCAACCATAAATCATAACATAAAACTATTATGTGATAATCAAATACGAACATATAGTTATAGAAAAAAAAAGTACTTGGTTTGAGCCGAGTTTGAATTCAGGATGTAGGCTGGGTTGGTTTGTTTGTTGGTTCTAGCAAACAAAAACAATCGGGGAGGAGCTGAACGAGCAACAAGAGGATGTGCAACAGATGCGGCTAGGCTGGGTCAAGTTTGGGTTTGCTAGAGGAAGAAAATAATTGGTTTGAGTTTGGGTTTTCGTAAGGAAGAAGAAGAGAGCCGCTACGGGTCAGATTTGGCTTTGCGCGATGACCAGAAGAAGTTTGGATTTTGGATTTGGATTTGAATTTGGGCCGGATTGAGCCCAAATAATGCAAATGAGCATGAAAATTAAAGGAGGTGATTTAATCGGTTAATCGGTCACTTAAAATCGGCCTATTAACCACTAATCGACCGATTATAACCGGTTAAATCGCTAATTATTGAAATTTTGAAAATCGCCAAAAAAATTTATCATTTAGCCCCCGATTAGCGATTAATCGGGGATTAATCGGATTTTAACTGCTTAGTGTATATATATAGGGAAAGCTTCGGTTGTGCACTCCTCTAGTGCACACGGCGTGTGCACTAGGCCTTCGGGTATTCATATCGACGATCCGAACCGTTCACATTGATCTACACATCTAAATTAGTCTAAATATGTAAAATCAAATTATTTGAAATTCATTTACCCATCCATTGAAGTGTTACAAAATTGTATGGCCGAAAATCATTGTTTTTTATAGTCACATGATGGATGGGCAAATGAATTTCAAATGATTTGATTTTACATATTTAGACTAATTTAGATGTGTAGATCAATGTGAATGGTTCGGATCGTCGATACGAAGGCGGAAAGGCCGAGTGCACAAGAGTGCACACGGAGGGGGAGTGCACAACTGAAGCTTTCCCTATATATATATATATGCACCATAGATATGGTCGTGTGAGTGTGGGCCTATAGAAAATTATAAGCCCAATTGGAAATGGATAAGAAAGGAAGTGGCTGGTTGTGCATGGATGTGGGGCCGGAAGTTGCATGAAAAGTTGTTTTCATGGCTTCATGTGATGGGGAATACACAGCACGTAACTGAGGTGTGTGTGGGGAGTAATATGGAAAAGATAGTCCCACATCGGTTGTAGGTTGAGAATATGAGTGTTTATATAATAGAGCCGATGATCAAAGAGTACCTAAAAGCTATAATATTTTTTGTGAGGCAGTGCCCTGTGGTGGGGACGTGGTTAGGTTTTGTTTTAGGTGTCGCGTACGCATGCTTAGGCGCATAGGGAGCTGAGCGGGGCTCGGGGGTTAGTAAACTCATTAAGGTTTCATATGAAACTAAGAAATCTATTTTCTAATAAGTATCTTAATTTATATGATTTTTTTGCAAGGACCATTGAGTTGCTGTCAAAAGATAGTTGAACATTCATATAGTGGATTATATATATATATATATATATATATATATATATATATATATATATATATATATATATATATATATATATATATTGTTACCATAAAAAGAAGTTGATAAAGAAATGGGCTTGAGGTATTGGTTAGTGCCCTGTGGTAGGGATGTGGTTAGATTTTGTTTTAGGCGTCATGTAGACGTGTACGGAGCTGAGCGGGGCTCAGGGCATTACAAATGGTATCAGAGCTTGATTAGACAAGATGACTATAAGTGATCGAAAGTGTGATCAGGGGTTCTCACAGTGTGATCTGTGGCAACGCATTGGCTCTTACTCTGACATGTCTAGGTTGGCTAGCCATCGATGTCGTTGCAATAGTTGTGAGGTTACCTTTTTGGCCATTATCGTTCTGGGTGACAGGTGGGAGTAGACACAGAGTGGTATCATAGCCTATTTTCGACACCGATGGTGGGTAAGAGTGGCTTAGATGTACATCTGGCTAAGAACAATACCCTGGTAGAGAAACCAAGGACAATACGCTAGCAAAATTAGGGTACTCCACTTCACATCAACTATAAAGGTGATCATATATTAGCTTGTGGATTCCGAGCTTAGCGAGAAGGCTGAGATCTTAAAGGGGTGCGTATGTAATATCCTGTATTTCCAAGTATATATACCACTATGATATAGGAAATTATAAGCCCAATTGGAAATGGATGAGAAAGGAAGTGGCTAGTTGTGCATGGATGTGGGGCCCGGAAGTTGCATGAAGAGTTGTTTGTATGGCTTCATGTGATGGGGCATAGACAGCACGTGAAGGATGTGTGTGTGGGAGTTATATGGAAAAGATAGTCCCACATTAGTTGTGGTTAGAGAACATGAATGTTTGTATAATAGAGCTTATGATCAAACAGTACCTAAAAGTTATAACATTTTTTGTGAGGCAGTGCCCTGTGATAACGTGGTTAGATTTTGTTTTAGGTATTGCGTACACACGCATAGGTGCGTACAAAGCTGAGCGGGGCTCGGGGCGTTACATATGATAATCTAATAAAGTATCCTTTCAGTCTCTATATTATCAATTAACAGTTAATACCTACACTAATGTCTTAAATTCCTTCAACATGTCTCATTAATATCTGATCTCCCAACAATACAATTATAACCTAACTCATCTTCTTCATCTCCTCCTAAATGGATGTTTCTTTTAAAATACCATAATCTAACTTCTTGGTCTTTAAATTGTCACAAAAGATTTGAAAGAAATAAGAAACCAAAATATTTCGTTCAGAATAATTTAAAGAAAGTTGAAGTTTACTGTTACTAGGATATGTTATGCAAGATATTTAAAGAAATTGAAATGGGTTGAGGGTTCTCTCATTTGATTTGATGAAGAAATAGATAATGAAGAAGAAAACAAACAGGATGAAACAGTATTTTTAGCCATCAAGTGTGTTTTTGGAATCAATCTAATGATTTGAGGTGGAAGTAGGGAAATATAAAGCATTTGGGGTGTGGATATGGAAAAAGTTCCATAAATTAAATATATGTTGATGATGGGAAAAATCGTAGCAGATCAGAGCCGTACGATCCCTGCACGGATCTCAAAGTGTCTACAGGCAGATTAGCCATCACAGACCTATTTTACAAGCCTGGGCCCACTCCGAGACATGGGCTTCTCTCAAGCCCATAAAAAGTGACATGCTAGGCCCACTAAAAGAGACACCCAGCCCATGTTGGCTAGGAGTCAAATCTCTTATCCCCTAATAGGGATATATTTCTCTTCAGGGGGGAGACATGAAAGATCCAATGGTCACGATTCGATCTCTAGAGTGTCTTTCGAGCCTATAAATACCCCTCCCCCTCTTCAGTCGCCAGGTAATCAATCATTTTGCCAGTTCTCTCCCTTACTCTCTCTCTTTCTGGTTCAAACTTGAGCATCGGAGGGTCTGTCGCTGGGGCCACCCCCCTCCCCCCCCTGCGTGTTTCAGGCATTTTGCAGGTCCGTCGACCGCATCATCCACCGTCGAATTCAAATCACAGAACGTCAATCAATGATCCAGATTCATTCTCAGGAGCCCTAACAGTTTTTAACGGCCAGGTCACAGGTTTGACTTTTAGTAGTGTCCATCCATTATTAACTCACTATCTGTTTGCTTCTACACCGAAATAAGCAATAACAGATTGGCACCGTCTGTGTAAAACTACAAAAGTAAGACTTATCGCCATGCCACAAAGACTAAGAGGTAAAGGGGCAGCCTCCAGTCGTCGCACTACCACTCTTCGTCAACCAACTCCTCCTATGGAAGATCAGATTCCTCCTCAATAGTCAACCCGACAGCCTAATCACGCTCCTTCCAATAGAGAGGCACCGGGGAGCTCCTGAAAAAACCAACCTGAACAACATCCTCAGTACGATCGCATCTCAGTCCACAATGCTTCAACTGGATCCCAAAAGAAGGATGACCAAGTCCTTCGCCGTATCCAAGAAGTAGTAGATCGCCTAGAACAGATGGAGAATGAGAGAAACTGGTTCAACAGGGCCTACCGCCCTAATCAACGTCCCTTCAGCAAAACCATCCTCGATGCACCCGCTCCACAGAACTTCAGAGCTCCTCAACTCGAATCCTACAATGGGGAATTGTTGTTGATCTCAGCTATCTAAATAAATAGATGAACTAGACACAAATTAAAACCTCGCAAGTGTACGAATCGTTTATAGAAGCGTAGTGAAAAGCAAGGGTCGATCCCACAGAGATTGTAGAAATTAACTCAGTAATCAATAATCAAAAAGAAAATACAAATCATAAAGTTTTGTTCTAAAGTATATTTTGAAAGGAAAAAGAAAAGATTTAAAACTAGATCAAGTAGTTCTCAATTTGAATCACAAATATCTATTAAAGTAGTTGGGCTTGATTTCCACCTATAGTCAATAATGTTGTTTCACCTTCTACACTACTCCAATCAGTCATGTTTGTTCCTTTAAGGGCATGGTATCTACTCCTTAAAGTTAAGATTTCCCTAAGCCAAGAATTAGGCATGGTATCTACTCTAATTCGTTTCTTTCCTTAAGTATTTAGCATGGTATCTACTAAGTTGCACTTGAAGAAAGCATAGGAACAATGGAAATGAACAAACACTCAAAGTTCTAGAAATTGGTATTAGATCTAGATCCTCTAAGTTGATTAAACCAAGAACCTAAATGATTCTTGTGTTACAAGTTATGAGCATAGGATATGGGTCATCTCTATACTCATATAACAGAGTCAGTTTTATAATCCGCAAACTAGATAATATCAGGTTCTTCAGATCAGTCGACTTGCTGTCACTCTCAGTCGACTGCTCCTAAGAACTTTCTATCAATTGTTGCTTCATATTATAAATTTTTATCAATACAACCAGGCTTAATCAGTAAGTGATGAAAGTAGTGTTATTAGAAGATTATAAACATTACATGACTACAGTTTCAATCAGCCCAACAATGAAATTAGTTGCACATAGTACAACTTTTATTGATTAAAAATATAGAATTCATGACTCTAACAATTAAAACAAAAACTAGAGAGAAGAAGAAGTAACACTGATTATTATGATATTCAGCCTTGAAGTCGACTTGAACTGCTTCTAAGTCGACTTGTTCTCCCTTTCAGTGCACTCGATCTCCTCCTTTGTTTGATTGTACTTGATCTTCCTTCGTTGATTCCTTCTCTTCTTTATCTCTTGATCCGATTGTCACTATCAGATACCGAGATCATGTCTTCTGTGTATTCCAGCCTTTTTATAGTCTCTTTTGCCCACATCTGCAGATCTCAAGTTCCTGATTCTTATCTCTTCACACATAGGACTGAGTCGATCTTTTTACTTGCCAACCCCCGATTCTTTAACTTTGATTGTTGGAGAGTTGTTATTTGCAGGTAACCTGGGTTTGGATAACTTAATTTTGATTTGGATTTGGATGAGGATGGATCTTCAACTATCTTTATCTTTTAACTCCGCTGAATACCAGTCGACTGGTTTTGGAATCAGTCGACTTGTGCCGTGAATTCTGTAGATTCATAATTAGTCAGTCAAGTCGACTGTCTTTTGGAGTACTAGTCGACTGGTGTTCTGCAGCTTCCTGTGTATCATCCTCTCAGTCTTGAGTAAATCTTGAATCTGCTTCGTTTAGTTGCTTTTAGGCTGTTTCCTATGAAAAAGAGAAAAGAAGAGTAAATTACCACATACAGAGAATTTAAATGTCTAATTGTATTCAGATTATTGCTCCTAAATGTGGATATTATTGGGTTCATCAAATACCCCCAAACTTAGCTTTTGCTTGTCCTCAAGCAAAATAAAACTACAAGCATCGCTTGAATATCTTGACCCTCCCAACATTTACCTCAGAGAACTTGCTACTTTTGGTGTCAAGGTTAGAACAAGCATTAAGATAGGTCTAAACAAGTTTTTATTTAAATGTCAATCACTTATTCACAAGAATACTCAACTTGAATATCAAATAGTAGTGTGGCCAATGCCTCTGCAACATAATCATGATTAAGTTTAGCAAGCTCAACTATATTTCAACTCCAAAATCTCACCATGGCATACATTCCCAAAAAAATATAGCTCTCATTAACATGGGATTTTCAAATTAGATCTCGTGACAAATTTCATTACTTGGATGAAACCATATGCTTGATCTTGATACTACATCTTCACACCATTGATTTTCACAGTACTTGGATCAAAAGGTCTTATATAGGTTGTAATGGGGCCATGGGTGAGGGTTTAACAATTGAAGGGAGAAGGAATACAAAATTCTAAAGGATTAGTAGAGCAAGGTTTTTTTTTTCAATAAGTATGAAGCCATATAATACAGGCCTATATTTTATTTCTACCAACACCTTTCACCCATCCACAACTCAGCAATTTTCAACTTGTCATTTTTTTCTTATGACAAATCCTCCAACTTTACTTTATATTCCAACCCCTAACCTTGACATGCCACATCTCTTTTACAATTCTTGCTCTACTAACTCAATAGATATAGGTAAGGTACCCTATTCATCTAGGCATGGTTAAGGATGATGTGTCTTACGAAAAGAAAGCTTTTATAGGCTTCAAAGGGGCAACTAGTGAATAATTAATGTTGGGTAGGCTATTTGTCTTTGGTGATAGATTCTTAGGTGCCTTAATCATTTCCAAGTTTTCATGCAAAAATCAAAACAAGTTTCGAAAAGTAGCAAAAAAAAGTTCTAGTTCACCTCAAGAATGCAGTCAACTGAGATCTTCAAGTGTATGACTCTCTCAAAAAAATAAATAAGGCTCAAAACTCACAATTTGTGTATTTAAGTTTACTCACAGTCGAACTTGCTATTCTCTTTCAAAATTTGTCGAATTGACATGACCACATGAATTAAGGTTTCAAGTATGTATGATAAGTTACTAACATTTCTAAAGATAAAGACCACAATTAATACTTGTTCTCCACTCTCTACCTATAGTAACTGAGCTCATGTTCTCATCATTGTTGTTAGAAGGGTTTTTATTTATTCATCAATTTTTATTTTTTTTTATGTATAAAAATCAAAAGACTCTAAATTGTGAATAACTACCCCAACTTAGATGGAACATTGTCCTCAATGTATGAAACAAAAACCATCTAGTTTGAAACAAAAACTTAGAATTGTTCGAAGGAAAGAAAAATGAAAATAAAAGATGAATAAAGAGAAATAAAGAGAAAGTGTAAGTACTCCCCTGAAATTGGGTTGCCTCCCAATAAGCGCTGCGTTTCCTATCTTCAGCTAGACTTGTCAAGTTTATGCAATGTATTGAATGGTTTGAAGATTTATATCTTCCTCTCGCGGCTCAAAACTCGTATCAGTATAAGGTTTCGCCCTATGCCCGTTCACCTTGAATGTTTGATTTTTCTCTTTGCTATGAACCTCCAACGCGCCATGTGGAAAGACCTTCGTAACAATGTACGGACCATACCATCTTGACATCAGCTTGCCCGGAAAGAGTCGTAATCTCGAGTTGTATATCAATACCTTCTGTCCTTCAAAAAACTCCTTCCTTGCTAGCTGTTTATCATGATATATCTTGGTCTGTTCTTTGTATAACTTTGCATTTTCATATGCGTCATGCCTCAATTCTTCAAGCTTATTCAGCTGCAATCTTCTTTTGTCACCTGCTTGTTTCATATCAAAATTGAACTTTTTAATAGCCCAATACGCTTTGTGCTCCAATTCCACTGGAAGATGACATGCTTTTCCAAAAACGGTATGGTGACATGCCAATGGGTGTCTTGTATGCAGTTCTGTAGGCCCACAATGCATCATTCAAGCGTATCGACCAATCCCTTCTGCTTGTATTTACAGTCTTTTCTAGAATGCTCTTGATCTCTCTGTTGCTAATCTTCACTTGCCCACTGGTTTGAGGGTGGTATGGAGTACCTACTCTATGTGTAATCCCATACTTCTTCATCAAAGAAGCAAATGGAAAATTATTGAAGTGGCTACCTCCATCACTAATTATCGCTCGTGGTGTACCGAACCTGGTGAAGATGTTATCCTGTAAAAACTTGACAACAACGTTGTGATCATTAGTTTTTGAAGGGACAGCCTCGACCCATTTAGACACATAATCCACACCCACGAGAATATATATATAACCAAGCGAGTTAGGAAAATGACCCATGAAGTCGATTCCCCATACATCAAAGAGCTCGATTACTTGGATATTTTTCAGTGGCATTTGATTTCTGGAAGAGATGTTGCCTGTCCTCTGGCATCTATCACAAGTCCTGCAAAAAGAAAAAGCATCTTTGAATACATTAGGCCAATAAAAACCAGATTGTAATACCTTAAGTGCTGTTCTTTTTGTCCCAAAGTGTCCTCCACATGCATATTGGTGGCAATGTTGCAGAATACTCATTTGCTCTTCTTCTGACACACATCTTCTTACAATTTGATCAGGGCAGAATTTGAACAAGTAAGGATCATCCCAATAATAGTGCTTGTACATGGCCACCAACCTCTTTCTTTCTTGACTTGTCATACCTGGAGGAAAAACATGAGCAGTGAGATAATTGACAATATCTGCAAACCATGGAAGTTGTATATTTATTTCAAATAAGTGTTCATCTGGGATGTTCTCATTCAGTGGGAGCAAAATTCTTTCTTCATCATGCAGTAACCTGGACAAGTGATCGGCAACAACAATGTCACTTCCCTTCTTGTCTCTAATTTCAAGATCGAATTCTTGAAGCAATAGCACCCATCTGATCAACCTAGGCTTAGCATCCTTTTCTGCAAACAAATATCTCAAAGCAGCATGGTCAGTGAAAACAATGACTTTAGATCCAATCAAATATGATCTAAACTTCTCTACAGCAAAAATGACAGCTAACATTTCTTTTTCAGTAGTGGAATAATTAAGCTGTGCATCATTTAAAGTTTGAGAAGCATAGTAAATAGCATGGGGTACCTTATTTATTCTCTGACCTAATACCGCTCCCAAAGCATAATCACTTGCATCACACATAAGCTCGAAAGGATGGTTCCAATCGGGTGCCATGATGATGGGTGCAGAAATGAGAAGATTTTTCAATGTAACGAAAGCATTTGTGCACTCTTCTGTCCATGCAAACTCAACATCTTTAGCTAACAATCCATAGAGGGGTCTGGAGATTTTGGAAAAGTCTTTTATAAATCTTCTATAGAACCCTTGTTGTACCATAAAATGGCACTTTTCCCAATTCAGCACTAAATTGCATTCTTCACATCTTTTAAGCACGAGCTCGATGAACCTTTCCACCATGTCTGAAAATATACTCATCATGCATCTCTGAAATGTAGCTGGTGCGTTGCAAAATCCAAAAGGCATCCTCCTGTATGCAAAAGTACCAAAAGGGCATGTAAAAGTGGTTTTTTCTTGATCTTCTAGAGCAATAGCAATTTGATTATAGCCACTATAACCATCTAAAAAACAATAATGACTATATCCTGCTAATCTTTCTAACATTTGATCAATAAAATGAAGAGGGAAGTGAACTTTCCTGGTTTCGTTATTCAGCTTCCTGTAGTCAATGCATACCCTCCATCCTGTGGTCATCCTTGTAGGGATAAGCTCAATCTCCTCATTCTTCACCACTGTGACTCCACTTTTCTTAGGCACTACATGTATCGGACTCACCCATTTGCTATCTGAGATTGGGTAGATGATGCCAACATCTAGTAGCTTAAGGACCTCTGTTCTCACCACTTCCTTCATGTGTGGATTAAGCCTCCTTTGTGCTTCCCTGCTAGGTTTTGCATTGTCTTCAAGAAGTATTTTATGCATGCATTTGGATGGAATTATTCCCTTGGTATCTGCAATGGTCCATCCTATTGCACCCTTGTGTTCTCGCAATACCCTCAGCAGCTTCTCTTCTTCCTGCGCACTCAAGTTTGCAGCGACTATCACAGGTAACGTCTGGTTCCCACCCAAATATGCATACTTCAAGTGTTCAGGTAGCGGCTTTAGCTCCACGTCTGGTGTCCTGGTAACAGAAGAAACAAAAGTGTTATTAGACAAAAGATTCTCAAACGCAGGTGCAAACTTACCTGTATATGATTTTGGAGTTTCAAGGTAGTGTACTGTCTCTGCAATCATCCAATCATCATATTCCTGTTCAACATGAGATAGTGTTAGAGAATGTGTAATTGTAGCCTGTAGTGGATCAATGCTACTTACCTGAAATGTTTGGTCGACAATCTCCTGAACCACATCAATATTATAACATTCATGATCATCGTGTGGTAATTTTAGTGCATCAAACATTTTAAACTCAATCTTCTCACCATTTATTTTCATACTTATAGTACCCTTTTTAACACAGATTCTTATATCAGCAGTACTCATAAAGGGCCTACCTAGAATGATTGGTAAAAAAGATGGTATTGAAGAGTCCTCCATATCCAACACAAAAAAATCTGCAGGCAAAATGAAATCATTTACCTGAACTAAGACATCTTCCAAAATACCTCTAGGTCTCCTGATGCTGCGATCAGCCAACTGCAAGGTGATGGATGTTGGTTTGAGTTCCCCCAATCCTAACTTTTCGTAAACAGAGTATGGAAGAAGATTGATGCTTGCCCCCAAATCTAATAGTGCCTTTTCAAAGAAGTGCTCACCAACCCTGCAAGGAATGGTAAAACTATCTGGATCTTTCAACTTAGGAGGTAATTTCCTTAACAACACGGCACTGACTTCCTCTGTCAGAGCCACATCCTCCCTAACCTGAAACGTTCTCTTGTGAGTACAGCATTCTTTCAAAAATTTGGCATAAGAAGGAATTTGTTTAATAACATCAAGTAGGGGAATATTGATTTCTACCTTCCTGAGAGTTTCAAAGATATCAAGTAAATGTTGTTCTTTCTTTTGCTTGATTAACCTTTGAGGGAATGGTGGCAATACTGCCCCTACTTTTTCACCTACCTTGTTGGAACCCAAAGATTTTGATGGCTGTATGTCTGATTTGTCTACGTGTGTTCCAACCTTGCTGTCAATTACCTTACCACTTCTTAGTGTTGTCACCGATTTGAGCTGTTCTTGTCCTCTAGGGTTTGGTATAGTTTGTGATGGGAGTTCTCCTGCCTTTCTTTCACTTAACTCCTTAGCGATTTGACCAATTTGGCTCTCCAACTTCTGAATTGCCTGCCCTTGTTGGTTGCTTGTTTGATGTTGCTGTTGGAGCAATTGAAGAACGGTGGATTCGAAATCCAACTTCTTCTGTTCTTGAACTGGCCTATCAAACCCATTTCCCATCTGGAAGTTCCGTGCATGCCCTTGTGTGATTTGAGTGCCTTGATTGTTTTGATTATTGTTCCATGAGAAATTTGGATGGTTTCTCCACCCTGGGTTGTACGTGTTCGAGAAAGGGTTGTTCTTTGGTGGAAACGCTCCTTATCCGACGTAGTTTGCGTGCTCCTGATCTGTGAAAGAAGACATTGGACATGTATCAGTTGTATGATCAGAATGAGAACAAATTGCACAAATTTCTTTTGTTTGGTTTTTTACGCCACCCAACGTCGAAATTGCATTAACAAGCATATCTATTTTTTTATTCATGTTTACCATTTCTAATTGCATGTTATTATTACTAGAAATTTCGTAAACTCCCTGTTTTTTCGAAAGGCCCCTTCCCCTTGTTGAGAATTGTTGTGAGTTCTCGCTGAGTTCTTCGAATAGTTAGATGGCCTCCTCACCACTCTTCCTCATCAAGATTCCATTGCAAGCTGAATCTACAATCGCCTTGTTAGTGTCATTTAAACCCTCATAAAATGCTTGTACCTGATCATCCTTAGGCATGTTGTGCGTGTGACACTTGAGAAGCTTGTTCTTAAAGTCCTTCCATGCCTCGAAGAATAAATTGCCATCTTTTTGTTGGAAGAGTTGAATTTCCCTTTTTAGTTGTTTGGTTTTCTGAGCTGGAAAGAATTCCTTCAAGAACTTTGTGGCCAATTGCTCCCATGACTGAATTGATCCTGGTTCCAAAGAATTATACCACAGTTTAGCATTAAGTTTTAGTGAAAATGGAAACAAAATTAACCTGATTTGTTCGGGGGTAAGCCCTTGGACGCTTTGTGTTCTGCAAAGATCAAAGAAATCTTGCAAATGGAGGTGAGGATCCTCGTCTAGTCTGCCACTGAAGTGGGAACCATGCTGAGTAATTGAGGTGATAGGTGCATGTTCCCTGTGACAATAGGTTAATAGGCTATGTGAGAGGGTTGCTCAATATTCTTAGGAGTGAATTTGTCCTGCATTGGTACTCAATTTGGTACTTCCTCGCCCATTGTTTTTGGAATGGTTCGCTGAACAGTAGACTTGCACCTAACAACAGTCGACTGATTCCCTAAAGACAGTCGACTTAGTCTGTGAAGAGTGCGCTCTGTCTCTTGGTCAATGGGTAGTAGCTAGGGATGAAGTGATCGTCTTCCGTGCATACACCAATGTCTTGTAACCTAAAAGAAAATATTTACAATTAACAATAAAAAGATAAAAGAAAGAGACTTTTATTGATTTGCAAGTTAAAATACTAAACAATCCCCGGCAGCGGCGCCAAAAACTGGTTGATGATCTCAGCTATCTAAGCAAATAGATGAACTAGATACAAATTAAAACCTCGCAAGTGTACGAATCGTTTATGGAAGCGTAGTGAAAAGCAAGGGTCGATCCCACAGAGATTGTAGAAATTAACTCACTAATCAATAATCAAAAAGAAAATGCAAATCATAAAGTTTTGTTCTAAAGTATATTTTGAAAGGAAAAAGAAAAGATTTAAAACTAGATCAAGTAGTTCTCAATTTGAATCACAAATATCTATTAAAGTAGTTGGGCTTGATTTCCACCTATAGTCAATAATGTTGTTTCACCTTCTACACTACTCCAATCAGTCATGTTTGTTCCTTTAAGGGCATGGTATCTACTCCTTAAAGTTAAGATTTCCCTAAGCCAAGAATTAGGCATGGTATCTACTCTAATTCGTTTCTTTCATTAAGTATTTAGCATGGTATCTACTAAGTTGCACTTGAAGAAAGCATAGGAACAATGAAAATGAACAAACACTCAAAGTTCTAGAAATTGGTATCAGATCTAGATCCTCTAAGTTGATTAAACCAAGAACCTAAATGATTCTTGTGTTACAAGTTATGAGCATAGGATATGGGTCATCTCTATACTCATATAACAGAGTCAGTTTTATAATTCGCAAACTAGATAATATCAGGTTCTTCAGATCAGTCGACTTGCTGTCACTCTCAGTCGACTGCTCCTAAGAACTTTCTATCAATTGTTGCTTCATATTATAAATTTTTATCAATACAACCAGGCTTAATCAATAAGTGATGAAAGTAGTGTTATTAGAAGATTATAAACATTACATGACTACGGTTTCAATCAGCCCAACAATGAAATTAGTTGCACATAGTACAACTTTTATTGATTAAAAATATAGAATTCATGACTCTAACAATTAAAACAAAAACTAGAGAGAAGAAGAAGTAACACTGATTATTATGATATTCAGCCTTGAAGTTTACTTGAACTGCTTCTAAGTCGACTTGTTCTCCTTTTCAGTGCACTCGATCTCCATCTTTGTTTGATTGTAATTGATCTTCCTTCGTTGATTCCTTCTCTTCTTTATCTCTTGATCCGATTGTCACTATCAGATACCGAGATCATGTCTTCTGTGTATTCCACCCTTTTTATAGTCTCTTTTGCCCACATCTGCAGATCTCAAGTTCCTGATTCTTATCTCTTCACGCATAGGACTGAGTTGATCTTCTTACTTGCCAACCCCTGGTTCTTTAACTTTGATTGTTAGAGAGTTGTTATTTGCAGGTAACCTGGGCTTGGATAACTTAATTTTGATTTGGATTTGGATGAGGATGGATCTTCAACTATCTTTATCTTTTAACTCCGCTGAATACCGGTCGACTGGTTTTAGAATCAGTCGACTTGTGTCGTGAATTCTGTAGATTCATAATTAGTCAGTCAAGTCGACTGTCTTTTGGAGTACCAGTCGACTGGTATTCTGCAGCTTCCTGTGTATCATCCTCTTAGTCTTGAGTAAATCTTGAACCTGCTTCGTTTAGTTGCTTTTAGGATATTTCCTATGAAAAAGAGAAAAGAAGAGTAAATTACCACATATAGAGAATTTAAATGTCTAATTGTATTCAGATTATTGCTCCTAAATGTGGATATTATTGGGTTCATCAGGAATCAGACCCGACAGACCACATCGAGAGCTTTAAAACACTTATGATGTTCTATAACGCCACTGATGCACTCATGTGTCGGACATTTCCCACTACACTGAAATGATCATCTAGGGAATGGTATTCACGTCTGACACCCGAATCCACATTTTCTTTCGATCAGCCCGAGGAACTCTTCATTGCACACTTCGTTACTAGCCAGAGAGCTGAAAAGACCAACGTCTCCTTGCAAGAACTGATGCAAAAGATGAAGAACTGCTAAAGGACTTTGTCAAGCGCTTTATAACTGAAGCAAGGTCAATTTCTGCCTTGAACACTTCAGTCGCAACTGCAGCTTTTCGCCACAACTTCACTAACAAAGACCCGAAAGCCTTCCTCGCCAAAAGGCCTCACAAAGATGTCACTAAGCTCCTGGAAAGGAGTGACAAGTATATAAGCGTCGAGGAAGCTCTCTATCCTCAAAGCAAGAACGATTCATCTTCCAGGAAGAAATGGAAGAACACAAGCGAGGAAGAACTCAGGAAGTTTCAGAAAAAATGGTGCAAGTTCATGCCATCCAACTCTAGCATCACGCTTCGACAAATTCACTCCTCTCAATGCAAGCGTATCAGCCATCCTCATGGAAGTGGAGAAGGACGGAATAATCTCCCTTTCCCCCACGATGTCAACGTCTAGCAGAAGAAGAAACAAAAATAAGCGGTGCACATTTTACAGAGATCATGGACACACTACTGACAACTGTCGAGCCTTTAAAGAAGAATTGGAAGCCCTGATTCGCAGGGGCTATCTCTCCAACTTCGTTCAGAAAGACAACGACACCAAAAATTCTCCGTCCCGGGGGGCTAATAAGCATTAGAGAGGCCATGCGAGCCACAAGACTCTCAACACTTGGTTGTCATCCACTCCATTCATGGATGCTCGATGGGGGAAGATTCCAACTCCTCCCGTAAAGCTTTCATCAAGGAAGTCAACTTCATAAATAACATTCCGCCTGTCAAACACACCGGGGTCCCGATATCTTTCCCCGACAAGGACTTAGAAGGCATCCAAACACCTCATTGCAACGCATTGATCATAAACCTTTGCATGCTAAATCATGAGTTACGTCGCATCCTGGTGGACAATGGCAGCTCAGTAAACATCATCTTCATGGCCACATTTTAGGCTCTCAAGCTCTCTCAAGACCGACTCAAGCCAGCCGATTATACACTTCATGACTCCTCTGGTGCACCTTTCCAAGTCGAGAGAATTGTCGCACTTGACGTAACAGCAGGGAAAGCCCCTGCTATTCAAACAGAAGCTCTGGAGTTTATATTTATCGATGTCAGAGCTACATACAATGCTATATTCGGTCGTCCCGTCCCGGACCGGTGGCATTCCATGCAGTTGCCTCAGCATTTCACATGAAAATGAAGTTCCCAACAACAATTGGCATAGGCCAAGCTGTAAGAAGCCAACAGGCGGCATGAGCATGCTACACTGCTATAATGGGGGGCTCCATTCTCCCCCTCGATGCCATAGAGTCACTGCCAAAAAAGCAGTCACAATAATTCAAAAATTGTAAACAAGATTGAAGCCTCTGCCAGAACCAACTCTACCAAGAACTTCCAAACCTGACACCTTATCTTTCACCAGATCCCAACTAGTTCTCATCATGACACAATAATAAACCCGAATCCCTCACCCGAAGCCACTCCACTTATTCAACGGAGACAAATAGTTATGCCTAAACACATTGGTACATCAGAAGATTCCTCTTTCACTATGCAAAACAATGGGGGGCTCCCTCCGAAATAGGCAAGTCCAGGCAAGGTCTACCAAGTTGTTTGCAAAATGGCTCATCAACTTGAAGACCCGGGGGGCAAGGAGATATCAGCAGAAACTTGGAAAGTAGGACACCTTGTGAAGTACAATGAGTTGGGTGCCAAACTTGTACACAAAAACGACACCAAAATGGTTAAAAGCTTCCTACGAGATGGGTTCGGAGCCTACATCCATAGTACGAAGTTACTACAGCAATTTACAATGAAACAAGTTCAGAGTGCTTCGCCATTGGATCTGCTCCTACAACCTGTTAATTCATCAAAGCAAACAACGAGCTACATGCCCAACTTACATTTAAAGCGGCGCTAGGCACTCGTTACAAGCTTTCCTCAACACAAGTTCGGAATTTAAAACTCGGGAGTATGCAGCGTGCAATCACGTACGCTTAGAACACAACTCACCGATCGATCTGATCCTGCAACTAGTTGAACTTCCTTAGAGGCTCTGGAATAATGAGTTGAGTGCCCAACTTATACACTTAAGCAGCACCAAACACTCATTACGAGTCTCCCCGTAAGACGAATTCAGAGTCCATACCCATGGCTCGACAGAGACTCTAATAACTTGCAATAATGAACGTTCACAGTGCACTTCGCCATTCGATCTGCTCCTGCAATCCGTTACCGCCTCGATGACCGGTTTGGACTCCTTGTTTATGGTTCAAAAGAGACTCTGTCAATTTGCAAGGAAGCAAGTTCAGAGTGCGCTTTGCGATTCGAGCTACTCCCGCAACCTATTATTACTTAAACTAACAAGTTCAGAATCTATGTTCGAGGTTCAGAGTTACTCTCGCAACATGTAATTACACATGTTCAAAGTTCAACTCGCCATTCGATCTGTTCCTGCAACTAGTTAAATTTTTTCAACAACATATTAAGAGGTCGAAAATCATGGATCAGAGTTACTCCAGCAACACTTGTAAAAAGCAACACTTGGAGTTCAACTCTCCATTCGATGTGACTCTCACAATCTGTTAGAGGCCCCATACAGCAAGTTTGGAAAACGACTCTTCTTCAGAGTTGTCCCTACAACTAGCTGGGTTCAAGACGGAGCAATGCTAAACTCCATCATACACCATTGACAGCTCTCTAAGCTATACGTAACAGACCTGAGGCCCTGTTATTTAGCGACAGAGAACCCGTCAATGACTCTCACATTCTTAAATTGCACCCGAAGACCAACTGGTCTCAAGTGACTAACTGTCACAAAATGCGTTGGGTTCTTTAAACTCCAACTCTCGGTTTGTTACTAATATTTCATAATTCAAAAACTCTTAAACTCTTTTTCTACTCTGATTTGTTTCATGAAAATTTTCAGATTACTAATCTTATAGATTTGCAACATAACAGTATTTTAAAATTATTATTTTGACATAAAAATATGAATTTTTCTTTCTAATTGGTATTCTATGTCTACAATTTCAACATTTAAAAACAACCATGATTTCCACCAAAATTTAGCACCACAATTATCACATAAGGTTGTTTTCTTGCTTTCTTTTATTTCTACAATAATTTCTAGAACATAGTCTCTTTTATCATACTAGTGTCACATTAATTAATATAACATATAACCAATATTTTAATTAATCAACTAGCCATTTGCTAACATATATTCTACATTTAGCATGGTTCAAAATTCACATTTTATAGCAACATGATAATATAAATTTAATAACTCATACTACATCTACCAAAATTACTTAAGCATCATACTCCTAAATTAGAAAGGATTTAAGAAACACCCACCCAAAATGTGATGTACTGAAATGAGCTCCTAGAATGAGAAACTCCTAGAAACTCCGATTTGGCCTCCTCGAATTCCGCACACCAAGAGAAACTCCAAGCTCCTTCTTTCGGCCAAGCAACAGCAAGAGCACCAACTCCATTTCGGCGACAGTGAAGCATCTTCATTTTTGGCAAGCAAGACAAAACAGCAAGCCCACCTCATTACCTTATCTATATACCTATATATGCACTTCTAGATTTGTATATATGTATAAGCATACATATATAAGTATATATATATGTAAAAGGGAAGTAGGTGGAGAAAAGCAACTGTGATTTGCTAGTTGGTTGGTTTGATTTCGGCAAGGACAGAGGAAAGAAGGATAGAGCACCCATCTCATATCTATATATAGGTATGTATATATCTATACATTATATGTATATATGTACATGGAAATTGAGTGGAGAGGCAAAAGGTTGCTGGATTGATTGGGTTTCAGATGTGACCAGAGGAGAAAGAAGGAGGAATGAGGAGAAAAGGTAGAGTGTGAAATAGGGGGCATAGGTATAGGTATATGCATTTGTATGGTGGAATAGGTGGAGTAGCAACATGGATTTGTTGGATTGGAGAGCTTGCTGGTCTTGTGGGCTTTCGGAAATGAATCAGAGAAGGGAAAGGAGATGATGGAGAAAGGTGTAGGGATAGGGAGTATTTGTATAGTTTGTGATAGAGTGGTTATTATAAATACTCCCCCACTACACCCATTAACACCACTCACAGTAACTAAAAATATGTCTTTCCCTCCTCTCCAAAAACAGCCCGACCACCTCTTTCGTGCCCAAACACGTGCACGTGCTTGCACGAGCACACACTTCCTTCATACACATATATATATTTAATTTAAAATATATGTATACAATATATTGTAAATGTTTAAGTAAAAAATTAGTTTAATAAAAAGTTATAGATTTTCATGCACAAATAAAATAAACATACACACACTCCGAAATTTATTTTGAAAACGAAAACGCTTAAATACGTGCACCGAAAAACACGTACTTCGCACGTAAAAATACCGAAATATAAAATTTGACTTTATCAACGAAAAATTATTAAAATATAATTGAAAACAACATAAGAAAAATATATCTGTTAATTTTATATATTCTATAACGTAATCGCTACGTACATATAAAACACGTGCATTACACGTACAAAAGTATTTTAATCAAAATAGGAGAAAACGGATTTCCGGTTATAAAAAAATTTTGAATAAGTAAAATAAATAATTGAAACACATTAAAATATTATAAGTAGTGGTAGAAAAATACGAAATCGATACGTGCATCGATAATACATAATAAACACGTAAAAACATAAAGATTGAAATTTTATATTTGAGTTGACTCAATAGGATTTTAAGAATACGGAAAATACATAAATAGTCAAAAACCAAAATACGTAGTGAAACATGTTACAAATATTACCAGTAACGGTACAAAATACATGTGCGTAACACACTAAGGCAAAATTATCATTTTCCAATTTTGTGGGGTGTTACAGATTACTCCTAACCAGTCACAATTACCCCACTCAACCAACGACATCAACCTTTGCATGAAAGCCTGAATCTCATCTTTTGGTGATTGCATACTTGTGAACTGCGATTGGAGATTCCCCTACAGAGACCTCAATGTTCTCCATCCTTTGCTCCAGATTGGTCGACTTGTGAGGGTTGATCCTTGCATCATCGGGCTCGGTGATCCAAGTCCAGAATGAGATCCAAACTCAAAAATTGATGAGCGCTCGATTCTGCTCCTTCATATTCATAGGGTTGCAAGGCTCTCATACCATTGATGTGGTTCCAAACCTGATCGGCGGTGGATGTTTCGCGCTTCTCAATGACCATCGGTGCTACCGGCAGTGGTAGCGATTGAATCAAACAATAAAAAAAACAAAAAAATAATAGAAAAAGAAGAACAATATTAATTCATATTCATAAAAAAAGAAATGGGATTTCAATTAAGGATTTAAGAGCAGTGCTCTCCCCTGCTTTTCTTCTTTCAATTGGGTGCTGCTACGTAGCACGTGCATTGCTCATAATTACAAAGGAAAAGAAATAACCACCTAACTAACTACACTGTAGTTGGGCCCCGCTACTAAATAACCTCCACTCATAGGCTGCTATTTGCCATGTGTATAACTGTAATATCCCGGTCGGATATTATATTGTATAAATTATTTTTTTTTAAAATTAAAATACTTTTATGAAAATTACTTGGTTTTTCTAATAAAAAATTATCTGGATATATATACTAGTAAGTATATATATGTATTGTATCAGTTTTGCGAACTTGTACAAAATCTTAAAAAATGCGTTTTTGAGAAAATGTCTGGAAAATCCCGGGCAGATATTAAAATTTATTATTTTTTTATTATTTATTTTTATTTTCAG
Organism: Hemerocallis citrina; assembly: GCA_017893485.1. Lineage (NCBI taxonomy): Eukaryota > Viridiplantae > Streptophyta > Magnoliopsida > Asparagales > Asphodelaceae > Hemerocallis > Hemerocallis citrina. The sequence continues at coordinate 170,379,814 of CM030366.1, forward strand.
AATTGAAATATTTTATATAGATATCACTCGGTTTTGTTAATAAACATTATCAATACATATATACTAGTCTGTATATATCTGTTTTGTATCAAATTGATATTGGAATCTTCCGAGCCGGTAATAAAATTATTTTTATTATTATTTCTGAATTAAAATATTTTCGATAGAGATTATTTGTTTTAACGAATGAAAATTTTCTATATAGACAGATATATGTACATATATGTATCGTGTCAATTTCGAATGTTTGTACGAAATCGTGTAGTATGTGATTTGGAAAAAATATGTTTTATTTTGATCCTTCATGATGAGATGAAGGGTAGGGATTGGATTAGGGTGTTGACTGTAATATAAAATTGCATTTTTGATTTCCAATTGTTTTCAACCGCAAGAAATGACATGGCTTCTTCTCAACCGCAAAACCCTTCACCCATCTCCTATAACACCCCCCCCCCCCCTCCCAATGGCTGGCCAACCCTAGAAGGGCAAAGAAACCCTTCCACTCTTGTGTTTCAATCTCCTTCTCATCTCATTCTCTATCTTCTTGTACTTCTTGTTCTACTTGTTTAATTTTAGAAAAATTGAGAAGAAAGAAAAAGAAAGAGAGATCAAATCAAAAGAGGGATTAAGATTTCATGGGTTTTTCATGAGGTGTTCTTGAGGAGCAAGAACAAGGAGCAAGGAGGAGAAGGCAAGCTAGTTCTTCCTACACAATTGGGTGGGGAATTCTTAACTCATTTGTTTTGTTTTGGTTTGTTTACATATTGTTGTATGTTGTTACAAGAACTTGAACTAAAATCATGTGCATATTTTTTATGTCGACTAGAATATAAGAGAATGCAAATATTGGAGTGGTAGAACACAAAATAAAGCGATTAAGATTCGATCTTTGTAGTTTTAGGGTTATAATTAAATTGTTATGCTAAATGTGGAATCTTGAGCCCAAATTAGTTTTGGGGGTTTTCATATGTGTCCTTACCATGCTCAAATTTTTGTAGAATTTTTGGGATTAATTTTATGGGTGAAATAGACGTTTCCCCCAAAATAGCGAGTTTTCAAGCAAAAAGAGCAAACCGATGTTTTGGGTTAATGTCAACGTGTGTTCAAGGAGCTATAATTAGGAGTTCCTTACAGAATTTGGAAAAGTGATCAACTAGGAAGTTGTAGTAGACATTCTCATCTTTCCAAAATGCCCTATTTGGTTAGATTCCGATAAGCAGAACAAAAGTTATGACCGTTCCAAAACAGAGCAGTCAGCTTTTGGCAGAAAGCTCACTGTTTTGATTGCTTGATATTTTTGTACCTCTTACTTGTTGAATCTGAGAATGTGATCAACTAGGAAGTTGTATTAGACGTTCTCACCTTTCCAAAATGTCCTATTTGGTTAGATTCCGATAAGCAGAGTAGGAGTTATGGCTTTTACAACTCACTGTTTTGATTTGCCAAAAGCTCACTGTTTTGATTGCTTGATGTTTTTGTAACTCTTACTTGTTGAATCTGAGAATGTGATTAACTAGGAAGTTGTATTAGACGTACTCACCTTTCCAAAATGTCCTATTTAGTTAGATTCCAATAAGCGGAGTAGGAGTTATGGCTTTTACAATTTACAGCAGCCAGTTTTGGCTGAGAACATTCTGTTTTGATTGCTTGATGTTTTGTACCCTCTTACTTACTGAATTTGAAAAAGTTTTCAACTAGAAAGTTGTCATAGATGTTCCCACCTTTCCAAAATTTCATATTTGGTAAGATTCCGATAAGCGGAGCAAAAGTTATGACCTTTACAAAATCACAGCAGCTGGCCATTTGGCCGAAAACTCGCTGTTTGCATTGTTCGAAGTTTTTGCAACTCTTATTGATTGAATCTGAAAAAGTATCCAACTAGAGAGTTGTATTAGAGTCTCTCACCTTTCCAAACTTTCTTATTTGGTTAGATTCCGATAAGCGGGGCATAAATTATGACCTTTACAAAATCTCAGCAGCTGGCCTTTTGGCTAAAAGCTCGCTGTTTGGATTGTTCGAAGTTTTTGCACCTCTTAATGATTGAATCTGAAAAAGTGTTCCACTAGAGAGTTGTATTAGAGTTTCTCACCTTTCCAAATTGCCATATTTGGTTAGATTCCGATAAGCGGAGTAGGAGTTACGACCTTTGCAAGTTTCAGCTTTGCTGTAGCTTTTGGATGTCTTTTGTTATCTTTGCGTGTGTTCAAAGGACGGTGGATTGAATTCCATAAGGAATATGAAAAAGTAATCAACTAGAGAGTTGTAGTATATGTTCCCAACTTTCCAGAAAGTATAATTTGGTTAAATTCCGACAAGTAGAGCAAAAGTTATAAGCTTTCAAAGTTTCAGCTTTTTGTTAAGAAATCCGCTGTTGGTTAATTTTTGCGTGTGTTCAAAGGACGGTGGATTGAGTTTCATAAGGAATCTGAAAAAGTGTTCAACTAGAGAGTTGTAGTGTATGTTCCCACCTTTCCAGAAAGTATAATTTGGTTAAATTCCAACAAGTATAGTAAAAGTTATGAGCTTGGAAAGTTTCAGCTTTTGGCTGTAATGTTATTGTTTGAAATAGTGTTTAACGGACCGGATTTTGAGTTTCTTACCGAATCTGAAAAAGTGTTCAACTATAGAGTTTTAGGAGATGTTCTCACCTTTCTAAAAAGTCTAATTTTGTCGAATTCTGAGGAGCGTAGCACTGTTTGCTTCTAGGGTATTAGAAGGCCTTTTATGTCGCTTTCGGATTTTCATTGGCAGTATATTTATATTAGACTGTTAGAAGATTCTTCTGTTGCTTCTAATTATAAAACATCAAGTTTTTATTAGTAAGCTTATACACGAAATTCTAGTTCATGTTAACTAGAGTTGTCGTGAATAGTTTGTAGTTTGAAACATACACTTGATTATGAGTAACAAGTATTCATTGTGCTCATAAGTCATGTAATAAGTATTGGTCCGTCTCATACGTAGCTCACCTAACTCATATGTAGTTATTTATTCATGCGTAGCTCATTGGGCTAGTATGGAGTAATTATCTTGAATAGATTGGCGATGAGTGGGTCTGAGGGGATCTTGTGAAGTCTAGGTTGAGTCTTAGTAGATTGTGTCAACAATTGTTACTCTCTTGAAGAAGGAAACGTGCAATGCTTTTTCATGATAAGTTGGAAGTACAGTAACATGTCTCGCTTGTTTGAATCTTTTGGTGCCATCTCATGGCAAGTTGAGAGTACGTTGAAAATACCTTGTAGCTCGTACGGCCCCATTTGATTGGTTAGGGTTAGTGACATCGTCAGGGTAGTAACTGTTACTTAACCATTTTTATCTATGAATTGCCAAAGTGTAACGCTCCTGCCCCGAGCTTGGACAATTTATACAATTTTGAAGACAAAGTATTTATAGTATAGTATAACTTCCCACCACAGGCTGCCTCTCAAAAGGTGGTTAACCGGATTGGTGACTTTTGATCCAAGTTTATAACTACCCAACATTGGTTCCCCATATAACCGATGTGAGACTAAATTTAGATCATAACATTCCACCACGCTTTCGTAACCCGCCGCCCTCGGCGGTATTCACTCTAGCGACACTGGCCCGGCCCGGCCCTACCAGTAATTTTAATCTAGCCTCTAGGTAACCCTTTCCGACTCTCGGCGACACTGGCCCGGCCCGGCCCTACCAGTAATTTTAATCTAGGCTCTAGGTAACCATTTCCGACTCTCGGCGGCTTTCACTCTAGCGACACTGGCCCGACCCGGGTCTACCAGTAATTTTAATCTAGCCTCTAGAGCGAATTAAGAAGCATGAGGTTGGCTCTGATACCCGTACATCTGCTAGCTCCATTTCAGGCATACAGCTCGCCCATACCCACACTCGGTGTCGAAAGTCGGCTTGATACCATTTGTAACGCCCCTTCCCCTAGCTCAGACAATTTATAAAATTTAGAAGACAAATTAGATACTATGTAGTACAACTGCCCACTACAGACTGCCTCTCAAAAGATGGTTAATCGAATTGGTGACTTTTAATCATAGACTATTATATTTATATATTATTTTATTCTTTCTCAATCCCGATACGGGACTATTCATTCTACCTTCTCCCCTGTTCTCTCTCCGAGAGAAGTGAACAACACCATTCTGTAGGTGGGCCCCCCATTTGAAAAGCGACGTCAGTCATCAACTGACGAAGTCAACAGCCCATATATAAGGCTAAGCATGCTGTTTTCATTTTCATGTGGGGCCCCCCTTTACCATTCAACTTATTCCTTCAACAGTTCAACTTACCAACAGCCAATTTATTTATACTTTGAACTATATATATTTCAAAGTATAAATAAGTTATATTTCAAAGTATAAATAAGTTGGGACTATTCATTTTACCAAAGCCACGTCAGTCATCAACTGACGAAGTCAACAGCCCATATACAAGGCTAAGGTACTGTTCTTTTTTTAGCCTCTTATAAGAAGTTACTTCTTATAAGAGATTTACAGTAAGAGCCTCTTGTAAGAGCCTCTTTTTGAGGTGTTCTTTTTATATAAAAATAACCTCTTATAAGAACCTCTTATAAGAGATTTTTGTTCTTTTTTCACCTCTTACAAGAGCCTATATTACCCCAAAGTCTATATTACCCCAAAGTATAAAAATAGTGAGATGATGGACAAGAAAAGATAAGTTTAAATTATTAATATATAAACTAGTTTAATGGCAAGTTAAATTCACAAATCAGTGTAAATCATCAATTATAATTCCAGAACCGAGATAGAGAAGTAGAAATTATCATTAAATACTCTCAGGTAAGGATAATATGATGCAATATGTCCAAAATATTAACATAAAAAAAAGAAAAACATTAAAAAAAATCCAAATCCAAAAAAAGAGAAGAAAAAAAAACTTATAAATTAGTAACATAAAAAAACAAGAGAATGCGAAAATTTGAGATTGAAATTAGTAACAAAAATAATATAGAGTTTGGGGGCAATATAAACTTTTTAAATGATAGAAGACTTATAAAAATTTGAAAGAGGCTACTAGAAGTCTTTTAGCCTTATAAGAGATTTTGGAGAAAATCACTTATAAGAGGTAAAAAAAGAACACTAAAAAAACTCTTGTAAGAGGGGACCACCTCTTACAAGAGGTAAATCTCTTATAAGAGGAGAAAAAGAACACTACCTAAGCTTGTTGTTTTCATTTCCATGTGGGACCCCCTTCACCATTCAACTTATTCCTTCAACTTACCCACAGCCAACTTATTTATACTTTGAAATATATATATATATATATATATATATATATTATTTTATACACTTTGAAAACTACGGGGTGTTACACGAAGGGTGAGAGTTAGTGTTAGGAGTGATACTTTATAATCCGACTTCTCCTATAGGCCGACACTAGGTGGTGTTATAGGGATGTATTCTCCTGTCAGAGGGATACAAGCGGTGCTTTTTCATGACGAGTTGGGAGCACGAAATCCGTATCTCGATTGTTAATTCCTGAACTGCCATGATAAGAATGGGAGATTTTCCTAAGGAAATAGACCCTACGATTCCATCACGTTCTATGCCTTCTCATGATGAGTTAAGGGCACGGATGAAGGTTGGCTAGTATCTTGTGGTTCGTGTTGGCTTTTGAGCGATGTCCGGTTCGCCGGATAATAGTGAAAAACGGGGACATCACTATTATACTGCAGTAGCGGAACTAGACCGAACCTGCAACCTCATCAGTCATGTAGTATTGTGCCAGTAATAGGATGGGTACAAAAGTAGAATTCATAATGCGGGTTCAAATCCCTATATATGAAGAAACGGCTTGATATGGGGCGTATGTAGTATGGGCTGCATATTGTTCCAGAGTCTTGCTTGCATTAGAATAAGTGCATCATTGCATTAGAGTCTAAGTCATAGCATACATTGACACATCAATTATATATATATACGTTTCTCTTTTCATCAATCTGTTTGTTTAAAGTTGAGAATCGCTGCTAGTCATCAGCCGTAAAGCGTCAGTATATGTACTGACGTCCCCACTTCAATAGGTACTGGATTGCAAAGCTACAGGTACAGGATTCAGGAGGACTCAAGGCAGAAGAAGCAAACTGTTGATTTATTTCAATTGTCAAATATGTTATTTATGTTGAGAAACATCCAAGTGAAGTGCCAAGTGTTATGTATTATTTATTGTACTCTGTTGTATTTCTTATTGAAAGTTTGTAACACTTGGGCTTGTATGACATTATTGTAACACTGATGTAATGTATTGAAGTTTTATACCATTCGGACTTGTAATACATTTGTGTTGAATACAAAATTTTAAAGTTTCATATTTTTCTGTGTATTGTGACTAATTGAAAGAAAAGATCCTGGCTTACGTCACGATTTTCCAGTATATGAAAATCGGGGCGTTACAATAACCCTTGTAGTTTAATTAGAGGGCCTTATTACAAAAAGACTAGGTTATTTCCAGAAAACTCCTCGAAAGAAAGAAAGTTCTCCAGGGACTGATATGTGAGTTCAGGGCTGGTACGCAAGGATCTGCACATCTTAAGATATAGCTTGCAGATATTTATTAGAGCCTCGTCTGTAACACCCCACATTTTTATTTTTATTAAAAATATATTTTTTTGATTTTTGCACGTATGATGCATGTGCAAATTTATCCATCTCTTTTCTTACTCTCATTTACTAATTTTAGCATGCATAATCTTATTTTAGCCTTTTTTTATTTAACCCATGGACCTAAAATTAAATTCTAGCTCATTAGATTAATTAAAAGAAAAGCCCACTATAATAATTAAGTTAGTAAATTAAAATGAAAGCCCATGGGACAAGCCCATTAATAAAATCCTATTTTAAGTTGTGCCATGGACTACTACATGACATGTAACAACTTTTAATACACATCTTTAAACTATAGGAATTGTATTAATTTTGTGCATGTGTGTGTACTAGTGCACAACACGTGCACGTGGAAAATAAAGAGGCATAGGGGAGGGGCCGGTTTTGAACTTTATGAAGTGGGGAGTTGGAGTTTTGAAAGGTTGGGAGCATGAAAGGTTGGGAGTTTTAGGAGTTAGGATTGTGAAGGGTTGAAAGAATTAAGAGAGCAATTTATTAGGTGGAGATTTATGCAAATTAAACCCTCCCAGTATCCTATAAATACACCATCATTTTCCCATCTCTTGTCACACCAAAGCTTAACAAATTTAGAGAGAAAAAGAAAGAGAGAAAGAGAATACCTTGTGCTTGGAGGCTTGCTAGGAAGAGAAGGACAAAGAGGTGCTAGTGGAGCTAGGGGCTAGGAGATGTCTCTTCATTGTGATATTTTCATTCTTCTTAGAGGTGGGAGATTTCTTACTTTCTAGTTGTAGAATATGCATGCTAAAAACTATAAGTGAGTACTTTAAGTTGATGTTGATGTAAAATATGTAGATAAAATTCATACTAGTATAATATGTTATGAATGAGAATAGTCTTGTGATGATTAAGCAAATAATAGATACCATGCTAATTAAAAAGAAGAAATTTTGACTAAAGAATTGATACTATGAATCATGTTAGTATGCTTGTAAAATTTTGTACATGTTGAGTATATGGAAATTTGTTGAAGAATGTCATATTCAAATCGTGCCTTAGAATCTAATGACTAAGAAAGAAGAAGAGAAAGCTAAACAAAAATTAGTTAGTATCGACATATGTATATTTGCCATATTGTATTTGAAAATAAAAAATTTTCTCCATGAAAGAAGTTTTGTAAAATTCTCATGATTGAGAGACATGTTGGTATTGCTATAAATTTTTTAATTTGTATAAGTGAGAACATAAACTAGTTTTTATGAACACTATTAATAAATTCAAGTTTTGAGAAAAACACAAGCCTATGTGTAAAATGAGAAGAGAAATTGTTTAAAGAAATGGAAATATGGTTTTAATGAATTTGAAAAGTGTTGTTTACTGTTTTAAAAATTCATTCTCAGTCAAAGGAAAAGTTTACTCCAATATTCTAAAAGATTGGATCATTGGATAAACGAGTTTTTTGAAAAAGAACCAATTTCAGAACAGTAAGAATAAAAGTATATTAATACAAATCCTAAACAGAAATTACACTTGGACTTACTGGTTAGCTAGTGCACCGCAGAACACTCTTTGTAAGAGATCTTGGGTTCGAAACTTGATAGTCACATTTATGTTTGCTTCTTTTAATTTAATTCCGAAACCGAGATTTGATATAAGAGCATTTCGGCAAAATATCTTGACGTCAGAGTCCATTGGACTCACTGGCTAGTGGGTTTGGGTTTGGGCGTTGGCTGTGTGTGTTGGGCAAGTCACGGGTTTGAAACCCAGAGCCACCTTTTGATTATTTTTACTTTCTTTTTAAATATAAATGAGTTTTTTTAGGTGAAATAAACTTTGTTATTAATATAAAATGAAATGGAAAATTATAAGAGATAGTTATAAAGTTTCCTAGTTCATTTTGAAGTATAGAAAAAATGGAATTTTGAGAATAGAACTTTGTGGTGAAGAAAAGCAAAGTATTAATTTGTGAAGTGATTTTTCTTGAAGAGATTACACTTTTATTTTGTTTAAGAAATACTTTGAAGTGAATTGAGACATTGCAAGAGCTTGGATTTTGTTAATAAAATTTCATGTGATGATGTTGTGTTCTTGAAAGAAATTATTTGCTTATAAGAGCATCTGTAGTCGTTGAATGTAAAAATATGGATATATGGATAAATGAAAATAAGAATCGCAGTTTTGCTGCACTCGTGTAAAGCTATATTTTAGCTAACGGCACATGAAGTGCCGTCGGAGAAGAAAAAAAAAAGAAAAAAAAATTCAAGCCCTAAAGGACGGACGGCACATGAAGTGCCGTCCAAGACATGAAGTGCCATTTTCCACTTTTCCTGAAATTACAAAAACATTTCAGTAATGCCGACCATTTACTGAAGTACCAAGAGAGCGCCTGAACGCCTCTCTGAGTACCTTCAAATGTCGAGCCATTCCTATCATTTTATTTGCTTCTTTACTTTCTCATTGTAATAACGGCTTGCAATTTAGAAGCAGCCGATTAACAATTATCAATAAAGAACTTCTTTTCTCCCATATTTTCCTTGTGATTATTTGTATCTCTCTATTTAAGGCCTTTAATCGCACTTACTTAAACGACGTGTTCGGAGTCCAAAACTTGGCTCGATTCCGCTTCGCAGGCTCGCTCTTAAGCGGGCTAGAAGTGGTTCGCCATTCGGAACTGCTCCCACAACCGTCGAAACCTACTCAAACGACGTGTTCGGAGTCCAAAACTTGGCTCGATTCCGCTTTGCAGACTCGCTCTTAAGCGAGCTAGAAGTGGTTCACCATTCGGAACTTCTCCCACAACCGTTGAAACTCACTCAAATGACGTGTTCGGAGTCCAAAACTTGGCTCGATTCCGCTTCGCAGGTTCGCTCTTAAGCGAGCTAGAAGTGGTTCGCCATTCGGAATTGCTCCCACAACCGTTGAAACTCACTCAAACGACGTGTTCGAAGTCCAAAACTTGGCTCGATTCCGCTTCGCAGGTTCGCTCTTAAGCGAGCTAGAAGTGGTTTGCCATTAGGAATTGCTCCCACAACTATTAAAACTCATTTCAATTGATGCGTTCGAAGTCCGAACAACTTGGCTGGATAACCAATGAAGTTTCCACGACTAGACTAGACGTGGGAGAAGAGTACTTTGGAGGAGCGAACCTTTGGTTCTTATGGTTCGTTTAAAGTTGTCCTCACTCTTGGACCTCGGCACGCCTTGCCGAGCGCTCTTGGCACCGATGCCCAAATGAGAAAAAAATCCTCACCCTCGGACCTCGGCACACCTCGCCGAGCGCTCTTGGTACCGACGCCCAAACGAGGAAAAAATCCTCTTGGACCTCGGCACGCCTTGCCGAGCGCTCTTGGCACCGATGCCCAAACAAGGAATTCTCTTACAATTCGCGAGTTAGAGGTTCGAAGCGTGGCTCGGCACTACCTCCGTACCTCGCTCTTAAGCCAGCTAAAAGTAGTCCGCCCTTTATAAGCAATACAAGAACAAGGCTAACAGAACACATAATTCCAAGAAGGGAAAAAGCCTCACTTTATATACAAAATTCGAGAAAACAGTACAAAACAGTACTCCGCTTTACAACAAAATTACAGGAGTTAAAAAAGCTGAAGTCACGATACTTTTCTCTACAATGGAATTACAAGAGTTGAGAAGCCAAAACTACAAAGTCACCTCGTAATACTTAGAAAAAATATGGCACTGGGGAAACAAGAAGAGCTTCAACGCCTCCTAGGCGTAGGGATATTCCACTTTAAAGATACCCGCGGACGGCGGTGCCGAACCTTGGAACTCGTCCCTAGACCGGCGAACTGGGACGTATCTTCGGCGCTACTCCTGATAGTCGTGCCAGCAGAAGCCCCGCTCGACGACACAGCCACACCACTTTGGGCATCACCCGGACTTTGTCGAACCACTGGCAGATGGGTCGGAAGCTCGTAAAACGAAATACCTCGCTCACTTTCTTCGCGGGTGCACGAAGTGCTTCTGACATTGATTGGTCCCGAATGAGGTTTGAGGCAAGCAACTTCCGCCTCCAGCTCGACTATGCGTTGTTTCAGAGAATCGTCCTTCACGGCTACCTCGAAGCGAGGGGGCATAGCGGAGCTCGTGACACCAGGACTACTGGCAATAATTTGGCAGAGTTGAGTAACCTCGATACTCTTATCTACCGTGGCCATCTTCAACGTGTCGACCTCCGCCGACAGCTCGTCGCGTTCGACCATTAACTTGCCCACCGCTGCAATCAATTCCTCTTCCTCTGCCAGGAGCTCTTTCTCCACTATCTGTAGGTGGTGAATCTCAGTGAGCAGATCGTCTCTCTCCGTTGTCATCTTCGACAACGAGTGTCGGAGGCACTTGAGCCTTAGGCCAAGAATGAAAGCTGTTGACGAGCCATCATTCTCGTCTACGGGAGCCATCTCAGCAAGCCTGCCCTCCAGACGCCGAATCTCGGTGTCTCGTCGACCGACGATCAGTTGCAGATGATTTCGGCTCACTTTCAGCCCTGCGCAACCCCAACTCAACTTCATAAAGGCGCTCTCGGCACCTAGTCAGACACAACCTCGTCGCCCCTAAACCGACCTCGAAATGTAGCTCCTCCCCTGCGTTGGTGGGTTCGACGAGCTGGGTCACCTCGGCAAGCTGAAAATTTGAGGCAAACAACGAAAACGCTCAGTAAAAATTGGCAAATTTGGTTCACACCCAACTCCAGAGCAAGGCAGCGTGTACACGACAACGACTGATTTTTTGTTCACACACAGCCGAAGCTTTGGGCGGAGTAGCGTGAACACTTAGCCAAATTTCTAGAAAATATTTATAAAAGCTTTTCCCAAAAGAAACACATGATCGAGCCCAAAAAGTTATATTTTCATTTATCACAAAAAATGCGGTAGCCAGTGCGCAATTAGGCAATACATTTAGAGGTACAAGGGATAAAAACAAAAGAAAGAAAGAAGAAGAAGTCAGGGGATGACCTCTTTCCCAGGGCGACGAGTTTGGACGGGGTCGGACTCTCCCGAAGGTGCCAGCATCGCCAGCGGAGTCACCACTGACCCCTGGACCTCGCCGACGGCCTCGACCTCGGCATCCTCTTCATCATCCCCTTCTTCCCCCTCCGACTCAGGGTCGAAGCCGTCAACGTGGCTGGGGAAAAGGTGCCATCCGGAGCAATCGACCTCAGGATAGCACTCCGACACCTGCGCAATGGCCTGGGCATATGCCTTGGCCATGTTGACGGCAAGGAAGCCCTGCGCCTTCTCCATGGTCGCCGCCTCGGCTCTCTTCACCACTGCAGCCTTGGCTTCCACCGCCTCGGCCAGCTGCTTGGCCGATTCCTCCCTCTGCCAAAGCAGATCGCCCTCGAGCTTCGTAACAAGGCCCTCGAGGTACTCGAGCCTTGTCGCCTTCCCCTCCGCCTCAACCTTCAACTTTTCGAGCTCATTGGCGAGGCGAGCTTTTTCAGCCCGAGCGCGATCAGCCTCCTTGAGGTCCTTCTCCAGCTCCGTTGTCTTCTCCATGAGATGACCGAAATAGACGGTTATCTGCAGTCGAACAACAGAAAAATAAAAGAAGTTAGAAAATCCAACATGCAAGTTACCTACAAAGGGGAAATCGACACTCACCGATACCGTCGAGCGTGCGATCTCGAGGGCATCGTCGCCCGTTCTTCCGGCATCCATGGCGGCTCGATCTTTTGGCATCGCCAGGTGCTTCACCGCCTGCATGCTCGACATCGAGTCGCCGAGAAATCCGTCAAATTTCTGAACTTGCCAGGCCGGAACATAGATCTTCTTGTGCTCCTCCGTAAGCAGTTCCTTGGCATCCATCATCAGCGGGGGCACCTCCATCCCGAGCGCAGCGGCAATCGGGAACTCGCCTGCCTCGACCGATGCCGAGGTTGCTGCCGGAGCCCTTCTTGGAGTCACGGCTGCTGGCGCCTCCACCTCCTCGGCGGCACTAGCGACCTTCTGAGCCTTCGGAGCGGTCAACTTGGTTGCGACCTACTTGCGCTTCTTCGGTGCCTTGCTCCCGAGGGCAGCCCTCTGCGCAAGCACCGCATCGTAGTCCATAGTCTCTGCACCAAGAGAGAAATTGTTTAAAACTCAAGTTATGATCAAGCAAAATAAAAAGGACAAAAGGAAAACACAGATAAGGCCGCGTACTAGGATCTACGCGGCAGAGCCCTCTTTTGAAGATAACGTCTTCGGTCAAATATCGCCAGTCAAACTTGGGTCGGTCGAGAAGAACCCGAACTGCATCTTCTTCCTTGGGATGGAGCACTGGCGACTCCCTCACTCGCTTCGTGACTCTGCACTATGAAGTACTTGTTGTGCCAGTGCTTTATGGAGTCGGGGCAGATGACGAGCTGAGCGCCATGCCTCGGAGCCAAATAATACCGAAACTCAGACCGGCTCTGCTGGTGGAGCCGGTAAAGCATCCGGAGCACCCTCAACTCCGACTCGACCTCGGCTGTCTGGCAGTGGAGCACGAACCCGTTGATGACTCTCCACGCATTCGGTATAAGTTGAATGGGACTGACCCCAAACCACCTAAGTACCTGAATCGCGAACGGGTGGAGAGAGAGCCGTGCCCCGGCGATGAAGGCATCGATCGGCCAGAAACACATGTTTACTGACATCGGCGAATTGGCCCTAACCCCGGGGCCTGGCAGCATTAGTTCATACTGCTCCGAGATTTGGAAGCAATCCCAGATCGCTGCCAGGTCCACCTCATTGAGGATAGAAACCGTGTCGTCCACCTCTGAAGTCTCTCTTGCCGCATTCTCCTTGAAGGTTCGCCCCCTCCTGTGAACTATGCGCTCAGCATGCTCCTCAGGAAGCTCCCGAACCCTATGGAGTCCTGTCAGTGCCCCTAGCAATCTTTCGAACTCCCCCATACGTTTCGGATCTTCCACGATTGTGTCTCGACCAGATACCCTCTTGCCCTTGTCGGTGCGAGCTCTCTGACCCGGAGACGGTGCTTCGCCAGCCGAGGGGGAGGGCTCCGAAACAGGAGAAAGAGACATTTTTTATATACTTGAAATAAACTAAGTATAAGTTACCTTGAAGTGATAGTTGCGGTCGGGATATTCACCGGAAAACAGTCGATGATCACCGGGAGCTCTCGATAGTAGAAAATCACTGCCTGAGTAAAAAACTTGGAGAAGTGAAAAATGAAGGGGGGTGGAGTCTTATAAAGCTTGACACACAGAACGAGGATAATGGCCCTCAAGAAAACCAACAGTCAGGCACATTTACGCTAAGCGACAAAAAAAGCTGTACCGTCACATTAATGACCACGGCAAGTCGTACGGTCGCATTAATGGCTAACGGTCAAAGTCGTCAGAAGGTCAAGTCATCAGGCCAGCCTGTCATCTCCTAGCCATCAAATCCTCACACTTGGACCTCGGCATGCCTTGCCGAGCGCTCTTGGCACCGACGCCCAGACGAGGAAAAAATCCTCTCTTGGGCCTCGGCACGCCTTGCCGAGCGCTCTGGGCACCGACCCTCAAACATGAAAAAATCCTCACCCTCGGACCTCGGCACACCTTGCCGAGCGCTCTTGGCACCGACGCCCAAACAAAGAAAAAAATCCTCTTGGACCTCGGCACACCTTGCCGAGTGCTCTTGGCACCGACGCCCAAACAAGGAAAAAATTCTCTTGGACCTCGGCACACCTTGCTGAGCGCTCTTGGCACCGACGCCCAAACAAGGAAAAAATCCTCTTGGTCCTCGGCACACCGTGCCGAGCGCTCTTGGCACCGACCCTCAAACATGGAAAAACCCACTCCGGACTTCGGCAAAGGCTCGCCGGACCCCCTCTCAGCGCTTGTAGCCTCACCGAAGTATCTCTACTCTTCAGCAGAGGGTGTCGAACCTCCCTAAACCTTAGCCTCCTTCATGACATGCGATTGAGAGGGGTCGGCGACTATGCTGAAGTAACTAAACCACCGAACAAAGAGAGGGACTCCTTCAAGCGACCACATGCATTAGATCTCCCCAAAATTTGCACCCTATGCTGATGAAGGGCCCAGATTGCGCTGCATCATAAATCGAATTAAAAAATTAATTTCTATTTATTAAAATCGAATTATTTATTTAAAATTGCAAAAAATAATTAAAAATTCAGGAAAATTAATTAAAAATTCAAAAAATAATTATAAATTCGGGAAAATATTTTTGAGCCCCTAGGTAAAATAATTATTGCTTAGAATAATTAATTAAGGCCTCCGAACAATAAATCACCTCTTCGCAAATTTAAATAAATGGACCGAAAAATAGATAAAAATTAAGAAAAATCACCAAAAGTTCAGGAGAGCACAAGAATAACCTTGAGCATGCAACTAGCTCTGAAAATCACCATAATACCTTATACAAAGATTCGACACCCCTCATTTGGACTCCGATACAACTCCGCAAGCCATTAAAACAGTGAAACTACTCCTCAAAGGCTGATTAAACTCAGTCTTTGGGAATGGGGGGCTCGTGATATGGCTAAAAATAGGGTTAAATCGGAACCGTCCAAATTGGGCGTGAATCTTAAAGATCAGGGGTAAAATGGTAATTTCACCTACAAACGGGTCTGATGTGGGTACTGGGTCTTTTTTTCAAAGGCCCAATAACCAACGAACGGATCCATCTCGACTGGGTGTGGGTTTTTAACCCGTAAGAAACCCGATCCAGCTCATCCATTCACTGGGGACCAGTAGAATTAGGGCCTATGATTATACCTAATCAACGGCCCTGATTCACTTCTATCCATTCACTAGGAAGTAGGAATTTGATCCTATCCCGAAACTGGTCCCTAAGGTAGCTATAAATACCCCCCATCCCCCACTGTTAAGAGGTAATCAATCTTTTGCCAATCAAAGCTCATCCATATTCTTTCTGATTACTGACTTGAGCGTCGGAGGGTGCGTCGCCGAGATCAATCCCGGTGTTTCGCACTTTTTGCAGGTTAATGGCGGGAGATCACGGTCAAACTCCGGCAGAAAGATTTCAGGTTTGGCTATTCGATACCCCAAAGAATCCACAAATTCTATCTGTTTGCCCCCACACCAGATTTAGCAGTAACATTTTCTATTTTTCTTTCGAAATTTTAAGTAAAAATAACTTTAGGGGTTAGCATGGCCCACATTTAATCTAGCCTATATAATAAAGAGAGACCTACGGTCCAGATTTAGGCTAGACAGATTTAAAAATAGAGATTGATGCTTTTATAATAACAAAAGATACAGGGTTTTAGAATAATTTACTAAATATCCATCTCGACTAGCAGTTCAAAGTTGGTGGGCCCCTCGCTACTACACTGATTAAGTTCTTTTTTGTAGTAATAGTGTAATACTAAAAGAAACTTAATTGTTGGCTAAACTTTGCCTTTCGAGTAATGAAATACATAGATTTGTTTTTCTTTTTTTTCTTCCTTTTTTATATGTATGATCAGTACGTATAGGTTAAATTTCAGTAAACCATATACAGTTTTCATGGCTTTGCAGAAAACCTTTACCATATATATTTTTTGCAGTTTGACATACTATCATCTCCTTGTCCACAATCACACTCTACCTCTATTAACACTTGCATTTTTCTTTTCTGCTTCATCATCATCCTCCCTTCTCCCTTCGATTCTTTCCCTTCTTCGGCTACTCCTTTATCATCATCTCCATATATACCACACATCTACATACCTACTTGATCGGCCCACCTGTCCCCCCACCTCAAACTCTGTCGTTGCCTCTCCTTCCAATCGATTTCTCTATCAAGTTTCCCCTCTTTCATTCTCTAGTCTATAATAAGGCCAAATGGAATTAAATCCAAGATCCTGACACTCTCTCTATCACTTGAAAATCTTTCTCCATCTAATCCCTAAAGTTTTGATTTTCATCACCTATGTTTGATTTAATTTTGAATATTTCAGGATGCAAATGATGGTGTACAAAATGCAGAATGTAGTTCTGCAAAGCCCAGTACAGAACGATGCAAAAGCCCATTTAGAACGGCTCATCCCACAGCCGGCTTCTCACTGATACGTGTCATATTTCTATTGAACCAACCTAATAAATTATAACTGCTTTCTCTCTCCTCTTTATCACCCCCGGACATGAGGAAAAAGAAAAGAGATTAAAAGCTAACCTGAAGACTAAAACATACCTTGTAAAAGTTCTAAACACGCTAACAGTTCTAAACACACTAACTCACATACTAGTAGATATTTTTCTCTACCACCCTACATTTAAAATTTTTTTTGACTTGTGTAGTCCGAAACCATATGATTATGGAAAATTGAGAATTAGGGGGCTGTTGGTACACAGAATGGAAGATTCCCAGGAATGAGATGATCTCCAGAGATCTGATGGTGAGAATGAAGATTCCCGAATATCGCGTTTGGTATAATACGTTGCATTCCCGGTAATTGATTTTAGTTTCAACCATCTGATCTAATTGTACATTTTCCCTGCAGTCCATTTGATCTTCCTTTTATAAATACTAGTAAGCACGAAATTTGGAATCGAGATTATTAAGAAAATGACATTTATTGAATTTTCACTGTGAATTTAGAAAGAGACGATTTTGGTAATCACAAAATTTGGAGTCCATATTATTAAGAAAATGACATTTATTGAATTTTCAATGTGAATTTAGAATAAAGAAACATTTATGGTAATCACGAAATTTGGAGTCGATATTATTAAGAAAATGACATTTATTGAATTTTCATTGTGAACCCCCCAAATAAAATTAAAAAAAAAACACACACACACAAAAAAAACACAACTTGTCTGAAGAAGAAAATATGACGTGGATTAATTTCTAATTGCATAATTATATATCCTCACATAATTCGAACGTTTTACCAAATTGACCCACTTTTTCAAAGCATTTACGAAGTAGATCCACTTTTGAAACTATTTGCCAAATTGACTTACTGGCTATCTGAGATACCAAGTCTAGATCAAATTAACTCGCTATCTCAAATAACGAGTGTAGTTATACTTATTTTTTCAAAAAAAAATTGAATATGAAATAAATACAACTACGCTCGCTATCGCAGATAGCAAGTCCAGTTCAACTGAACGCGCTATCTCGGATAGCGAGTGTTAGTCTATGCATTTGAAGTAGAAACTGTATGTTGAAAATTTCTCTAAAAATAAAAAAATGAGTATAACTGTCAGTTGAATTAGACTCGGTATCCGAAATAATGAGTGTAGTTATATATATTTCAGTTAGAAATTGCATGTTTACAATTTCTCTAAAAAATGAGTATAACTGCACTCGCTAACTGAGATAGCGAAGTTAGTTGAACTAGACTCTCTATCTAAGATAGCGTGTATAGTTATATACATTTCAAATAAAAATTGCATGTTCAAAATTTTTATGAAAAATGAGTACAACTACACTTGCTATCTAAGATAGCGAGTTTATTTGAACTAGACTCGCTATCTCCGATAGTGAGTAGGTCAATTTGGTTAATAGTTTCGAAAATGGATCAATTTGATAAATACTTTCAAAAAATGGGTCATTTGGTAAAAAGTTCCCATAATTCATCCATATAGATATAAGAGAATGGATTTTACACTCAAAGAAGAAAATTGTCTTCTATACAACTGATGTATATACACACATATACACACATGATAAGATCCATAATAAATAATCAATATCGTTCATAGTAATTTATATATTATAATATCTACATGTATAAAAAAACAACTAATTTGAACATTTTTTAATCTTATTTGGCACCTGCCTACTATTTTTTTTTTGATGAATCGGATAGAGCCAAATGGCTCCAGCCATCAAAAAATATATATAAATCTATAAAAAAGTAATAAACAATACAAATAGTCAATGATTTTACAAGATGTAAAACAGAATTAAACGAGCAAGTAAGAATTACAATAAATGAGCGATTAAGAAATACA
Organism: Hemerocallis citrina; assembly: GCA_017893485.1. Classification (NCBI taxonomy): domain Eukaryota; kingdom Viridiplantae; phylum Streptophyta; class Magnoliopsida; order Asparagales; family Asphodelaceae; genus Hemerocallis; species Hemerocallis citrina. Next base: position 170,398,294 of record CM030366.1, read on the forward strand.
ATAATAGACTCAACGTCAGCAGAGCAGAGGGAGGAACTACAGCAAGAAACACCACGCCGTTATCCGAGAGCGGAGCAACCGACCCTGAAAAGCGAGCAGCAAGAAGGAGACAGTCCGTCGTGCTCGAAAAAACCCAAGAATAACGACGCTATAGGGCAGAAGACGTCCTGCCGCTCCAAGATAGAGGAGCTACACCCACAAAGGCTAGCACTCGCAGGACCTAAGGAAACCGTAAGCGAACAAGAAGCCAGGGCCACCACTAAGCTAGATGATGGGAGCGATAATAGAGGAAGAAAGCCAACAGGCGGGCAAAAAACTCAAGAGATCAAACAGCCTCACGCAACAGCGCAAGGCCCAACCTGCAACGAAAAACCAGATAGCCAAATCCGAGGTGAAGGAGAAATGCTAAAACTCAGATGCGCGCATGAGGAAGCGCCGACCCTGAAGAAACTTTTTTAGCAAAAAACTCAAGAGATCAAACCTGCCTACTATCTTTATCATTTGTATTTGCACATAAACGGCATTTGAGTTGGACTAACATACGAATTTGGTGATACAGGAGTGGAGCACATTGGTGGGGACATGTTTGAAAGTGTTCCAAGTGGGAAAGTCATTTGAATGAAGGTGAGCCACACAGAAGCGTAATTTGACTATTCTCTTCTAGCATAATAAATAAGCAATATCGTTCATATTAACTAGTGGTATCATGTGTAAATAGCACAGCCTAAAATAGTTTGGAGGGACGCATAAAATTATATAGAACTTCAAAAAAAATGTAAGATAATTTGGAGAAACTTATGAATATCATTTTATCGTAATTACTGAAATGTTCATTATCTTCTCACAAAAACAGATGGTTTAGAAAGTCACTGACAAACCTTAATGTTATACAATTGAATATTATTTTAACAAACTCGTGCATAGTGCACGTGTTAATTAAATAGGAATCCTTATAATTTATCTTCTTTCTCTATTTTAAAATAGAAAGAAGAGATATGTAGACCCTTTCTTTTATTAGTATAAGATATAGATATAATGTATATATTAATATCTATATGTATAAAAGAAACAACTAATTTGAACATTTTTAAATCTTATTTGGCACCTGCCTACTATCGTTTGTACTTGCATAAAAACGGCATTTGAGTTGGACTAACATACGAATTTGGTGATAAGGAGTGGAGTACATTAATGATACATGCAAGTTGGGATGCCATTTGCATGAAGTTGAGCCACACAGAAGCGTCATTTGAATCTTCTCTTATAACATGCTGAATTTTTTAGTGGACATAAATAGGATTCAATAAAATTAATTAAATTTGCTAAATAGGATTCAATAAAATTAATTAAATTGCTTACTCGCCCACTCACCCACCACAACAAGTCAATTGACATGCATTAAAATCTTGTTGTGGGCCCCTGAAGACTAGAATCATATAGAAGAACTTTTAACTTATCTATCTTTTCTTTTGTGAGAACATTTAAAGTAGGATAAATTTTTTTGAACCCCCCTCTTTTTGGATGATTTGGCAGAAAATTCACTCTTTTTTTTTTTCGTTATAAAACCCACCATTTGTTAGTACCATTAATCGATAAACTGCAATCTCATACTTAAATTGATCACATAATATCACATAATATCACGTGATTGATTCTGTATTCTTTTGCTAAATATATTCTTGATTGCCTCCAATTATCAGAATTTTTATCCGTACTAGGTCACTTTTTAAAAATATTTGCATTTAAGAGTCACTGTCCAAACTATTAACGCTCGTGAGCTACTCTGTGCCACGTCAGTAGTGGCCGTTATTCCCAATAACGGCCCCTTTATTTTAGAAGCCGCTAATGGAATTAGCAAAATATTTTGTAATTTTTTTTTTTTTATCTGTCGCTATTCCTGTTGGCGACCTTAATATAAATTAAGTTGCTAATAAAAATAACGACCACTAATGAAGTATATTCTCCACAATTCGCCAAGTTTAGAGAGCTTCTATTCTCTGTAATTTTTAAAATTAACAACTTAACTGAGGTAACTATTGGGAATAGCGACCTTGTATAACCGTGGTCATTATTCCCAATAGCGACCACAAGATGGACCATACTGCTAATAAGGTCGGGCTCCCACTCTCTCTCTCTCTCTATCTCTCTCTACACTTCAATTTAATTTCATCTAGATCTTCCCCATCTGCTAGTGGACAATACTGCTAGTGGACCACCCTAGACCTCCCCATCTTCTTCTTCCCAAAACCCTAAACCCCAATACCCCTAACCCCCAATACCTCCTGGAAATCATCACACTTTTTCATAGACTTCAATCCTTAAGCCGGACTCGTCTCTCTTCATCTCTCCCTGATCTCTCTCCTCCAACTAACGACCTCCTACAATACTCAAAATTTTTGAAAATTCCAAATCTGAAACCCTAGAGAGGTATGCCCAATATTTACTACTTGTAATGTTTGATTCTTTTTGTAGGTTATCGTTAGTTGACTCGTTGTTGAAAATATGCTTTCAGTTTGGGATTAATTCGTGCTTGAGAGTTGAATGCCGCTAAAACACAAACTATAAAATTTGGTAATTATTATGTTTGCTTGTTATTCTTTATAAATGTTATGTGGTTCACAATAGACAATAATTAAATAAAGCAACATCTTAAACTATAAAATTTGGTAATTATTATGTTTGTTTGTTACTCTTTATGAATGTTATGTAGTTCGCAAGAGACAGTAAGTAAATAAAGCAACATCTTTATGTTGGTTATAAGCATGGAGGACATGATACATACCGTAAGTGACCGTGACAATTGAAATGTTATGCATCAAATAAAATATTTGTTACTTAGCACTTCTCTGTTTTAGAATAGCATCCAGCTTCACAAATAATTCTTGAAATCGGTTAATGAATGGGACCCTCCTGTCTTCTCTATAAAACCACGACCAATAGCCCTACCTCTTCTCCCCACCCCTCTCCTCTCTCTCATTATCATCATCATCTATTATCATCAAAGTCAATCATGGGCTCAGTAACCCAAGTAACAGCCTCCTCCTCCTCCTTAGATGAGGAAGCACACATGATGTATGCCTTCCAACTCACCAGCTCCTCCGTTCTCCCTATGACTCTCAAAGCAGCCATTGAACTCGACCTCCTCGAAATCATCGCAAAAGCTGGGCCTAATGCTCACCTGTCTCCATCTGAGATTGCTGCTCGGTTGCCAGCTGAGAAGAACCCACAAGCTGCAGTCATGTTGGATAGGATTTTGAGGCTGTTGGCTGCCTACGATGTTTTGACCTGTACAGTTGATACAAGTAGTGAAGGTAGGGTTGAGAGGAAATATGGGGCTGCCCCTGTGGTGAAGTATTTGACCAAGAATGCGGATGGGGTTTCCTTGGGTGCTCTTTCACTCTTGGCCCAGGACAAGATCAACATGGAGTGCTGGTACCATTCTGTGCAACTATCTGTTAATTCTTGTTTTATTATTTCTTATTATATAATACAGTGATGCCTTTGACATTTTTAGTATTCCATTTTGATATTGAAATTTTTGAACCATGATTTATTGTTATGGTCATGTTTCAAAAACTATGTATCATATCAGAATTTTTCCTTATCAGTGCTTTTGAGTAGTACTCATAAATGACATGCCGATATCTAATTTCATTACAAAATCTATGTATTCTTCTCAGTGGAAATATTTCATTAATTTTATTTTAGCACATATGTTTAGTAAACTTTTGACGTAGCAATTTAGTATCTAAGAATAGGAATAGACTTGAGATCCTCCCCTGTTTTTTGTGCAGGAAATATGATATGCCTTATGGTAGCATCTGTACGGATTAGGATGTACAATATTTATGAATTCATAATCCGTTTCTAAGTGACTTAATTAAATCTTCTAATAAAAATTAAGTATAAAGTTTTGTATTTAATTGTTTTTCTCTTTGATTTATATTGTACAGGTACTACTTGAAAGATGCAGTATTGGATGGAGGCATCCCATTCAATAAGGCCTTTGGAATGAATGCATTCGAGTACTACGGTAAAGACCCTAGATTGAACAACCTCTTTAATGAAGGTATGAGGAGTCACTCAACAATTATTACCAAGAAGCTCCTTGAAATGTACACGGGCTTTAGCGACCTCAAAGTGCTTGTCGATGTTGGTGGCGGTGTCGGAGGAACCATCGGTATGATCATCAACAAATATCCTCACATTAAAGGGATTAATTTCGACCTGCCTCATGTGATCTCAGAGGCACCAGTTATTCCCGGTAATTGATTTTAGTTTCCCACCATCATATCTACTTATATATTTCTCCTCCATTGCATATGAACTTCCTTTCACAAATACTAGTAATCACGAAATATGGATGACATTTATTGAATTTTCAATGTGTATTTAGAAAGAAGAAACATTTATGAGTTACAGATGAGGAGCCGTTGTAATTTTTTTTGGGTTTTTAATATGTATGCCCTAACAAATACTTGTGTATCATGTATGTCCCTTATAAATATGTATTTTTATATTTGTCCTCAACAGTATATATCGCTTCTCTTAATTATCCTTCTAGTTAAAAAAAACCTCAAAACGATGGAGAATTTTTATTTTTTTTAATCGACTTAATAGAAAATGTTTTTTTTTATAACTTAATGGAAAATGATTGAAATATTATCTTCTCTACCTTTCAAACCTTATCTTCTCCATACTTGTAAATCCGAGCAATTATTAATCAAACAAATACTTATTAACTATTCACAAAATTTCTTCATTTTTCTTCAAGAATAGAAAAAATCAACTGTGCATCTTCGAGAACTACATATTCCTCCTCATGTTACTTTATCCAAATTTGCCATCATTTATTTTCCTTGAAACTGTTAAATTTTATCTCATTTAATTGTCTAATTTGATCTTTTAATTTGATATCTATTTGTCTCATAAAAGTAAAATCATGGTTAACTTAGTGATATCTAATATAGGGGTAAATATAAAATGAAGTCCAAATTGTTATAGGCATATACAAAAATACACATTTGTGAGGAATATATATGATATTATCATACTTGTTAGGGAAATACATATTAAAAACCCTTTCTTTCTTCTTCCCCTATTTGTCTAAAGAAGAAAACATTGCACGGTTAATTTCTAATTGCTAGTTATATATCCTCACACATGATAAGATCCATAATAAATAATCGATACCATTCATATTAATTTACATATTATAATAACTGTATGTATAAAAGAAACAACTAATTTGAACACTTTTTAAAATCTTATTTGGCACCTGTCTACTATGTTTATCCTTTGCATTTGCACATAAACGAAATTTGAGTTGGACTAACGTACTAATATGGTGATACAGGAGTGGAGCACATTGATGGAGACATGTTTGAAAGTGTTCCAAGTGGGGATGCCATTCTCATGAAGGTGAGCCACGCAGAAGCTGCCAAGCAGGGCTACAAACGAGCCGAGTCGAGCCGAATACCTGGAGGTTCGAGCTCGGATCGTTTATGTATCGAGCACTTTCAGGCTCGAGCCCGACTCGGACCCAATTGCTTAGGCCCGATGGATATATTTTTGTATACTTCATATTTATTTATGTATGATCTAAAAAAAAGAATATTCATGTAAGTCAATATTTCAAATGAATTTTAAAGTTTACAGATAGAGAATGAAAAAACAAAAAAATCATTCACATCAATATCAAACAGAGCCATAAAACTATTGCATAATATACCATCTTTTTCTTCAAGTAAATAATATTCTAATTTTACGAAATAGAAAGAACATAAGGGTATTTTAACTGATTAGTTCAAAACAAATTTTAGAATTTTTAAACTTGTCCTCAATAAGCAATATAGACTCATATATGAGTAGCCCATATTAGGCTCTCGTTCTTTTCAAAAATAGAAGACTTTCAAAAGGATTTGGAAATAGGACTCCATTGTGGAGGACAATACCTAAATTAGTAATCATCTAGGAGGTACATAAAAAATGTGTGGTTTGTTATAGACTAAATTGTTGTGGAAAAGAAATGCTATAAGTATTTCTAGTTGTACCCAATATTTTAGTTGATGTGTTGAAATCCTACATGGAATCCAATGGACATAAACTAATATGATATGTATGTTTAATCGATGTAAATAAGTAACTTTTACCAATATTAATGAAATGTATTGAAATCCTATATGAAATCCAATAGACATACACTAATATGATATGCACATGTAGTAGTCCTCGTTTTAGAATAACATCCAACTTCATGAACTTATTTGCAATAAAGTTAGGCACAAGGTTATGTTTGGTAATAAAAGCTGTAAAAGCGGTATATTTACTGGAGTTTTGTTGTAATAAAAGTTGTATAAAACTTAATTATTCGTGAGAACTAACCTTTTAGAAAATAATTGCAGTGGATTCTTCATGATTGGAGCGACGAACACTGCGCGAAGATAGTGAAAAATTGCTGGAAAGCCCTACCTGTGAATGGAAGGGTGATCCTTATGGAGGGAATCCTCCCTGTGAATCCTGAGCCTACACCTATGGCCCAAGTCATGTTCCACTCGGACATGTTCATGTTGGCTTACAACCCAGGGGGCAAAGAGAGGACCGAGAAGGAGTTTGATTCTCTAGCCAAAGGGGCTGGGTTCTCAGCATCGAAAGTTGTCTGTGGATACGCCAATTCTTGGGTAATTGAGTTGTACAAGTAGATCGATGCACCTATGCACCTACAGTGTGCTTGTCAATGTGAGATGCATGCATATATACGGTTGAAGGTGATGTTGATTGTGGAGGCCATATTACTGCATTCCTTGATAATGTTTTGGTTTGAAGCTTGTGCTAAGTAAGTTCCTTTTCTATTTATACTACAATAAAATGTCTGTTGTTGGCTTTGAGTAATGAATATGGAAGTTTTTTTCTTTTTCTTTTTCTTTTTGAGCAAAATTAAATATGTGAAAGTTTCATACTTTGGGCTCTAACATCGTCAATATGCATGGACCAAAGTGTGCCATATATATATAAGTCAAGAAAATTGAAAACTAGAACAATTTTTGAATGGTAAAATGTGACAACCAATTGTATGGAAGCCTTTTGTATGTAACATGGGCTTAGTTTGGGCTTAAATCCATAGGAAAATGGAACTCATTAGAGGGGGACAAAACGAAGTTCAAATACGAATTTTGGATAAAAAAACTTTGCTAAGGATGAGATTTTCAAGCTTCATGTTGTTGCTCTAGGCACTTAACCTATCTCATGTAACCAAGTAAGTTAAAGGTGGATTTAACCTATTCATATCGGTACTTGTTGCTTGTATGTCTGCAACGATGAGCTTACCAAGATCGTAAGTTAACCATGTCGATCTTTAAGAAGATGCTAAAATTGTTAAACAAGATATACAGTGTAAAGAAGCTGAAAAGTTACCTAAAATGAAGTATAATTGCAGTCTTTTCGTTCTCTGCCTCCCGACTATGAATACTAATTAATATTTCGATATAGCTCAACAATATAAATTTCAAAACATTCATCTATTTGTTGTCTATTACCTTATATAATAGGAATTGCTTACCGAACTAAGTTTTGACAATTCTCGTATCCCTGGTTTTTAATGAACCAATAGAAATTTCTCATTGACTTTTACAATAAAATCCATATGGATCATGCGTCATGATTTCATATTGAATTTGCTCAATTACTTAGGGTGTTTGGTTCGTTGCAACTGCATTGGAGTTGCAATTGAAAGTGAAATTTGAAAAAAAAAACAATTCCTCAAAATCTTTACACCCCATTACAAGCATATTTCATACTATTCGACAAAAATTCCACAACCATATATGATGAGCTTTTGTCTCTTATCTATTCTCCAACAGGTGTTTGAGGGGCTTGTGATTTGTTCTGTTAAAAAGCTCTCTGCCCAGCAGATAATGCCTCAATTTCTTCACAGCTAAGAAAATTGCAAGCATCTCCTTCTTATAAGTGGAGAGATACATGCTATGGAAGCTATTGCTGCATAAGAATTGCTCCAATTCCAGTACCAACTGCATCACACCCTAAGAAAAACTTCTCAGCAAAGTGAGGAAATTTGTGCACTAGTGGTGTAATTAGAGCAGTCTTGAGAGCTTCAAAAGCGGTTTAAACAACTACAGACCACATGAAAGATCTTTTCTGTAACATCTCGTACTTAAGAGTATATATATATAATAAAACACAAAAAAAGCTATCAAGTGGCTCTCCTTCAATCCCATCAAAATCAAAGGCCCAGATCTAACTTCACAAAACACATTCCCCCCCCCCCCAAAGTTTTTCCCCAAAACTCAAATTCAAATCCCCCCCAAAAAAACAACTCATTTATTTATTTAATTATCTATATATATATATATATATATATATATATATATATATATATATATATATATATATATATATATATATAATACAAAGAAAGCTATCAAGTGGCCCAGATCTAACCTCAAAAATGAAAGGCCCAGATCTAACCTCAAAAAAAACATTTCTCTCCCCCCCCCCCCAAACCTCAAATTCAAATCCCCCCACCCAAAATAACTAATTTATTTATTTAATTATTTCTCTCTCTCTCTCTATATATATATATCACTCTCTCTCCCCTATTCAAAAAATTAAGAAAATAAAATTTTTAAAATTTAGAAAAATTCAAAATTAAAAAACTTAAAAACTAAAAAATTTCAGAATTTAAAAACTTTAAAAATAATTCAAAAAAATAAAAAAACTTATAAAAAAATCATAAAAAATTATACAAAATTTAAAAAATAATTTGAAATTTTCAAAATTTTTAAAATTTCTAAAATTAAAAAGAAATAAAAATTTTAAAAAATGAGAACTTTAAATACTTTAAAAATAATTTAAAAATTTTTAAAACTTATAAAAAAAGTATTTAAAAAATTAAATTTTTAAAAAAAATTAGTAAAATAAAAATATTTCAAAACTAAAAAAATATAAAAAATAAATTTTAAATTTTAAAAATTTTAAAAATTAATTTTTTTTAAAAAATTAATTTTTTAAAAAAAAATTTTAAAATAAAAAAACAAAATAAATAAAAAATTTTAAAATTTGAAAATCTTAAAGCAAATCCAAATCAAAATCCAATGTCGAATCCCAATTAAGAGGTCGTCGCGGATATCTAATCCGCTGCTGATTCCGTATCAGTGACTCCCCTCCACCAAATCGAGCGCGAATATCAAGCAACTTTGTATCGGTGACTCCCCTCCACCGAATCGAGAGCCTCTATATGCGATGCAACGACTCTAATTTTGTGTGTGCAGGGGATTACTCAATTTTTTGCCGACACGAATTTTGTGTGTTCATGGGATCTAAATTCAGAGAGGGATGATTGTTTTATTTTTTGGTTTAAAATTTTTTAATTTGGTGATTTATTTGATGAGTTTTTTATTGGTTTTGATTTAAGGTGTACGCAAGTGAGAGATGATTATTTGGTGGCCTCAATTTGGGCTTCTAAACCATAACAGGACAGGTAAGCTGACCAGCAACCTAAAATAACTTGACAAATATGCAACATTAATTTCTTTACTATAAGAGAATATACTATCGTGAAGTGTTCCCTTCACTGGTTATTAGAAACTATGGATAACATAACATATAAGAACTTTTAGTGTATGTTTGGATATATAGGATTGGGATGACTGGAGTTTACCAGTGAAGGGTGCAAACTCTCAACTCAAGAAAGATAGCTAAAGTAAATTTTTTATTTATCCATTTTGAATTTTTTTTATAAAGGTACAATGGGGAGACAAAGTGGAGATAAAAGAAATGATTAGCTTGGTTTAGAGTTTTGAGAACTTCATGTATTTTATTTTGGCTGAAATAATAATAAGAGGTATTTCAATTGCAAACTGAGTCTCAGACAAACAAATGTTTAGATTATTAGTATTGTAGATACCTTCACACGTAAACTTGGGTTACCACTGTATTTAGACATACTCATAGTGGTTATGAGATTAGAGTAAGCTCTCTAAAACCTATATGATAATGTCCTTGCATAACTATTACAAGCATCTAAAAGTGATGCTGAAGTTAAAAAAACCTTTATGCGGTGTTTCTAACAAACTATATTCATTCCAGGTAAGTTCAAGCTAATGATCAAGAAGACGATGGTTGAGCTTAAAGGTAGATATACTGCTTCCTCATATAATATGTGTGCTACTTCAATTAATTTGGTGGACCTCCAAAACTATTTAATTTAATCAAACCAGGTGCACCATTCCGAAGACGTGCCGTAGGCACGTGTCAATGGGCAAACCTAGTATATATATATATATATACAATGTCAGAATGGGTATAGGGAGTTCTATTAGCTTGGTCCTATAGGATTTGGGCCATATGGATGAGAAGAGTGGAGGCTGGTGCTCGGGTTGGTGGGGCCCAGGCCTTTGCTGACGTGGAGGAAGTGAAGGAGGGGAGTTGTGTGTTGTGTGTGTGTGCATGTTGCACGTGCACGTGCTTTGGGTGTGTTGTGTTCGGTTGTGGCTTTATCCCACATCGGTGGAAGTGAATGAGTTGTGTGTATATATATAATTAGGCCCATGATCAAGAGGCACCGAATGGTTATGACACTTTTTTGTGAGGTACGCTTGTGGTGGGCAGTTGTTAGGATCTATTTTTTGCGTGTGCACACGTGCAGTTGTTTGCACAGCTAAGCGGGGCTCGGGGCGTTACCAATGGTATCAAAGCCGACTTTCAAAACAGATCGTGGGTAAGAGTGGGTTAGAGATACGACTGAGCAATGCCAGTGGTCCCGGGTAGGGGGGCTTGATAGCAGAATCAGGGTACTCCACTCCACATCGGATAGAAAGGGATCCTGTGCTAGATTGCAAGCCTCAGGGATTAACAAGGATGCTGAGTTCTTAAGGGGGGGGGGGGGTGTAACACCCCGTATTTAAGATTATATATATAATATTATATTGGGTGAATATATATATATATATATATATATATATATATATATATATATATATATATATATATATATATATATATAGTGAGAAGGGGGTAGTTGGGCCTATAGGGGTTTCTATGGGCCTTGGTGCATGGAGATGTGTCCATATGATGTGAATGAGAAGAGGAGTGGCTGCTTTGGTGGTAGGGCTCGGTTCCTTGATGACGTGGAAGATATGAGAGAAAATGCATGTGTGTGTGTGATGTACGTGCTTGATGTGTAGCCAGGGGAGTTGTGTGTTGTGTGTGTGTGTTTGCTGGTGCATTGCACGTGCACGTGCTTTGGGGTGTGTTATGTTGGGTTGTGGCTTTATCCCACATCGGTGGAGTTGAATAAATAATGTGTGTATATATAATTTGGCCCATGATCAAGAGGCAGAGGATAGTTTTGATATCTTTTGTGAGGTACGCCTATGGTGGGCAGTTGTTAGGATCTATTTTTTGAGTTTTTGTACGTGTAGTCACGTGCGCAGCTGAGTGGGGCTCAGGTTTCGGGATGTAACAAACAATACAACCCTACCCGGGACCTGTACATCTGCTACCTCCATTTCATGCGTACATCTAACCCACTCTTACCCACGATCGATTTCAAAAGTCGGCTCTGATACCATTTCTAACGTCCCGAACTTGGCTCAGCTGCGAACGCGACTATACGTGCGCGCACGCGAACAAAAGAAGTCCTAACAACTGTCCACCATAGGCTTACCTCACAAAAGGTGCTATAGCTTGTAGGTACCTCTTGCTCCTTGGCAAATATTATATACACACTCTAATCCTCTCTCTTATGGTCAATATTGGACCACTTGAATCCCACACACCACGATGCATGGCTTGATCAGAGCCATTCTGGCCACATATCGAGCACGTGCATCAAACACACACACACACCCTCATTTTCTCTCCTATCTTCCACGTCATCAAGGAACCGGGGCGCACCCCCAAAGCAGCCACTCCTCTTCTTATTCACATCATATGGCCAAATCTCCATGCACCAAGGCCCATAGAAACCCCAATAGGCCTAACTACCCCCTTCTTACTTATTATTATTATTATTATTATTATTATTATTATTATTATTATTATTATATATATATACTTTTATGTAGGGGGCGTTACATTTTCTTTGTTAGAGTACTAGAGGTTCGGAGATTATTGCATAGTTATCAATGAACTTTCATCAATACCCTGCTAGATCTAAGAATCCTCTTAATGCCTTAATAGACTTAGGAATTGTCAAATTATTCACTGCAGACACCTTGCTAGGATCTACCACTACCCCAGTATCTGACACACTGTGTCCAAGATATGCCATCTCTCTTTGTCCAAACACACACTTCTTCAATTTAACCTGCAAAGAGTTCTCCTTCAACAATCGCACCACCTATCTCAAGTGTTGTACATACTTAGTCCTTCATTTGTTGTAGACAAGAATGTCATCAAAGACCACTAGTACCAACTCCCTCAAGTAGGGTTTAAACACTGCATTCATGGGGAATTGAAAGGTGGACGAAGCATTAGTCAAGCCAAATGGCATGACCACATATTCATAATGCCCTTCATGGGTTTTGAAGCTGTTTTGTCTATGTCTTCCTTCTTCATTCTTATATGGTGATACTCACTCCTTAAATCCAACTTACTAAATACCACACACCCCTGTAATTCATCTAAAAATTCATCAATTGCAGGTATGCAAAACTTATCTTTGACTGTCATCTTATTGAGGACTCTATAATCCACACACATCCTCCAAGACCCATGAGACTTCTTCACCATGACCACATGAGATGCATAAGAGCTTGAACAGGGCTTAATTACACAATTTTGCAGCATTTCTCTGACCAACTTCTCTATTTCATTGTTGTTGTGCCAGGGATGCTTGTATGGCCTCAAGCTCACTGGTTTGTGCAGCAAGATGCAAGAGAACCTTATGATCATATGCTCTAACTGGTGGAAGGGTAGTTTTCTCTTGAAATACTTCTTCAAACTCTCTAAGGACCTAAGAGAGATCCTCTAGAAAACTGGAATGTGAAGTTTCATTGCTTACAACTACAATTACTTGTAGCAGTAGTCCCTTCTTCATGTACATGAGAGTTTTCAACATGAACTTAGATGAAGTCACATCAATCTGCTTGTTATTAACACCCCTCAACACGTTGATCTCCCCTTCTTGCTCAAAGTGCATAGAGTTGTCTTTAAAACTCAGCCACATTCCCTCCATTGTGTTCACCCACTGAGCTCCCAACACCATATGACTGGTTTCGAAAGGGAGGATGTAAAAGTTTGCCTTGATAGTCACCCCTTGAAACACAATCTCCACATTCTCACAAAGACCATACTTCAATTTCTCACCCCAGCAATTGTGACTTCAAAATTTACTCTCCTAGTATCAGACAATTTAACACTCTTAACAATTTGTGTTCCGAGTAGATCTAGTTTCAAATACACTTCCCTTTATAGTTGGGGAACCTCATATCCTTTAATAGTCTCTAGATACATGGTTGGGTGAGTTGATTCAATGATCTCAATATGCAGTGGAGTCCTCCTTCTAACTTGTTATTAATATCTAAGGCTTCATCGATTTTTACCTCCACCACACGGGGTTGTGTGCTCTCCAAATCCCTTCAATTTGCATCATAGATATAACCTTTCACATGTGCCCTCTCACACTCTTTTCATCACACCTAAAACATAAACTCTGAGCTCACTTCTTTGCCAAAATCTTGTCAAATTGTATCTGCTTGAGTGTCTCAGGTACAATAGCTTTACTGCCAGCTGCAGGTGGAGTTTGAACTCCTTGAGAATAAGGAGTGTATCCTAGTTTATTACTTGAGCTTTGGAACATAGCAACTTTTCTTTGGCACATCAGTAGAGTCTCCTTGCTTGAGCTTCTCGATATGCACTTGTAACTGTAAGGGGGTGTTTAAGAATCACTTCTTGTTGGATCTCCTCCTTCAGTCCAGATACAAAACAGTCTGCTAGAATAGGCATAGCTAAGGGTTTGTTCAGGTGACTGTATTTGATGAACTCCTAATGGAACTCATGAACAATTTCAGTTTGTCGTAGTTTGAGCAATGTCACAGTTGGATTGTGGAGCTCAGCACTACTAAATTGCAGCAGCATATCTCTTTCTTGAGAGTTTCCCAACACACCTCAGCCACATACTGTCTCTTGAACAACCTCCACCGCATGAGAGCATCATCTCTCAAAAAATACACACAGAAATCTACATGATGATTCTCCTCAATCTTTTGGGTATCAAAATGATGCTCCGTGAAAAAAAAAACAAAATCAATTAGTGATATCACCACTTTCATAAAAAATTGGAATCTCAAGCTTAGTATGCTTAGGAAAGATGGAGTCATACTGGTCATACCCTTCTTCATCATTCCTTCCCCACCATCGATTTGGGCTTGGTCTCCAAAGCTGCGTAGGCAGGGGTGAATTGGTTCTTTTCGGACCAGTGGTTGCTCCCAACCAGTCACAATTACCCCGCTCAACCAACGACATCAACCTTTGCATGAAGGCCCAAATCTCATCTTTTGGCGACTGAATACTTGTGAATTGTGATGGGTGATTCCCTACAAAGACCTTAATGTTCTCCATCCTTTGCTCCAGATTGGTCGACTTGTGAGGATCAATACCGCCAAGGGTTGACCCTCGCGTCATCGAGCTTGGTGATCCAAGTCCAGAATGAGATGCAGACTCAACAATTGATGAGCGCTCGATCTGCTCCTTCAGATTCACAGGGTTGCAAGGCTCTCATACCATTGATGTGGTTCCAAACCTGATCGGCGGTGGATGTTTCGTGCTTCTCAATGACCATCGGTACTACCGGCGGTGGTATTGAATTAAACAAAAAAAAGAAAGAACAATAGAAAAAGAAAGAACAATATTAATTCATATTATAAAAAAAAAAGAAATGGGATTTCAATTAGGAATTTAAGAGCAGTGCTCTCCCTTGCTTTTCATCTTTCAATCGGGTGCTTCTATGTAGCACGTGCATTGCCCATAATAACAAAGGAAAAGAAATAACCACCTAACTAACTACACTGTAGTTGGGACCCGCCACTAAATAAACTCCACTCATAGGCTGCTACTTGCCACATGTATAGCCCTTGAAGTTTACTTAGAGGGCCTTATTACAAAAAGACTAGGTTATTTCCAGAAAACTCCTCGAAAGAAAGATAGTTCTCCAGGGACTGAAATGTGAGTTCAGGGTTGGTACGCAAGGATATGCACATCTTAAGATATAGCTTGCAGAGCTGTATTAGAGCCATCGTCGATGGTGGTAGGGGTGGCATTTGGACCGGGCTGGGCCGGGCTAGGGGGGAAATGTGAGGCCCGGACCTGGCCCCCGGCCCCAAGGGTGGGGGTTGGCCGGGCCAGGCCGGTTCGCGGGCCGTGCCGATTTTTGAGTATATTTAAAAAAAAAACAAAAATCAAGTATTAAATAGTAATTTCATAACAATTGCAAAGAAAAAATAAATAAAAGAAATTAAAAGCAAATTTAAATTGATTTAATAAATTAAAATTGTTAAATAAAATGAAGTTCATGAATAATATTTCATACAAATTAGATCAAATTACAAAACAATGGAATTATTTGAATTTAGAGATCGAGATGACCTGTATTTACATTGAAGAGAAGGCATTGGACTATTGTCGTGCACGTCTACTTAACCTAAATATAGAATGTCATCCCCCTAAATTTTCCAATTTTTTACAATATATTATACAACATTTTAATGTAAATTGACTAAATCTTGTTGTTCATTCTTCGCAATTTATTGAGCCAGCTTGTGCTTCATGTAAATCTTGGGTCCTCTCTTCCACTTTCAACCAATCTTCGACCATAGCAGCATCTCCAAATTTTTTGCAGTCAATTGATTCCTGTTCGGGCTCATTATCCTGCCACCAAGAGAAAAAATACTTTTCGATGTAAGAGTTGACACCGGTGTTTTTAGCAAATCTCTAGCCATACGAGAAAAAAAATTAAAAATAACTTCATTGCTCTTCCAAAACTGTAACACATCTACTTCATCATCAATTGAACTTTATGCATTATACCAATTCAACTCATTTGGTGAATTGGTTCTTGGTATTTTTGATTTAATAAGATTTAAAACACTACTAGTTGCATAGCTCTTTCCTTTTGATAATTTGGAAGAAGAAGAAGAATCAACATTTTGGTTTGTGTTTGTGTAGAGTTAGATGAATAAAGTCTATCATAAGTATCAAATAAACTAGTCAAAATATGCTCAAAATGATGAGTAAAAACAACATGATCAAAATATTGTATTGCATCGTGTGGGGCATGTGTAAAAAATTTCAATTAATTTTTTGTGCCATCTAATTTAATCATGTGATTCATTACACTAGCTACACTATAACATAGGAAGTGGATGAAAATATTTTAAAATTTTAATATATGCCGCATTAACCATATCACCAATAAAAGGGTCATTTATCAAATCTTTAATTGTTGTCATCATAGTGACAATTTCAAGTAAAATACCATTAGATGTAGATGTATATGTTTTTGAAAATTGCAAAGTAGCATCGTTAAAAGGTTCTAAAAATTTATACAAACTATCGGCAAAAAATCAAAAATCATCATCTAACATATAATTTTGCATACCCATTGCAACACAAAAATCTCTAAGATTAAAACAATATTGAAGAACAACACCTAATTAATCAAATGTAGAATTTCAACGATGTCTAACATCTTTAGGAAAACGTTTATATATAATTCCCCTAAGTTTATACTAATCATGAAAAAATTGATATATTGGACCACTCAATGTAATATAATGAACACAATCTCTTATTGTATCAAGTTTATCGTGTCCATATTTTAGTGCATTTTGTACACAAAGATTTAAAATATGACAAACACACCTAACATGAAAAATTTCCGGTTCTATAGGATCTAAAATAATTTTTAAATTATTAATTACCGTAGTATTATTAGAGGCGTTATCAAAGAAAGTAGACAATGTTTAAAAGAAATTTAAAAGAAACAAAGAATTTAAAACAAATGTATGAAACAACTAAATGTATGATAATTAAATTAAAGGAAACAATAAAATTTAAAAGGAACAACAATCTATCTCAACTATAAAAAAAACAATAATAACAAGAACTAATGAGTAGTGTATGTATGTTTACCAAATTTATAAATAAAATCTAAAAAAGTGAGAGGAAGAAGTTCAAGAAAACCCAAACTAATTAAGAGATATAGATGAGAATAATCAACTATGTTAAATCTACAAATTAAACATATACTAAAATACCGTATGAGTGTTTGAAGTTTGAAGAATGAAAGCTGAGAGAGTTGAGACTTGAGAGCTTGTAGTACTGTTGTTGAATGTTGTTGTAAATTGTTGTTGATTATTGATCCTTGCAAAATGTAGTAGAAACTTGATTTGTTGAGAGGTAATAGAGAGATTTGAGAGATAGATTTCAGTGAATTAGTAAAGAGAAATGAAAGAAATAATGTTGTATATATAGAATATGTTTTTTTTTATTTTGCATCAAAATATTTACATATATAGAATCCACTATTTGAATGTTCAACTATCTTCGGGCAAAACTCAAAGGACTTTCAAAAATCATATAAATTAATATACTTATCAGAAAATGGATTTCTTAGTTTCATATAAAACATAAAGGAGTCTACTATAACTTTCTAGTTAAGATCATTAAAATTCATCCACAATTAATTCGTCAAAATCTATTTGCAAATCAATAGGTTCAGATTCCAGAAACTACATCTCTTACTAATAAAAATCACCTAAAATCTCATACCTCATGAAAAATTGATTTCTTAGACTCGAAAAAAAGATTAATGAATCTACTTCAAATTCTTAGTTCTGAGTTTCCTCAAAATACTACATATAAGGGGTTAAAAAGATAAAAAACCGGAAGGTCTATAAATTTTTAGAAACTAGATAAAACTGCCAACCAGTACTAAGTTCGGATTTATTTAAAATACTAAATGACATCCAAAAATCATGAAATTTTGAGGATATGTTCAAGACATATACAACATACACATAAAAGTTTAGCTTTAGATTCCATCTAACTAAAGAGAAATGATTTTCTGAAGTGAGACAAACTCAGGACAAAAATTATAAAAATGTTTCTAAGTTAGCCATATCGTACTTTCACACAATTAACTAACAACAAATAATCTAAAAAACAATCAACACATAATCTAAGCATGAATACCCAATTTATATAGATTATCTAGCATGCAAAATCTACAGGAACAAATTAGAAAGTTAACATCCACCAAATCATTTTCCATAAGCTCGAGTTGGTGTAGCTATTATGATGTCGATAATCTATATAAATGATGAACGCCCCTCACAAGAGTTAAAGAATTTGAATTGTATGTAATACCCCATATTTCCAAGTGTATGTGCATATTTATGAGTATGATATATATACTAGGCAGTTAAAATTAGATTTTGAAACTAATCGGCCTAGGAGCGATTAGTGAATAATCGGTTAATCGGATATATATATATATATATATATATATATATATATATATATATATATAAAATTAAAAAAATGATCTATTCCCATTATGTAGCAACCATAAATCCTAACACAAAACTATTATGAGATAATCAAGTACGAACATATAGTTATAGAAAAAAAAAGTACTTGGTTTGAGCCGAGTTTGAATTCTGGATGTGGGCCGAGTTGGTTTTTTTGTCGGTTCTAGCAAACAAAAACAACCGGGGAGGAGCTGCACGAGCAACAAGAGGAGGTGCAACAGATGCGGCTAGGCTGGATCAAGTTTGGGTTTGCTAGAGGAAGAAAATAATTGGTTTGAGTTTGGGTTTTTGTAAGGAAGAAGAAGAGAGCGGCGACGGTTCAGATTTGGCTTTGCGCGATGACCAGAACAAGTTTGGATTTTGGATTTGGATTTGAGTTTGGGCCGGATTGAGCCCAAATAATGCAAACGAGCATGAAAATTAAAGGAAGGGATTTAATCGGTTAATCAGTCACTTAAAATTGGTCTATTAACCTACTAATCGACCGATTATAACTGGTTAAATCGCTAATTATTGAAAATTTGAAATTGCCAAAAAAATTTATCGTTTAGTCCCCGATTAGCGATTAATCGGGGATTAATCAGATTTTAACTGCTTAGTATATATATATATATATATATATATATATATGGTCGTGTGAGTGTGGGCCTATTGAAAATTATAAACCCAATTGGAAATGGATGAGAAAGGAAGTGGCTGGTTGTGCATGAATGTGGGACCGGAAGTTGCATGAAGAGTTGTTTGCATGGCTTCATGTGATGGGGCATACACAGCACGTGACTGAGGTGTGTGTGGGAGTAATATGGAAAAGATAGTCCCACATCGGTTGAAGGTAGAGAATATGAGTGTTTATATAATAGAGCCTATGATCAAAGAGTACCTAAAAGCTATAATATTTTTTTTTGAGGCAGTGCCCTGTGGTGGACGTGGTTAGGTTTTGTTTTAGGCGTCGCGTATGCATGCATAGGCGCATAGGGAGCTGAGCGGGGCTCGGGGGTTAGTAGACTCATTTAGGTTTCATATGAAACTAAGAAATCTATTTTCTAATTAGTATCTTAATTTATATGATTTTTTTGCAAGGACCATTGAGTTGCTATCAAAAGATAGTTGAACATTCATATAGTGGATTATATATATATATATATATATATATATATATATATATATATATATATATATATATATATATATATATATATATATATATATATTGTTACCATAAAAAGAAGTTGATAAAGAAATGGGCTTGAGGTATTGGTTAGTGCCCTGTGGTAGGGACGTGGTTAGATTTTGTTTTAGGCGTCACGTAGACGTGTACGGAGCTGAGCGGGGCTCAGGGCGTTACAAATGGTATCAGAGCTTGGTTAGACAAGATGACTATAAGTGATCGAAAGTGTGATCAGGGGTTCTCACAGTATGATTTGTGGCAAAGCATTAGCTCTTACTTTGACATGTCCAGGTTGGCTAGCCATCGATGTCAATGCAACAGTCGAGAGGCTGTTGGCGTAAATTAAGCTGTGAGGTTACCTTTTTGGCCATTATCGTTCTGGGTGACAGGCGGGAGTAGACACAGAGTGGTATCAGAGCCTGTTTTCGACACCGATGGTGGGTAAGAGTGGCTTAGATGTACATTCGGCACTCTTAATGAAAGATTGAAGAGTAGACTCCCAACTTCAAAACGATTACACAGCCGAAGATTTTAGGATTTTTTTGTTTAAAGGGTTTAGGGTTTTCGGAGTCGAAGTGGGGAAGGAAAGAATCGCAAGTGAAAAGGGGAAGAAGAGGGGTTTTTCGATTATAGGAACCTGTGCAAAACGATAATAATTGATGCCGTTATTGTGAAAAACGGCATCAATATTATCTATGCCGTTCTCTTAGAGAACGGCATCAGTTGCTTTCAATTTGTAATTCTCTCTCGAGCCACAATTGATACTGTAGAGATCTATAGACAAAAAATAACTTATGCCGTTATTGGGAATAACGACATGACAATTTTTTCAAAAAGAGAAGCCGTTATTGGGAAGAACGGCATAGAAATAGCTGATGCCATTTTTCCCAATAACGTTTGTTGCTGACATGTGACAAACAAGGACATCTCGCTAATTATTTTCGAAAGTAGGATAGGTCACTAATTATTTTCAAAAAAGATGGCATTTCGGCAAAATTTTCATAAATGGGACCCTCCTGCCTTCTCTATTAAACCCACCACCAATAGCCCTACCTCCTCTCCTCTCCTCTCCTCTCATCATCATCATCATCATCATCATCAAAATCGATCATGGGCTCAGTAACTCAAGTAACGGCCTCCTCCTCCTTAGATGAGGAATCACACATGATGTATGCCTTCCAACTCACCAGCTACTCCGTCCTCCCTATGACTCTCAAAGCCGCCATTGAACTCGACCTCCTCGAAATCATCGCAAAAGCTGGGCCTAATGCTCACCTGTCTCCATCTGAGATTGCTGCTTGGTTGCCAGCTGAGAAGAACCCACAAGCTGCAGTCATGTTGGATAGGATTTTGAGGCTGTTGGCAGCCTACGATGTTTTGAACTGTACAGTTGATACATGTAGTGAGGGTAAGGTTGAGAGGAAGTATGGGGCTGCCCCTGTGTTGAAGTACTTGACCAAGAATTTGGATGGGGTTTCCTTGGGTGCTCTTTCACTCATGGGCCACGACAAGATCCACATATAGTGCTGGTACCATTCTGTGCAACTACCTGTTAATTCTTGTTTCATTATTTCTTATTAGGGTAAAAGGGATATGAGCAACTTGCTCATTTAATAAATGAGCAATTGATTATGTGGCATGCATGTGATACATTAGACAACTAACTATTTTAAGGCTTTTCCAATCACATGTTTGTCATATCATCAATTGCTTAATTATTAAATGAGCAAGTTGCTCATACCCCTTTCTCCCTTCTTATTAATATAATACAGTGATGCCTTTGACATTTTTGGTATTCGATTTTGATATTGAAAATTTTGAACCATGATTACTTGTTATGGTCATGTTTCAAAAACGATGTATCATATCAGAATTTTTGCTTCTCAGTGCTTTTGAGTGGTACTCATAAATGACATGCCGTATCTAATTTCAATACAAAATCTATGCATTCTTCTCAGTGGAAATATTTCATTAATTTTCTTTCAACACATTTGTTTAGTAAACTTTTGACATAGCAATTTAGTATGTAAGAATAGGAATGGACTTGAGATCCCCTGTTTTTTGTGTAGGAAATATGATTGATTGCCTTATGGTAGCATCTGTACGGATTAGGATGTAGATTTATGAATTCATAATCCGTTTCTAAGTGACTTAATTAAATCTTCTAATAAAAATTAAGTATAAAGTTTTGTATATAATTGTTTTACCTCTTTGATTTATATTGTACAGGTACTACTTGAAAGATGCAGTATTGGATGGAGGCATCCCATTCAATAAGGCCTATGGAATGACTGCATTCGAGTACTACGGTAAAGACCCTCGATTCAACAAGCTCTTTAATGAAGGTATGAGAAGTCACTCAACAATTATTACCAAGAATCTCCTTGAAATGTACATGGGCTTTAGCGACCTCAAAGTGCTTGTCGATGTTGCTGGTGGTGTCGGAGGAACCATCGGTATGATCATCAAGAAATATCCTCACATTAAAGGGATTAATTTCGACCTGCTTCATGTGATCTCAGAGGCACCAATTATTCCCGGTAATTGATTTTAGTTTCCCACCATCTGATCTACTTATATATTTCTCCTGCATTCCATATGATCTTCATTTTACATATACTAGTAATCACGAAATCTGGAGTTGATATTAGTAAGAAAATGACACATGATAAGATCCATAATAAATAATCGATACTGTTCATATTAATTTACATATTATAATATCTGTGTGTTTAAAGCAATTAATTTGAACATTTTTTAAAATCTTATTTGGCACCTGCCTGCTATGTTTATCATTTGTATTTGCACATAAATGAAATTTGAGTTGGACTAACATAAGAATTTGGTGGTACAGGAGTGGAGCATATTGGTGGAGACATGTTTGAAGGTGTTCCAAGTGGGGATGGAAAATTTTGCCGAAATGCCCTCTTTTTTGAAAATAATTAGCGACCTACCCTTGTGTCGAAAACATTTAGCGACTTGCCCTTGTCTGTGACACGTCAGCAACAAACATTATTGGAAAAAACGGCATCAGCTATTTGTATGCCGTTATTCCCAATAACGGCATCGCTTTGTGAAAAAATTGTCATGCCGTTATCCCCAATAACGGCATTGCTTATTTTTTGTATAGATCTCTACTGTATCAACATTGACTCGAGATTGGAACGCAAAAAAGAAAATAACTGATGCCGTTATTCTGGAGAACGGCATCATTTATACTGATGCCGTGTTCCACAATAACGGCATCAGTTATTATCTGTTTGCACAACTCCCTATAATCGAAAAACCCCTTCAAAACCCCTTTTCTTCCCCTTCTGATTCGTAAAACGCATCTCCCTCGCATCACTCCTTTTACCCACAAACCCTAGATCTCATAATCAAAAAATTTCAACCATTTGAGTCCTATAAAATTCCATACATCCTACCTCCTCACTCCCACTCTCATTTTCAGTCTTCCTCAACAACGAAATTTGTGGTTTTTTTGGTTTAATTTGAAAGGTATTATCATCTTAACCTTATGTTTGATTTTTATTTCAATGTTTTGTTTATTTTGAGTAGTGAATGACTTGAATATGTTTTAATTTTTATGCATAGGTATGGAATTTGATATCCCTATTTGGTTATATTATGGGGGTGAAGTAATTAAGGATCCAAAAATTGGATATTCTTATAGTGATGTTGATCCGGTAATTATTTGGGCTACCCCCAATTTTGGTTACTCAGAATTAATAGATAAGATATATAAAGTAACCAATTGGGACAGAAGTGAAATGAGTCTGAAACTGAGAGCCCGTTATTCTGCTGGTAAAGGGGATGGGCAGTACTTCATGTTGGTACCCATAGACAGTGACAGTTCTCTGAGGTCTGTCTTGCTTAGGACACTTCATCCAAGTTGTGGTTGGAATATAGTTGAGTTATATATTGATCAAACGAGGCTTCCAAATACTACAAGAGTTGTTATCGAAGGTCCAAGGCCCACTAGGATTTTGAGACCATCTGAAGAGTCACACGCAAGGATTTCAAATACTATTGGAGATACTAACACATCTCCAACGGTACAGGAGGTCTCGTGCCAATTCTTTGCATGCCTTATTGGCATTGCTCTTCAAGACATTCACATATTTTCTAGCCATATCCCATGTGCTTTCGATCTATAATAGTAAACCATATATGTTGTAAGTAAAGATGCATAAGTAAAATTAATCGAAATAATTGAAATTCAACAAACAAACTAATTTACCATTATACGGTATGATGAAGCTTTCGGTTGATACATCGGTTGTGATGATGAAAATGCCGGTGGTAGTTCAACCTAGGGCGTGGGTATCGGTTGTTGGATACCCGCTGGAAAATCCGTTTTTGGCGCGATTTACAGTCTAGTTATGCGACGGTACCAGGCCATATAAGCTGTGTGCATTGATCCGTCATACGGACGTTCAATACCCTCAACTAACAACTCATACCTCCACTCATTCCATGATCCTACATAAGTGCGGTGGTGATCGGCCCAATCCATGTTCGGTAAACGACCTTGGCCCGTGATGTTGTGTAGTCTACGATCGTATAATGAGTTCACGGGAACGGGTTGTTGTGCATTGAATTGGCGAAGAATACGGCCGGGGTAATAAAACTCCACAATTGAGAAGTTCACTAGTGGAGCTAGGGTCAACCACAACTGTGCATTGGCAGTGCAAATGGGTGGTAGATGTTGCAGCCGATCATATGTGTACGGGGTCCAATTGACGAGCTCTTCCCTCAATTGATCTAGTTCGTCCCTATAATAGGTGAGGACACCACGTGGGTTATCCTTCCATGTACGCTTTCCCGCCCAGTAGGCACCGAGAGGAGCTCTCAGCACAGGATTATCCTGGATTACTCTCCAACTCTCTGATAGTACCGTGACACGGGGTCGGCCGAGGTGTATTCTTTTCCAACACCATATTTGCAAGATGGACATCGGCCCGGTCATTTGAATCGACCCCATCGAACAGTTGCAGAGTGCACGGTAAAGGGAGGCTAGAGCCGCACTTCCCCAACTATACCGGCCAGCTGTCTGCAGGTTAGCTATCAGTGGAAGGTACATGAGGTGGACTACGTCACCTGAAGAGTTAGGGAATAGAATCCCTCCAATCATCGACAGTAGGTATGCGCGCGTATAGTTCTGGATTTGGATGTCCGTCGGTACTTCTGGCATTCGATGAGGGAAACTATCGTCAAGGTATGAATGTCTAATGGATTCCCCAACCTATATGCCGTGGTCCTCTTCAGGCACCGTCAAGCCCAACTAATCTCGTACCAGTGCAACCTTGTTAAACATCAAATTGCCGGTGACGACCACCCCGTCAATTGGAAGACCCGAAATCACCGCTACATCTTGTAGGGTGACCGTCATCTCACCGCACGGTAAGTGAAAGGTGTGTGTCTCCGGCCTCCATCGCTCTACAAGTGCGGTAAGTAGGGCGTGATCACACTTTATTTTGGCCAGCTTTGACATCCCGTTAAATCCACTGCTAACCAAATAATTCTCCATAGCAATACAGCGGGGGATCACAGGCATGATCTTGTGCATTCGGAAACTCATCTTCTCTACATCCCCGGTCCAAACGGCCTGTGATCTGTGCTCTTCTTGCAGATATAGAACAGTAGGATCTAATGGACCCGGATGTCCCCGTGGTCCAAATGAAGAAGTAGAAGAAGCACCAACACCATGCGAAGAAGATGGTTGTGCAGGATCCATTGGCCTGTACACATTAACAAACACTAATCAACAACATTTTCAGTAGAAATTTTTTCAAAATAAAGTACTTCAATATTTAAGATTTTGTGCTTCTCAAAAATTCAACATTTAGTAAACCCTACTTCACTAACAATACTTCCAAAATTACTACTTCAATAACACTAATCTACAATACTTGTACTATACTACATATCATACTATAAAAATCAACTATACACAATACAAATTAGGGTTTTTGGTTACTTACAATAATTTCGGATTCGGAATGATGAGGAACTCTGAATGAAGGATTGAAGAGTAGACTCCCAAATAGAAGTCAATTACACACCGAAGATCTTGTGGATTTTTTTTTTAGAGCGTTTAGGGTTTTCGGTGTGGAAACTCTGAAGGAACGAATCGAAGTGAAGAGGGGAAGAAGGAGGGGGTTTTCGATTATAGGGACTAGTGCAAAAAGAAAAGAACTGATGCCGTTATTCTGAAACACGACATCAGTATGTTGAACACTTGAAGAGAGCTTCTTTGTTTGATCACTTGGAGGAGTTGAAGACTTGAAGATGTAGTTGAATGTTAAATTCGATACGATCAAAATTTGTCGTTTGATCGTTTATATGTTGCTACCTTCTTTGTTCAATTGTTCACATAAATTGAAATGAATTGAGTAATAATAGTAGAGAGAGTAAGTGAGTAAGATGTGAAATTTTAGTTTGGGTTTTAGGGGTATAAATAGGGAAAAATAAAAAAAAAGCAAAGAAAAAACCAAAAAAAAAAAACAACGGCTAAAAGAGCCGTTAAGTGCTCTCGGTAAGAGGGTTAGGCCCGTTGGACCAGCGGGTCGAACATACTGGTCCAACGGTTCTCAACCCGCGGGTCGAACCGCGGGTTCGCCACTGTAGACCGGGTTTACATTAGCGGGTTAGACCTGAACCAGTTACTCACGGGCCGGGTTATGCGGGCGGCTCGCGGGCGGGTCACGGGTCAACCCGGCCCATTTTCCATCCCTATATACACATGGTATATACACATGATAAGATCCATAAAAAGTAATTGATACCGTTCATATTAATTTACATATTATAATAATTGTATGCATAAAAGAAACAACGAATTTGAACATTTTAAAAAAATTTATTTGGCACCTGTCGACTATGTTTGTCCTTTGTATTTGCACATAAACGACATTTGAGTTGGACTAACATACTAATATGGTGATACAGGAGTGGAGCACATTGATGGAGACATGTTTGAAAGTTTTCCAAGTGGGGATGCCATTTTAATGAAGGTGAGCCACACAGAAGCTGCCAAGTCATTTGATTCTTCTCTTTTAGAATTTGCTGAATTTTTTAGTGGACTTAAATAGGATTCAAGAAAAGTTGTATATAACTTAACCTATTAGAAAATAATTGCAGTCGATTCTTCATGATTGGAGCGACGAACACTGCCCGAAGCTACTGCAAAATTGCTAGAAGGCCCTACCTGAGAATGGAAAGGTGATCCTTGTGGAGGGAATCCTCCCAGTGAACTCTGAGCCCACACCTATGGCCCAATTCATGTTCCACTTGGACATGTTCATGTTGGCCCAATACCCAGGGGGCAAAGAGAGGACCGAGAAGGAGTTTGAGTCTCTAGCCAAAGGGGCATGGTTCTCTGTATCCAAAGTTGTCTGCGGATACGCCAATTCTTGGGTAATTGAGTTGTACAAGTAGATCGATGCACCTACAGTGTGCTTGTCAATGTGTGATGCATGCATATATACAGTTGAAAATTATGTTGATTGTGGAGGCCATATTACTGCATTCCTTGATAATGTTTTGGTTTGAAGCTTGTGCTAAGTAAGTTCCTTTTCTATTTATACTACAATATAATGTCTGTTGTTGGCTTTGAGTAATGAATAAGGAAGTTTTTTTTCTTTTTCTTTTTTCTTTTTGAGCAAAATTAAATATGTGAAAGTTTCATACTTTGGGCTCTAACATCGTCAATATGCATGGACCAAAGTGTGCCATATATATATATAAGTCAAGAAAATTGAAAATAAGAACAATTTGTCAATGATAAAATGTGAAAACCAATAGTATGGAAGCCTTTTGTATGTAACATGGGCTTAGTTTGGGCTTAAATCCATAGGAAAATGGATCTCATTAGAGGGGAAAAAAAACGAAGTTCGAATACAAATTTTGGATACAAAACTTTGCTAAGGATGAGATTTTTGAGCTTTATGTTGTTGCTCTAGGCACTTAACCTATCTCATGTAACCAAGTTAAAGGTGAAATTAACCTATTCATACCGGTACTTGTTTCTTGTATGTCTGCAACAATGAGCTTACCAAGATCGTAAGTTAACCATGTCGATCTTTAAGAAGATGTTAAAACTGTTAAACAAGATATACAGTGTAAAGAAGCTGAAAAGTTACCAAGTTTGAAGTATAATTGCAGTCTCTTCGTTCTCTGCCTCCCGACTATGAATATTAATTAATATTTCAATATAGCTCAGCAATATAAATTTCAAAACATTCATCTATTTGTTGTCTATTACCTTATATAATAGGAATTGCTTACTGAACTAAGTTTTGACAATTCTCGTATCACTGGATTTTAATGAATCGATAGAAATTTCTCATTGACTCTTTCAATAAAATCCATATATGGATCATGCATTATGATTTGATATTGAATTTGCTCAATTACTAAGGGTGTTTTGTTCGTTGCAACTGCATTGGAGTTGCAATTGCAATTGAAATTTGAAAAGTTTTTTCCTTAAAATCTTTGCACCCCATTACAAACATATTTCCTACTATTCGACAAAAAATTCCACAGCCATGTATGATAAGCTTTTGTCTCTAATATTTTCTCCAATAGGTGTTTGAGGGACTTGTGATTTGTTCTGATAAAAAGCTCTCTGCCCAGCAGATATGCCTCAATTTCTTCACTGCTAAGAAAATTGCAAGCATCTCATTCTCATAAGTGGAGAGATACATGCCCTTACCCTTGAACTCCTTGCTCAAGAAAGCTATGGGAAGCAGATGCTGCATAAGAATTGCCCCAATTTTAGTACCAACTGCATAACACCCGAAGACAAACTTCTCAGCAAAGTTAGGAAATTTGTGCACTGGTGGTGTAGTTAGGGAGCCTTGAGAGCTTCTAAAGCGGTTTAAGCAACTACAGACCACTTGAAAGATCCTTTCTGTAACGTCCCGTACTTAAGAGTATAAATATAGTATTATATTGAAAATATAATAATAATAATAATAATATATATATATATATATATATATATATATATATATATATATATATATTTAAAATAAGTGCGAAGGGGTATAGGGCGTTCTATAGGCTTGGTCCTATGGGATTTAGGCCATATGGATGAGTTGGGTGGAGGCTGGTTGTACTTGGGTTGGTGGGGCCTAGGGATGGCAACCGGAACCGGCTGACCCGTGACCTGCCCGTGACCCGCTCGCCAAAACATGGCCCGCTCAAATACGTTTCGGGTCCGAGTCAAACCTGTGATTCTTTGCGGGTCAACCCGGGTCATCTAATAAGGGTTTCCAACCTGTTGAAACCAGCCCGTGAACCCGGTGAATAGTGATGAACCCGCCCACCAACCCACGGGTTTCGAACCATTAGATCCGTACGGGCCAAACGTTTGACCCGCGGGTCCAACGGACGAAAAACAGACCGTTGGCTATTCTAGCCCTTTTTGTTTTATTGTTTTTTTTTTATTGTTTCCCTATCAATACCCCTTAAACCAAATCTAAAAATTTTACACTTAATTCTCTTACTCTCTCTACTACTACTACTCAATTAAAAAACAGACCGCGGGTTTCAAACCGTTGGCTATTCTAGCCGTTGGCCAAAACTCAATTTTTTTTGAAATTTTGTCAACAAAGAAGCTAGCAACATAGAAGCGACAAATTCCGATCGTATCGAATTCAATATTCAACTACGTCTTCAAGTCTTCAACTCCTCCAAGGCTCCAACAAAGAAGCTCTCTTTCTATCTATATACGAGTCTGTACTTCTACTTCTACTTTTATTTTCACTCTCATTATATATACGAGTATCCACGAAGTACGGTATCAAAATTTCACAACCCTCTTGTTGTCTTGATTTTTTTTGTAATTATAATTTTTTATCATATTTGTTTGTTGGTTTTTTTATCTTCTCTCTCACAACCCTCCTATTGTTTTCTAGATTTTTTTTTTCAACTTATCTCGCCTAGATTGTATTTAATTTTTCACATACACTACTATATCAACATGTTTAGATCACGAGGTAGCGGCTGTAGCCAAAGTGGAAAAGATTCCACCGGCACTTCTCGTAGAACTCCTATTATCCCCTAAAATGAGCCCGCAGAAGAGTACCCTATGACTCAACACATTGGTACACACGATGTGTTTGTGGGAGACATAGACATAGAAGAAGAACAACAAACACAAGCAACCGAAACAACACAACATGGTAGTAGTAGGAAAACTAGAGGGGATCCTAGTGATTGGCACAAATTTTATGATTATGTTCCAGACGAAGAAAATCCGGGTGTAGGTATAAAAATTTGTAAAACTTGTTCGAATGCAAATCGTATTTTAAATATTTGTGATGTTTTTCATATTCGTGATAAAATTGTGTATAAATTTTGATAATGCATCTAACAACAATGCATCCATTAGTATATTAAAAACCGCATTAAACCCATCATCTGACAATATTTTTCATGTTAGATGTGCATGTCATATTTTAAATTTATGTGTTCAAAATGCATTAAAAATAGCCGAACCATATATAGTTAACATTAGAAATTGTGTACATTTTATTGCATTAAGTGGCCCTATATTTCAAGAATGGAAAGCTTGGTGTAGGCTTAAAAATGTACATTTTAGAAAATTTTCAAAGGATGTTAAACACCGATGGAACTCTAGTTTTGATTTGCTACATGTTGTTACTGAATATAAAGCATGTATAACTGATTTTTGTATGGCAAAAAATATGCCAAATTTTGAAATGACTCCCCAAGCTTGGTTTTATGCCAAATCTTTGTTAAAATTTTTAGAACCTTTTAAAACCGCAACTTTCAAATTTTCAAATTTTTATGAATCTACTTCTAGTATAATTTCTATTTCAATAGTTACTATGATGCAAACTTTCAAAGAAATGATCGATGATGCTTTTATTGGTCATGTTGTGAAACCTGCATACACCAAATTTTTGAAGTATTTTAATCCTCCTCCTATGTTGTATTGTATTGCTACTGTGATGGATCCTCGTATCAAATTAGAAGGTATGAAGAGTTTAATTGAAATGTTTTTTTTAATTTACTTGGGGAAGATGATTCTGAAAGTGATTTGGAAACATTTTTAGCTAAATTTGAAGTGACATTAAATAACTTGTATGATTTTTATGATAAAAGTTTTTCATCTAGTAGTACTACTTTAGTTAGTTCTTCTTCTGCTACTTCTAGAGGTAAGGGTAAGAATAAATTAGATGATGCCATATTTAATTTACTTGCACAACTTCAATAAAAAAAACCTAGGACTAATCAAGCAAATGAATTATATTGGTATAATCAACAAGATTCAGAAAGTTTTACTTCTACACTTGATATTTTACAATGGTCGAAAGACCATGAACATACTTATTGTATTCTTAAATATATGGCTAAAGATCTACTTACTCCTCCTGTCTCTACAGTTGCTTCAGAAAGTGCATTTTCTATAAGTGGCAGGATTCTATCCGATTACAGGAATCGCTTGAAGCCCTAATCGTTGGAGATGCTCGTCTGCACGGAAGACTGGATGAAGGCTGAAGATAGGACTCAAGGAAAAGGGTTCGACACATCTACAAGTGGAAGCAACTCACCGGAAGAACAACAACAACAATAGCAACCAATATGAAGAATTGAAGACCAACAACAACAAATTAAAGACCAACAAATTGAAGAAAATTTTTAATGTATAAAAAATTATATAAAATATTTGTTTGTTATAAAAAAATAGGATAATTGAATAAAATTGAAATTTTATCGAAGAAATTTGTTATTGTATAAAAAAAATTTGTAGAAAATCCTTGTTTCTTATTACAAATTGGGAAACTTGTATAAGTTGAAATTATATTAATAATATATACATATGTTTTGGCAATTTCACTCTTTGATTCGTACCATTATTATTAGATTTTTTACTATTATTAAAATTACATTTTTCTAAGTTAAAAAAAAATAGACATGCTAACCTACGACCCGACCCGACCCGATCCGGGTTGGACCCGAATGGGTTCGCGGGTTGGGCGATTCGAGTTTTTTCAATTCCGACGCGGCCCGGTTGCCACTCAGACCCAACCCGAACCCGCCCTAGTTGGGTTCCAACCCGGACGGGTTTGACCCGAGTGGGGCTTAAGCCTTTGCTGACGTGGAGGAAGTGACGGAGGGGTGTTGTGTGTTGTGTGTGTGAGTGTGCACGTTGCATGTGCACATGCTTTGAGTGTGTTGTGTTGGGTTGTGGCTTTATCCCACATCGGTGGAGGTGAATAAATTGTGTGAATATATAATTAGGCCCATGATCAATAGGCACCCAATGGTTATGACACCTTTTGTGAGGCACGCCTGTGGTAGGAAGTTGTTAGGATCTATTTTTTGCATGTGTGCACGTGTAGTCGTTTGCGTAGCTCAGCGGGGCTCGGGGCGTTACAAATGGTATCAAAACTGACTTTCGACACCAATCGTGAGTAAGAGTGGGTTAGAGGAATGCCTGAGATGGAGTTAGGCCAGTTGTCTGGGTAGGAAGACTAGTTAGCAGAATCAGGGTACTCCACTCCACATCGGCTAGAAAGGGTTTTTGTGCTAGATTGCAAGCCTCGGACTCAGCGAGGACGCTGAGTTCTTAAGGGGGGTATGTGTAACACTCCATACTTATATATATATATATATATATATATATATATATATATATATAGGGGGCTTCTTCGGTTGCAAACGGGTCTGTGTGCACAGACCCATGCGAACTTTGATCTGGACCGTTGGATCTTTGATCCAGCGGCCCATATATTTTTTTATAAAATTTTTCCTTAACCCGTCGTTAGCAACGGCGGGTTAAGGCAAAAAAATTTTTAAAAAAAATTGCCCTTACCCATCGTTGGCAACGACGGGTTAAGGTAAAGTTCGAAATTTCAGATCTGTATACAGTTCTTCCTCCTCAATCTCTCCCCACTTCTATTTCTTTTTTTTCCCGAAACAAACCCAAGAACCCTAACCCTAATCCAAAATCGGCCGTTTCGAATACTCCTCCGTTTGCAAACTCCATTTCGCTCCTCCTCCTCCTTTTCCATTCTCATACAATCTCTCTCTCCCAATATCTACATCGAAAGCAAATCAAAACCCTAGTTCGGCCACAAATCGAACTATTGGCAAAATTCGGAGTTATTTTGTAAGGTATCGACTAATTCTTTGCCTTATTAGTTTTAATTTTGTTGATTTTTCAACTTTTTAATAGTAAATTATTTAGAACGTGTCCAAATTTTTTTTTGCCTAAGTAATTTGTAGATGTAAAGTTGTGCAGACTTTTAATATATTCAAGTGCCCAAAAATTCATTGTCTTATTAATTTGTAGATGTAGAATTGAGAAGAGTTTTAATATATTTAAGTCCCCAAAGAAATCTACATTTAGGATTAATATATTGAAGTGCTCACATATTTTTAAAAACTTGTAAATGTAGAAATATTTGCCTTACTAATTTAGTTTTATTTGTGTTGATTTTTCGTGTTCAATTTATACGGAAATAATTACAGATTTTTTTTAGTGCGGTTAGAGTAGAAAACATTGCAAACGGCCTCTAAAAAATGCTAAACTTTGCGAGTAGGTTGATCTCATGCAGCACAAGCCATACCAACTTGTAGAAGTGGATTTCGATTCACAGTTCGAGATATACGGCCGTGTATCGCTTTCGGTTTAAAAAAACCTAATAAAGCGGTACACGGCCTTATCTCGCAAACCGTGAGTCGAAACTCATTTCTACAAGTTTGGGTGGCTTGCGCTACGTGAATTCGAGCAAGTTGCAAAGTTTTATAAATTTTGGATGCCGTTTGTGCAGTTTTCTCACATTCCTTGCATTAGAAGTTAATGACTTAGAAAGCATTTAGTGCGGTTAGACTAGAAAACCCTTTAAACGACCTCCATATAATACGAAACTTTGCGAGTAGGATGATCTCACGTATCACAAGCCACCGCAACTTGTAGAAGTGAGTTTTGACTCACGGTTGGAGAGATACGGGCGTGTATCGCTTTTGATTGTAAAAAACCCAAATAAAGCGATACACGGCCGTATCTCTCGAAGCGTGAATCGAAACTAACTTCTACAAGTTGGGGTGGCTTGTGCTAGGTGAATTCAAGCAAATAGCAAAGTTTTACAAATTTTGGATGTCGTTTGTGCAGTTTTCTCACGTTCTCGCATGAAGAAGTAATTGACTTAGAATTTTTTTAGTGCGGTTAGATTGGAAGACCATCCAAACGAACTTCAAAAAATACGAAATTTTGCGAGTAGGTTGGACACACCCAACACAAGCCACCCCAACTTGTAGAAGTGAGTTTCGGATAACGGTTTGAGAGATACGGCCGTGTGCGCTTTTGTTTTAAAAAACCAAATAAAGCGGTACACTGCCGTATCTCGCAAACTGTGAGTTGAAACTTAATTCTACAAGCCAGGGTGGCTTGTGCTAGGTGAATTCAAGCAAGTTGCAAAATTTTATAAATTTTGGATGCCGTTTGTGTGGTTTTCTCACCTTCCTCGCATTAGAAGTAAACGACTGCGGTTATACTAGAAAACCCTTAAAACGACCTCTAAAAAATACGAAATTTTGCGACTAGGATAGTCTCACGTAGCTCAAGTAGCCCCAACTTGTAGAGGTTAGTTTCAACTAACGGTTTGAGGGATACGGGCATGCATCGCTTTCTCTTGAAAAGAACTCAAATAAAGAGATATACGGCCGTATGTCTCCAACCGTGAGTTGAAACTCACTTCTACAAGTTGGGATTGCTTGTGCTAGGTGAATTTAAGTAAGTTGCAAAGTTTTATAAATTTTAGATGCCGTTTGTGATGATTTCTCACGTTCCTTGAATTAGAAGTAATTCACTTAGAAAGCATTTAGTGCGATTAGACTACAAAACCCTTCAAACAACCTAAAAAAATACGAAACTTTGTAACTAGGATGGTCTCATGTAGCACAAGCCTTCCCAACTTGTAGACGTGAGATAATGCAGGAGATGCTAAAGCCGTGCCGTCGTAGTCTTGAGGCCGTGGGTGAAGGTCCGCAACTTGAGGCATATTTGAAAACCAACGTGCCAACAACGAGTTCTAGGCAAAAGAGCATGAAAAGGCAGGAAATTCACATCGCCGAGCCACAACAAGTGCAACAACAGCAAAATCCTGAAGAAGTTGAGGAGGAGCAGTGGTCGAATGACCCTCAATCCCCAGGGACACAAGGCAGACGGTGAAATCCTCAAAGGAAGTGGAACCCACCCGATCAATTCACACCAAGCGGTTGCAAACCGCGTGGCCGTAAAAGGTAGTATCTAACAATCGGTTTGTTATTAGTAGTTTAGTATTTGGTTGATGATTTTATCCTTCAAATAACTAATGCATAGTTTGTTTCTATATTGATAAATTGTTATAGATAAATACCGAGCATGCATGGAAGCCAACCTGAAGAACGTCTTGATAAAGTTTTTTATAATTTGGACATGATTCGGGTTGTATAATTACCGTGAAATTTTTTGAGAACTGTATTGATTTGAATTAGTTGTGTATATTATGACATTGTCAATTTGTATACTTTAAAATTGTTGTGAAGTTATCTGTTCAATTATATACATTGATGTGAAGTGGATTCATGGCGTTTGGTCTGTGAATGAACTCATTATTTGAATTGATGTGAATCATCTGTAGAAGTTGTTGTGAATGAAAAAATTTTGTGAAGTTGTATTTGTATCCACTGAAGCACATAGAGTCCACACAGACGAAAGTTCTGTAAAAATCTCTCTACTTAACCCGTTATTGACGATGACGGGTTAAACGATCTTAACCCATTATCACCAATAACGGGTTAAGTAGAAAGATCAAGGTCGGACTTCATCCCCTACAGACCAAGTATTGATAAAGTACTGCCAATATCTCTCTACTTAACCCGTCATTGGAGATAGCCGGTTAAGATAACTTAACCCGTTATCCTCAACAATGGGTTAAGTAGAGAGATATTGGTAGTACTTTATCCCCTACAGACCAAGTATTAATAAAGTCATGCCAATATCTCTCTACTTAACCCGTTATTGGACATAACGGGTTAGAATAACTTAACCCGTTATCCTCAACAACGGGTTAAGTAGAGAGATATTTGCAGTACTTTATCCCCTACAGACCAAGTATTAATAAAGTACTGCCAATATCTCTTTACTTAACCCGTTATTGGAGATAACGGGTTAAGATAACTTAACCCGTTATCCTGAACAACGGGTTAAGTAGAGAGATATTGGCAGTACTTTATCCCCTACAGACCAAGTATTAATAAAGTATTGCCAATATCTTTCTACTTAATCTGTTATTGGAGATAACGAGTTAAGATAACTTAACCCGTTATCCTCAACAACGGGTTAAGTAGAGAGATATTGGCAGTACTTTATCCCCTACAGACCAAGTATTAATAAAGTACTACTAATATCTCTCTACTTAACCCGTTATTGGAGATAACGGGTTAAGATAACTTAACTCGTTATCCGCAACAATGGGTTAAGATAACTTAACCTGTTATCCTCAACAACGGGTTAAGTAGAGCGATATTGGCAGTACTTTATCCCCTACATACCAAGTTTTCATAAAGTACTATCAATATCTATCTACTTAACCCGTTATTGACAATAACGGGTTAAGTGATCTTAACCCGTTATCCCCAATAATGGGTTAAGTAGAAAGATATTTTTATACTTTTTACAACTTTCTCTTCACTCTTTGCGAACAGTGTCCGTGGAAGAAGATACCAAAGGCAGATGATCTATGCTTGTATGTCATTTATATACTTTAATAATTTCCATTTCCCCCCCTAACTAACCAATATTAAATCATGAAGGTTAATTTTTTAAAAAAATACCACAAAATAGAAGATGATTTTTTTATTATTAAAAATCAATTGTTGTAATATATATTCTTACCCCTAATAGGTAAAATCTTCAGCAATACGTACACCTATCCAGTTCATACACCTAACCCTTAACTGTACCTCCCAAATTCATCTATTTTTCGTAATTTTTAAAGTTTATTCACTCTTGTTTTTCTTTTCTTTACTTTTGTGTCTTTAGGATGCAAAATCTGTGACAAGTACAAAGAGCATTAGTACACGGATCCTGTGACTGAGAATGGAATGGAGTTTCATCAACTCCTGACTTTCATAACTTGCACCACATGTATATCCCCACATGTAGAACCCAATAAGTAAAAAGATTCAGTACGCTTTTGAGCGGAGAGTCATTAGATCTAATATAGGAAAAATTCTAAAGTCTATCAACTCTTTACGAACATTGTCTCCTGAACTCTGCAAAGTGACATTCATATGCTTGTAAATCGTTTATATTTTTTATTAATTTCCATTTATTACCACGTAACTAACCAATATAAAATCATTAAGATTAAATATGGAAAAAAAATTCAAAAAATAAAATATGATAAGCTAGGGTTAGGGTTAGGGTTAGGGTAAGCTAGGGTTATGTTAGGGTTAGGGTAAGCTGGGGTTAAAGGGTTAGTGTAGGGTTATGTATTAGGGTTAGGGTAAGATTTATTACTTGTAGTAAAAGGTTGTTTTGGGTTTTGATTAATTAGGTTAATATTTGTAGCTCTCCAATCTAAATCGCACTAAATCTTTTCCCTTACTGGGTTCTACATGTGGTGCCCACTTTGTACAGTGAAATATAATAGCAGGCAAGTTATGGACATATTTTTTTTCCCACAGTTAGATCTGATGACTCTCCAATCTAAATCGCACTGAATCTTTTTCCTTATTGGGTTCTACCTGTGGGGTTCTACATGTGGTGCTCACTTTGTAGAGTGAAATGTAATAGTAGACAAGTTATGGACA
The DNA here is from genome assembly GCA_017893485.1 of Hemerocallis citrina. Classification (NCBI taxonomy): domain Eukaryota; kingdom Viridiplantae; phylum Streptophyta; class Magnoliopsida; order Asparagales; family Asphodelaceae; genus Hemerocallis; species Hemerocallis citrina. The sequence goes on from CM030366.1 coordinate 170,435,848, forward strand.
TGTTTTTTTTTCTCGCAGTTAGATCTGATGACTCTCTGATCTAAAGCACACTGAATCTTTTCCTTATTGGGTTCTACATGTGGTGCCCACTTTGTAGAGTGAAATGTAATAGTAGGCAAGTTATGGACATATTTTTTTTCCATATTGGATCTACATGTGAGGATATACATTTGGCGCAAGTTATGGAATCCATGAGTTGATAAAACTCCATTCCATCCTCATTGATATGATCCTTGTAATACTGCTCTTTGTACTTGTCACAGATTTTGCATATATCGGCCACAAAGAGCATTATTACAAGGATCATGTCAATGAGATTGGAATGGAATTTTATCAACTCATGGATTCCTTAACTTGCCTACTTTTACATTTCACTCTACAAACTGGGCACCACATGTAGATCCCCACATGTAGAACCCAATAAGGGAAAAGACCAAGGAAATAGCTATATATAAACTTCACATTGGAGGTTTATCACTTCATATAAAATCCCGTGTCCTTGCACTTTTTCTCTTCATAGTTTCTCCTTCACTCGGATAGATTTTGCTTAGTCTATGTCGAGGAATGGAGTGTTCATTTTGTTTAGGATAACTTTTCCTACTATTTGGAGACTCTATAATGTGGGCACCACATGTAGATCTCCACATGTAGAATAAGTCCATAACTTGCCTACTATTACATTTCACTGTACAAAGTAGGCAGCACATGTACAGATCCCCATAAGTCCATAACTTGCTTTTACAATCGAAGAACAGAGATGGCAAGGCAGCAGGGGGTGAGAGGAAGGGGGAAGAAAGAGTTTTAAGATACTCACCCTAACACTAACCATAACCCTAACACTAACCCCTAACACTAACCCTAACCTTAACCCATAATTTTTTTCATTAAACTTGTATTAAAAATACAAAAAATGAAATATAAATTGGGAAAAACGATTTTAAAACAAACTCATTAATTTTAGAAGTCTAAACATTGTATGTTGATAAAAAAACGGGAACCCGAAGTCGAGGCCTATCTTTAACCCCATTATCCATATCCATAACACTCTAACCCTAGTGCTAACCCTATTAACACTCTAACTCTTAAACCAATGATAATATTTACGAAAAATGATATTACGTGTTTATGTTTTATATATATATATATTATATACGCGATATTCAATTTGTTTGTATTGTATATTATTATTTGTTTTATGAACATATTTTTCTTAGAAAAAATATATCAACCCTTAACCCATTATTGGAGATAACGGGTTAGGTGATGTTAACCCGTTATCGCCAACAACGGGTTAAGGTATAATATATTGGCTGAAATTTATTATCAAAATGTTAAGTTTGTACAACAAAAACCAAAATGTCTACCAACTTAACCCGTTATTGGGGATAACGGGTTAGGCTCACTTAACCCGTTATCCTCAATAACGGGTTAAGTATCCCAATACTGTCCGAAGTTGGACTTCAAAATTTGAAGATTGTATCACAAAGGAGAAGACACTGCAATTATCACTCAACCTAACCCGTTATTGTAGATAACGGGTTAAGTTATCGTAACCCGTTATCTAGAATAACGGGCTAGGTTTTGCGATTTTGGCAGATTTTGTCTTCAAAATGTTAAGTTGTACAACAGAAAGCAAAGACACTGGGTTTATCTACCTACCTAACCCGTTTTTGGAGATGACGGGTTTAGCTTACTTAACCCGTTATCTCAAATAACAGGTTAAGTATCCAAAAACTATCCGAACATTATCTTCAAAATTTGAAGATTGTATCACAAAGGCGAAGACACTGCAAATATCAATCTATTTAACCCGTTCTCCACAATAATGGGTTAAGTTATTTTAACCCGTAATCCTAAATAACGGGCTAGGTTTATCCGGTTTTGGCAGTATTTTATCTTTAAAATGTAAGTTTGCATAAATTTTCACAATTTTCCACAAATTAAAAAAAATCCAACAGTATAGATATATTGCAAAAATACACAATTTTCACAGATACATAAAATTCACAACCTTCAACAGAAAATAAACATTCGCTAACCAATTACAACATCAACTTCCACAACAACATGTATGGTTCACGAACACACAAAGTGCACACATACACAAATTGTACCCAGATTAAATACACCAGTAACATATTTATAAATCAAAAAATATTGACTTCAGCATATATATACAATCAAAAGTGTAGAACTTTTGCAATAATTTATTCCTTCCATGGGCGCGATCAGCTTGCATTCCGAACCTACACAAAAAAACAAAAAAAATGATAAAGTTGAAAATAATAATTTTGTACACATCGAAAGACAAAAAAAAGCAATTACAAAAAAATTTATCATTGAAGTTTAATATGACATACATAATACGAAAAAGACCTTAGCTCGAATCTTCACCTTCATCGTCATCACTTTCTCCAGCGATTGGAGCTTCTTCATTCGCTACCGATCCACTAAATAAGGGAGAAGAATGGGTAAGTGTCAACAACAAGTTCTGATTGATTGAGAAAAATTAACAAATACTTAATCTTGGATATATTACCTTGCCATATTTTTTGGGCAATTTCTTGAATCGTGACATACGACACGAAGGCATGTCCTGCAAAGTCTAGGTCTCTTCGTTTTTTGGGATTCTCTTATGGACTTCAACCTCTTTCCTTTAGGCCTCCCCTTTGTGGTGCATTGTACAGGGTCCCCCACCAGTGCATGTGCATGTGCATGTGCATGTCCACCACTCTCCGGTTGTGCGCTACCTTCGTGTGGTGTGCTATTCCTGGATTGAATGTGAGAAAAGCCATTGATCCCCTTAAGCATGTGGTCGAGCATGTACTTGTAGGCTCCCTCTGAAGAACAACCAAGATTGACCAACTGTTTTGAGTGAATACTCAATTCACAGTAACGAGAGGCAAAATTGTCGCTCATACTATTAGGAACGGGTGTGCTGCTTCTTGTCAGTTGATTTCGGGTCCATCGTCTACAAATATATTGCTTCGGTAGTGCGGTGTGATCGGTGAACCGAAGAACTGCCAATAGATGTTTGCATGGAATGCCTACGAATTCATACATGGAACAATGACATTTAGTCAATTTACTGATTTTGCAAAAAGAAATCACCTTCCCGCGTTCTGAATTTCCACAAATCGTGATAGAAAAAGCTGAACTATTCGGTGTATCCGTACTTGCAATGACACGCACATTAAGTAATAAGCTTTTTACGAGTTCTTGTTGGAATTTGTAGAAACTCTTTAGTGTGTATATTCCGGCCATTTGTGACTCCAACACCCATTCGGTCTTCCATTTTGGCCTCTCCTCGTGATTACGCTGAGTTTCTTTAAATTCTTCGTGTCTTTGTTTTACTAAGACTCGATCGAAGATGACGGCAAATTCATGCAATGAGTACTTCTTATGAGTATGTTACTTCAAGGATGAATGTAGCGATTCTCTATGTTTGATACTCAACATGCTGCCCCAATATGACTCTCTTGCATACACGGAAGCCCATTTCTCGCGAATCTCAAATTTATCGTTCAACAATTTGTTGCTTTCAATTTTGTATTGCGAAATCAAATTTTTTCACTTCTGTTCAAATTTAGTTTTATATTCCGTCGTGTAGTTGATAATCTTCAAAGCATCCCTAAACTCATCAATGTTATCCATAATATGCCAAATGCAATATCCATGTTCAGTAACTGGGAAGACTTTCTTAACTGTAGCACTTATTTCACGATCCTCATCTGTCACGATACCCACCGGATCACAAGTCATTACTACTCGCCACTTTTAGAAGAACCACTCAAATGAGGATGCCTTCTCATTTGGAATGAACCTGCAACCCAGGAATATTGATTGCCAATAATGGTTGATTCCAACAAATGGTACAAATAGCATCCCGTATCGGTTTGTGTTGTAGGTAGCATCAAAGCAAACAACACTCCCAAATACGTCGAAATTCTTTCTAGAGATACCATCCACCCAAATACAATGGGACATTCGCCCTTCGGGATCACATTGGTAATCATAAAAAAAATAAAGGATCGGTCTTTTTTTTGGATTCAAAGAACTCAAGTAGCATTTGCCCATCGTGTCCTTTTAAACCTTCCATCTCGTCTCTCCTTAGATTTCTAACATCGGTTTCAGTGAATCCAATTTTCTCATTACCTCCACTTGCACCTTCGAAGAAAAGCATTTGTTTGCATATGGGGACATTAGCTTCGGTAAGTTGACCAATTACATTTTTATCTGTATTTGTCATTAGACAGTTTGTAGGTAGCAAGTGACGTCTACCGGGTGAAGTAAATTCGTGATTGTGTGGTTCATTAAATGAATAGATAATTCACAAATTACTTTGTGAGTTTAGTTTGATACGAACGAAAATTTTGCAACCCGTTCTAGAAGTAGTTCCCTGTCTAGCTTCATTCTGATTATTCGGTAACTCCCGGGCTTTATTACATACATATGATTTATCCACTACATCATTTCTCTTGTATTTATTTCCACCCTTACGCATAGCGAAACCCGCACATTTATAGTATGATGAATAGAATTTTTCCGCTTCCTCTAAAGTGGAAAATATCATACCAATCTTCGGTTTTAGGTGCTCGTCAACATGACGAAAAAACTCACCAATTTGTTGTGCCCTCACAAATTTTTCTCCGGTAGTAGAACTTTCTTCAAAACTGTCCATATCTAAGAAAACAAAAAGGAGAAGAATTAGGACTACTAAACCTGTTACGGAATGTGATGAAAATTTTCTAACTTTATTTACTTATTAATAGAGTAACATGAGAGAACCGAACAAAAGACATCCAAAATTTATAAAACATTGCAACTTGGCAAGTCACTCCAACTTGGAGAAGTGAGTTTTGACTAAGGATTCGACAGATATGGGTGTGTATCGCTTTATTTGGGTTTTATCAACCAAAAGCGATACACGCCCGTATCTCACCAACCGTCAGTCAAGACTAACATCTACAAGTTGGGGTTGCTTGTGCATTGTGAGACCATCCTACTCCCAAAGTTTCATATTTTTTGGAGGTCGTTAGAAGGGTTTTCTACTCTAACTGAACTGAAAAAGTTCTAAGTAATTTAATTCTTCATGTGAGGAATTACAAAGCCGCACAAACGGCATCCAAAATTTATAAAACTTTGTAACTCAGTTGAATTCACCTAGCACAAGCCATCCCAACTTGTAGAAGTGAGTTTCGACTCACGGTACAAGAGATATGGCCGTGTATTGCTTTATTTGTGATTTTTACAACCAAAAGCGATATACGCCCGTATCTCCCGAACCGCGAGTCGAAAGTCACTTCTACAAGTTGGGATGGCTTGTGCTATGTGAAACCATCCTAGTCGCAAAATTTAGTATTTTTTGGAGGTCGTTTGACGGGTTTTGAAGTCTAACTGTACTAAACGCTTTCTAAGTGATTTACTTCTAATGCGCGGAATGTGGAAAAACCGCACAAACGACATCCAAAATTTATATAACTTTGCACCTAGCTTGAATTTACCTAGCACAAGCCATCCCAACTTGTAAAAGTGAGTTTCGACTAACAGTTCGAAAGATATGGCCGTCTATCGCTTTATTTGGGTTTTTTTTCAAGCAAAAGCGATACACGCCCATATCTCTCCAACCGTGAGTCGAAATGCTACTCTACAAGTTGGGGTTTCTAGTGCTATGTGAGACCATCATACTCGCAAAGTTTCGTATTTTTTGGAGGTCGTTTGAAGGGTTTTCTACTCTAACCGCACTAAACGTTTTCTAAGTCATTTACTTCTAATGCGAGGAATGAGAGAAAACTGTACAAACGACATCCAATATTTATAAAACTTTGCAGGTTGCTTGAATTCACCTAGCACAAGACATCCCAACTTGTAGAAGTGAGTTTCGACTCACGGTTCGAAAGATATTTTAGTGTATCGCTTTATTTGGATTTGTTTTTTCAACCGAAAGCGATACATGGCCGTATCTCTCGAACCATGAGTCGAAACTAACTTCTACAAGTTGTGGTTTCTTTTTCTACGTAAGACCAACCTACTCGCAAAGTTTCGTATTTTTTGAAACCCGTTTGGAGGGTTTTCTAGCCTAACCGCACTGAAATATTTCTAAGTCATTTACGTGTTATGCGAGGACTGTCAGAAAACTGCACACACGGCATCTAAAATTGATAAAACTTTGTGAGTTGCTTGAATTCACGTAGCACTAGCCACCGCAACTTGTATAAGTAATTTTTGATTAACGTTTCGGAAGATACGACCGTATATGGTTTTATTTGTGTTTTTTCCAAGCAAAAGCAATACACGCCCGTATCTCTCGAACCGTGAGTCGAAACTAACATCTACAAGTTGGGGTTGCTTGTTTTACGTGAGACCATCCTACTCGTAAAGTTTTGTATTTTTTTGAGTTCGTTTGAAGGGTTTTCTAGTCTAACCACATGAAAATGTTTCTAAGTCATTACTTCTAATGCGAGGAACGTGAGAAAACCGCAGAAACGACATCCAAATTTTATAGAACTTTGTATCTTGCTTGAATTCACCTAGCACAAGCCATCCCAACTTGTACAAGTGAGTTTCGACTCACGGTTCAAGAGATACGGCCGTGTATTGCTTTATTCGTTTTTTTCAACCGAAAGCAATACACGGCCGTATCTCTCCAACCGTGAGTTGAAACTAATTTCTACAAGTTTTGGTTGCTTGTGCTACGTGAAACCATACTACTCGCAAAGTTTCGTTTTTTTAGATCATTTGCAGGGTTTTCTAGTCTAACCGCACTGTAAATGTTCTAAGTAATTTAATATGTACGACACAATTAAAAATACAACTCAATCTACAATATTATCGATCGATCAACAACTATTGCACTGTGTAAGTTCATCAAAATACTAGTTAGAAATTTCTACATCTACAAATTTTTTTGGCAATTTTCAACTATGGTAAAATTTTGGAAAGAGACAAACAATTTAAAAATCAAAACAATTACAATTACTAAGGCAAAGATTCAATCATTACCTTACAAAATATATCTGAATTTTGCCAATGTAGGTTTCATGGCTGAACTAGGGTTTCGTTTTTGCGATGACAAAGTTGGGTTTGGAACTTTGGAGTAGAGATTGGGAGAGAGAGATTATATGGGGATCGAAGAGGAGGAAGAGCGGACTGAGGTGGAGGAGCAAACGAAGGAGGAGAGGTTTCAATTTGGGAATGGGGCAAACGGAGCAAACAGACGGAAGAGAGAGCGAGAGAGAGAGAGAGAAAGAGAGAGAGAGAGAACCGCCTTAAGGTAGAGGAGGGAAGTGAGAGAGGAGTCGTCGGAGTGAGAAATTCACGATTTTGGAGATAAAACTGGGTTTGGGTTCATCCAAAAACGAATTTGAGAATGGGGAGAAGTCGATGAGGAAGAACTGTATACAGTTCTGAGATTATATCTATGCCTTAACCTGTCCTTGGTAACGACGGGTTAAGGCAATTTTTTAAATAAAACTTTTCCTTAACCCTTCGTTGCCAACGACGGGTTAAGGAAAAATTTTATTAAAAAATATATGGGCCGCTGGATCAAAGATCCAACGTCCCAGATCAAAGTTCGCAAGGGTCTATGCACACAGACCCGTTTGCAACCGAAGAACCCTATATATATATATATAGAGAGAGAGTCCCCTTCGGTTGCACACTACTTTTGGTGAGCACTCCGTGAGCACTCATGAAATAAAGACCCTATGAAAAATCCGAACCGCTCATATTGTTCTATATGCCTAAGATAGGCTAACAATAAAAAATCAAGTAATTTGAAGTTCATTTGCCCATCCATCATGCTGTTAGAATTTTCAGCCATACAATTTTGTGATGATGTAAATCATGGACAAATGAATTTCAAATTAATTGATTTTTTATTGATAGGCAATCTTAGGTATATAGAATAATATGAGCGGTTCAGATTTGTCATATGTGCTCTATTTCGTGAGTGCTCACGGAGTGCTCACCAAAGTAGTGTGCAACTAAAGATTTCTATATATATATATATATATATATATATATATATATACTAGGTTTGCCCGTGGGCACGTGCCTATGGCACGTATTCGGAACTGCATATAAATTTATTTGGAGTTATTTGGTTGGGTGAACTGCATATAAATTTATACATTATACATGCTAAGATCAAAAGACATTGTAATTATTTTACTGATATTCTTTAATTTTGATGAAGCAATTGATCTGTATATAAAGGAAGAAAAATATATGATGATTAACTTTGACGTTCTAATTATTTTAACAAACCACTCAAGACATTGTAGAGTAATTATTAACTACTATGATCTATCTATATTTGAAACTGTAGTGTAATGGGTACATGCATTTGAAGCCTACATCTATTGCAGCTGCAGTTGCATTTGTATGTTTTTTTAGTGCTTGTTAGTTGGTTTCATGTTTCATATTTGTTATGTTTAATATTTTTTTGTTGCATGAAATATACCGATTTGTCCACTTGCTAACCATATTTTATTATAGGAAAACACTACTAACTGTGAGTTTTCTTACCTATTAAGCATATACGGAACGATATAAACAATATAGTTATTATAGTTCTAGAAAAGTACTACAAAAATATATGACCGTTATATGCTAGCTGAACTGGCATTGTATAGATCATGGAATTAGTGCATTTGCGAGTAACTTATACTAAATTACTGAATTGCACTTGGGAAACATGTGTCCAGGCCCCTTGGTTTTTTCTTTCTCCTCAATTACCTAATGTCGCATGATTGTACTTAGTTCTGCCAATCATCCTTTCTTACCCTTACCAGAGGGAATATTTCCCCAGAAATCTAAAATATATTTTTCCTTAATTAAAACTCAACACAACATTAATATAAATCATAACATTGGTATATGTAGGAATACAACATAGAAACCAATAATTTTATTAGACTGATAGATGTTCAATATACAAAATAAGAGCATGTGAATATTTTCGGGATGAATTTACCTGAATGTCCAGCAAGAGCCGCAGTGTCCCAGCTCTTTTACGGGGCTCACTATTCTGGCCTCCCTCGAATCTTTCTGCAATGCCAAACACATCATCAAAAGATATGGTTTAGCTTAAAAAGAACATAAATTAACTTATTCACCTTACACTTTAACATATAACCATATATTTTTGGATCGATTTGCTAATTTACATTCCCTTAGCACACTAATAACAAAATTCAAGAGTCGTTTTATTGCAAGTCTAATCTAAAGAAAAAAATCTCATTTATATTTGGCTAAAATATTGGGCACATTCTCAAATTAATGACAACTCTGATCACAACTATTCCACCTTTTCCTTCAACCAACACACACACACACACACACACACACACACACACACACAAAAACGAAATTCACGACTCTGATCATAGCTAAAGTAAATCTCAACTTTTAAAACAACTATTCCACCTTTTCCTTCAACAAACAAACCAAAAAAAACTTTTAAAACAACTGTAATTTGGATTCAATAGTTTTGAATCTAAGCCTAAAAATGACAAACAAAACACACCATAATATTGTCAAATAATACCTAAATTTGACTCTGCAGGCCTTTTTACTTTCAAGATGGTCCAATCACATCAGATCTTAAGTTGTTAATTTTTTGTCTTTCAACTTCTAGATTTTTACCAACCAACTTAGCAGGTATTGCCGTAGTGCCAATAGTGCCTCATTTCCCCCTTATCTGTCTCACCATCACTGACTCCTACCCCTCAACCTACAATAACCTCATTTCCCCCTTTTCTTATTATTGACCTATTTTTTCTTTATCTTCTTCCTTTTTTGCTTCTTCGTCATTTTCCTCCCAGTCCCTTTTTTGCTTCTTTTTCTTCCTCCTGCTTCCCTTCTTCTTTTTATTATGTAGCAGGAACAACAACCGCTCTGTACATAAGTTGCGTCGGTGCTTGGATAATGATGCTGCTTTCCCTCTTTGGCCTCAAGCTTCTAGGTGTCTACCAATTTAAAGAGCTTTGGCGGTGTTTGAACTATGATGATGTCCTCTCTTCTTATTCTCATTTTTTAGATCTTTTACAGTGTTTTCAGTGTCCGTCCTGGTTTTTTTTCCTTTCAGAGGTCTCTCTTGTTTATCTCTATGTTGAATTAACTTCATTGTAAACTTTGTTGAATTTTTATATTTTTGGCTGGGGTTCTTTGAACTCTATCTGTATATCAAAGAAAAAAGAAAATAACTTTCCTTAAGTTACAATAGTAAATGTTAATCTCATTTCCCCAAAATAATGTCCAATATCCACTATAAAACATGTGTGGTATGGATATCTAATAGTTAATAGACTTATAGTCTTGTTTCCATATCGGTTATATAAGATTTATATGATGCTCAGTGAAGATGTAATCATCATTTATGTTGTAAGAATGCCAAGAAAGAGCAAATGCATAAAAACAGAAAAGAAACCACTGATTCCATATTAAGTAACAATCTAAAAAATATCAAAGTCCGTGATGGTGTGAAGAAATGTTCCTCAACATAATCAATAAATTAAAGATGACATATAAAAGAAAATGGTTTTCCTCTTACTGGGAAATTAATGAGAGTACCAGCACCCCAGTATTTCAAAGCTGTAAGATCATATGCTCGGGCAGCTGCTTCCTCATCATCATATGCACCTGTAAATAATACCAACATAAGTTAATATGAAAAATAACTTAATAATCTACATTTGCATTAATGAAAGCTAAAATTCATACCTAGGTATACTGGATAAAAGATCATGTGGCAGATCAGTTCCTGTGCATGAAAACAAAACAAAAAATTGGACATTAGAAATTTAAATGAAGTATCTTTGGAGATAAAAATACTTGTTAAGAAACAAACATGATTAAAATGGAGAAGAATTATATTCGTTGTGATCTTCACCCTTGTAAGTGGTAAGGTAAATGTACCAGAACTAAGCATAGAAGTCGTTTTGTAAAACGAAAAGGTTTTTCAGTGACCAAGGTTAAGAAACATACCCAAGATAGAATTTGAACTACATGATTGAATGATTCGAAGGACCTTGTATCATCATCGATGTAAATTCATTGGCACAAATAATTCGAATGATTCATTTCGAAGGAGCTTGTATCATCATGGATGTAAATTCACTGGCACAAATAATTCGATGTGTTCAAATTCGATGTAAATTCATTGGCTCAGTATTTGAAAAGATTTGAAAAGATTGGCACAAATAAATTCGATGTATCATCATCTAATGAAATTTGAAAAGATTGATCATCTTTTTTTCAACTGAAATGGAATCCTGATAGGAATTCGACACATGTACTCAAAAAAATTGTACAACTTGAGATATGAACTAAATTCATGGCTCAGTATACCTGAGATGTGGAGACAGTGAAATCGGTGACGGTGAGGGATTCGGTGGTTGGATGGGGTCATAGTTGAGCGGCATCAGGGTTGGCGCTGGTGGTGGGCGATCGAAACAGGGAGGGGGTTGGCACTGGTGGTCGGCGATTGAAACAGGGAGGGGGTTGGTGCTGGTGGTCTCACTGGTCGGAAGGGAGGAGAAGGGGGTTTTGGCTGGCGAGGGATCTGGTGAAACAGGTGACGGGAGGGGGCGCTCAAGAGGCGCCGGAGGTGGTCGGAGTTGGCGGGGGGAGAAGAGAGAGAGGGAGACAGTGAGAGAGAGAGAGAGAGAGACGGAAAGAGATAGAGACTGTGAGCAAGAGAGAGAGAAGGGGGGGTCGGCGGGAGGGAGGCGCTCAAAAGGTGCCGGAGGTGGTTGGAGTTGGCGGGGGGAGAAGAGAGAGAGAGATCGAGGAGAGAGGGGGAGACAGTGAGAGAGAGAGAGAGACGGTATGAGATAGAGAGCGGGAGAATGAGAGAGAGATTGGGAGAAAGACAGAGAGAATGGGGGTATTTGGGAAAGAGAGAGAGAGAGAGTGTGTGTTTTTTTGAATTTGTGGAGTTTGAAATTTGGGCGGGAAAATATGTTTTGTGAGAGTAGATCTGGTCCATTGATTTTGGGATAGATTGAATGTGAGCCACTTGATAGCTTTCTTTGTGTTTTATTATATAGATATATACTTGTTCTTGCTGTTGATACTTGTTGTTATGAACCCATGTTTATGTTTTATTCATGTTGCTTTTTTTATATGTCACTCACACTGTTATGGTTGACCCCTGTAGTTTTGGGGATTAGAGTTATCTCTAGCTTCATGTTTTACAGGTAGGTGCTTATAGCTTGGGATTTGGATGCTTGTGCTAAATTGATGTTATGGCTTATGTAAAATTGTAAAAGATGTGTTGTAAAGAAAAGTTTGTAATTCAGAGTGTTTTGTATTCCGCTGTATTTTGTAATGAACTAATGTAATAAAAGTTGAAATAAAAATTATCTGTATTTTTGGTTATGTTTACTATTACAATTGAAGTTGATGCTGGGAATTGTGCCACGTATTTCTGAGATATCATATTGGAAATTCGGGGCGCTACACGCTGAGCTCTTAAGGGGGGTATGTATAACACTCCGTACTTAAAAGTATATATATATAATATTATATTCGGGGAATAATATATATATATATATACACACACACACACACACACACACACACACACACACACACACACACACACACACACACACACACACACACACACACACACAATAATAAGTGAGAACGGGGTAGTTGGGCTTATAGGGGATTCAAGACAATAATAAGTGAGAATGGGGTAGTTGGGCTTATAGGGGATTCTATGGGCCTTGTGCATGGAGATTTGGCCATATGATGTGAATGAGGAGGAGTGGCTGCTTTGGTGGTGGGGCCCGGTTCCTTGATGACGTGGAGGATAGGAGAGAAAATGGGTGGGTGTGTGTGTGTGTGTGATGCATGTGCTTGATGTGTGGCCAGGATTGCTTTGATCAAGCCATGCATCCTGGTGTGTGGGATTCAATTGGTCTCATATCGACCATGAGAGAAGATTAGAGTGTGTATATAGTATTTGCCAAGAAGCAAGAGGTATCTACAAGCTATAGCATCTTTTGCGAAGCAAGCATGTGGTGGACCGTTGTTATGACTTGTTTTGTTCGCATGTGCGCAGCTGAGTTAGGCTTGGGGCGTTACAAATGGTATCAAAGCCGACTTTCGACACTGATCATGAGTAAGAGTGAGTTATATGTACGCCTGAGATGAAGCTAGCAGATGTACAGGTCCCGGGTAGGGCTGCAGTATAGATTTCAGAATAAGGGTACTCCACTCCACGTCAGCTAGAAAGACGATCTTGTGTTACATTGCAAGCTCCGGGTTCAGTAGGGACACTGAGTTCCTAAGGGGGGGTGTGTAACATCCTGTACTTAAGAGTATATATATATATATATATATATATATATATATATATATATATATATATATATATATATATATATATATAATAATAATAATAATAATAATAATAATAATAATAATAATAATAATAATAATAATAATAATAATAATAATAATAATAATAATAATAAGTGAGAAGGTGGTAGGTGGGCCTATAGGGAGTTCTATGGGCTTGGTCCAATGGGTTTTGGGCCATATGGATGAGAAGAGTAGAGGATGGTTGTGCTTGGGTTGGTGGGACCCGGACCTTTGCTAACGTGGAGGAAGTGAAGGAGGGGAGTTGTGTGTTGTGTTTGTGTGCACGTGCACGTGCTTTGGGTGTGTTGTGTTGGGTTGTGGCTTTATCCCACTTCGGTGGAGGTGAATAAATTATGTCTGTGTATATAATTTGATCAAGAGGCACCGAACAGTTTTTACACCTTTTGTAGGGTACGCATGTGGTGGGCAGTTGTTAGGATCTATTTTTCGTGTGTGCACACGTGTAGTCGCGTGCACAGCTGAGCGGGGCTCTACCCTGCCTAGGACCTGAACATCTGCCAGCTCTATTTCAGGCGTATATCTAACCCACTCTTACCCATGATAGGTGTCGAAATTCGGCTTTGATACCATTTGTAATGTCCTGAGCCTGTCTTAGCTGCGCATGCAACTACACGTGCGCGCACGCGAACAAAACAAGTCCTAACAACTGTCCACCATAGGCTTGCCTCACCAAAAGGTACTATAGCTGTTAGGTACCTCTTGCTCCTTGGCATATACTATATACACACTCTAATCCTCTCTCTTGTGGTCGATATTGGACCAATTGAATCCTAAACACCATGATGCATGGCTTGATCAAAACCATCCTGGCCATACATCAAGCACGTGCATCACACACACACACACACACACACCCATTTTCTCTCCTATCTTCCACGTCATCAAAGAACCGGGCCCCACCACCAAAGTAACCACTCCTCTTCTTATTCACATCAAATGGCAAAATCACCATGCACCAAGGCCTATAGAAACCCCAATAGGCCCAACTACCCCCTTCTCACTAACATTATATTGGGAGAATATATATATATACATATATATATATATACATATTCTCCAATATAATGTTATATATATACTCTTAAGTAAAATGTAACACCTCGTACTTAAGAGTATATATATAACATTATATTGGGAGAATATATATATATATATATGGGAAATGCTCCATTGAAAACGCAAATGTTGTGAAAACACGTGAAAACCACCTAGATACTGCATTATAATCTAAGTGGTTTTCACGTTTTCATTGCTACAGTACGTTTTCAATAGAGCATTACTATATATATATATATGTATGTATATATATATATATATATATATATATATATATAGGGTAAAAGGGGTATAAGCAACTTGCTCATTTAGTAAATAAGCAATTGATGATGTGGCAAGCATGTGATTGGAAAATCCTTAAAAGAGTTAGTTGTCCAATGTATCACATGCATGCCACATAATCACTTGCTCATTTACTAAATGAGCAAGTTGCTCATATCCCTTTTACCCATATATATATATATATATATATATATATATATATATATATAGGGAAAGCTTCGGTTGAGCACTACTCTAGTGCTCATCGCGTGAACACTAGACCTTCGGGCGTTCATATCGAAAATCCGAATCGTTCACATTGATCTACACATCTAAATTAGTCTAAATATGTAAAATTAAATTATTTGAAATTCATTTGCCCATCCATCACGTGACTATAAAAACAATGATTTTCAGCCATACAATTTTGTAACACTTCAACGAATGGGCAAATGAATTTCAAATGATTTGATTTTACATATTTAGACTAATTTAGATGTGTAGATCAATGTGAACGGTTCAGATTTTCGATATGAACGTCCGAAAGCCTAGTGTTCACGCGGTGAGCACTAGAGTAGTGCTCAACCGAAGCTTTCCCTATATATATATATATATATATATATATATATATATATATATATATAGGGAAATGCTCCATTGAAAACGCAAATGTTGTGAAAACACGTGAAAACCACGTCGGCCGTTGTTGGGAAACAACAGCCTAGGTTATAATGGTGGTTTTTCCACGTTTTCATCGCTACAGTACGTTTTCAATGGAGCATTCCTCATATATATATATATATATATATATATATATATATATATATATATATATATATATATATATATATTCTCTCAATATAATATTATATATATGTTGGATCTTGTAGGCGAGGCAACAAACACTAGAGGGGGGGTGAATAGTGTTAATTCAAATTTAATTGCGGAATAAAGACTTTTTCTTCGGTGCAGTCGACTTAGGAGAGAACCAGTCGACTGAGATAACTAAATAAAAGAAAATTCAAACAACTCTGTGCAGTCGACTTAAAGTTGAGACAGGCAACTTAAGACACAGTTAATATTTAAAGATACGAGACTGACCAGTCGACTGATATTGTGCTGAGTCGACTGTCCAGACAAGTTTCACAGAACTTAAAGAAACAGAAAAAAGTAAATGCAAGTTCAAGAGATACAACCACAGAGTACACACGATGTATCCTGGTTCGGTCCTTCCGACCTACATCCAGTCCCCAAGCAACCCACTTGAGATTTCCACTATTCTTGAAAAACAAGTTTACAAGAATACCCTACGGCGTTCAGACAACAACCTTGTCTAACCCGTAGTCCTTTCTCTCAACCAGAGAAAGCAGACCCACTCTACCACCAAGAGTGAAACGACCGACTTTACACCCTAGATTCTAACTCTCCAATCGAGAGCAAAAAGAAACAATAAAAATTTACAGTCAACCTATAGCCTTGTTGGTGTTATGTGATGTTGAACGTGGCTAAAAAGAGGTCGACTTCTATACCCAGTCCAGAACGAATTCTGATGTTATACTGGACTGAATGTAGAGAACCAAAAAACTTAGAACTTGAAAGCTTTGTCTCTTGAACACTTAGAAATTCTCAAAGAATTCTCGGAGTTGTTAAAAAATGTTGTAAGATCTTTTTCAGTGAATTCTGAACTCTATTTATAGAGTTAGAATTCCTGGACGTTGGAAGGCAGTTATCTCAACTGTCAACCAACGGATCTAAGAGCTTTTGAATTTGAAAAACGATTTTGAAAACAGAAAACGGTCAAAAGCACTCGAACAGTCGACTGGGTTGCCATAATGAGTCGACTGGTCAGAGTTTGAATAAATTTAAACAGTTTTGTACTAACAGTCGACTGATAGAAGCATCGGTCGACTGGTACTCAACAGTTAAACTATTTCAAACTGTTTTGACCTTTTTTGATGTTTTGAAAAACACACATTGTAAAATAGTGAGTGTATGTGTGTGTGACAAGGCTTTACATCATACTAAGACTCAACAAAAATAAGATTACATTGTTTACAAGACATGACTATAATTGACACTTTTAAGCTTGAGTCTTGGCTTGAGTCTTGAGTCTTGGCTTGAGTCTTGAATGAAGCTTTAACCATTGTCTTTATCTGGAGCTTTTATGCTTGTTCATTTGTTCAGCTGAATAGTCGTTTGTGTGTACAACCTGCAATTTAGCTGTATAGCCTAGACACATGTTGCAGTGTGTTGTGATCATCAAAATCAAGAATCAACAATATATATACTCTTAAGTACAGGGTGTTACATTTTCTTAGTTAGGGATACTAGAGGTAAGGAGATTATTGCATAGTTATTAATGAACTTTCAATAATACCCAGCTAGATCTAAGAATCCTCTTAATGCCTAAATAGACTTAGGAATTGGCCAATTATTCAATGCAAACACCTTGCTAGGATCTACCATTACCCTAGAATCTGACACACTATGTCCAAGATATGCCATCTCTCTTTGTCCAAACACACTTGCTCAATTTAGCCTGTAAAGATGTAACACCCCATGTTGAGAATATATATATAATTAATTAGATGTTGCCCCATAGGAGTTCCTATGGGGGGTTTGTTTGGAATTAATTGTGAGGGGGCCCATGGATGAAAAGAAGTAGCAGATGGCTGCTTGGTTTCTCCTTCACGTGGATGACATGGAGGAGGGTAGGTGTGGGCCCTGCCTGTTTGAGAAGGGGGACAGAATGCTGCCACGTGGTAGTGGGGCCCGGGCCTTCAACTGTGGTGATTTCTCTCGCGAGAGAGAAGTCTCAGGATGTGGGAATTGTCTCATATCGGGAGAATACAAAATTAATTAAACATATATATATAATTTTCTGGGATTAGAGGTCACCAATCAGCTATAGCACATTTTATGAGGCAAGCCTGTGGTGGGCAGTTGTTAGAAAAATTGCTGTTTCGGGCCGGGGCATTACAAATGGTATCAGAGATGACTTTCGACACCGAGTGTGGGTACAGAATGGTAGGGTATGCTTGAGAGGGAGCAAGGCTGGGTCAGATTGCCTGGTAAATCCACTAAGGTGGGATAGGGGGTTGGACAACTCGCAGAATCAGGGTACGTCATTCCACATCGGCTAGAAAGGAGATCCTGGCGCTACGTTGCAAGTCCCGGCTTCAGTGAGGACGCTGAATTCTTAAGGGGTTGTCTGTAATACCCAGTGTTCAGAACACACACACACACACACACACACACACACACACACACACACACACACACACACACACACATATATATATATATATATATATATATATATATATATATATATATATATATATAATTAATTAATTAGGTGTTGCCCCATAGGAGTTCCTATGGGAGGTTTGTTTCGAATTAATTGTAAGGGGGGCCAAGGAAGAAAAGAAGCAGTAGATGGCTGCTTGGTTTCTCCTTCACGTGGATGACGTGGAGGAGAGTAGGTGTGAGGCCAGCCCGTTTGAGAAGGGGGGGCAGGATGCTGCCACGTGGCAGTGGGGCCCTGACCTTCGGCTGTGGTGATTTCTCTCGCGAAAGAGAAGTCTCGGGATGTGGGAATTGTCCCATATCAGGAGAATACAAGATTAATTAAATATGACTGGGATTAGAGGTCACCAATCATCTATAGCACCTTTTATGAGGCAAGCTAGTGGTGGGTAGTTATTAGAAAAATCGCTGTTTTGGACCGGGGCGTTACAAAAGAGTTATCCTTGAACAATTGCAGCACCTATCTGAAGTGTTTTTACATACTCACACCTTGATTTGTCGTAGACAAGAATTTCATCAAAGAACACTAGTTCAAACTCCCTCAAGTAGGGTTTAAACATTGCATTCATGAGGAATTGAAAGGTGGAGGAAGCATTAGTCAATCCAAATGGCATGACCACATATTCATAATGCCCTTCATGGGTTTTGTAGCTATTTTGTCTGTCTTCCTCCTTCATTCTTAAGTGGTGATACTCACTCCTTAAATCCAACTTACTAAATACCACACACCCCTATAATTCATTTAAAAGATCATCGGTTTTAGGTACACTACAAAATTTGCTGAATACTCCGGCGTATATACCCCGACGTTTTACCAGTCATGCCGGGGTAGGAAGAGACCAGGAATGAGGGGTCAGATTGGATGGTTATACGCCGGTGGCCTTTACAAAACACCGGAGAATTATGATATTCACCGGTGTTTTTTATACAAACGCCGGTGAAGGATATTATTCACCGGCATTTTAATAAAAAACGCCGGTGAATAGGCAGGTCAAATGTACCAAACACATCTTCTCCCATTCACCAGCGTTGGTTAATAAAAATGCCGGTGAATTAACTGGGATAAATCCCCCGCGAACCCTAACATTTTGCTCGCTTTTTTCCTAGCCCTAATTTTTCACGCGCGCCGCCTTCGTTCACCCTCCTTCCCTTCGTCGATTTTCGAGACAAATCCTCCGCCATAGGAGTATGGTATTGAGATCTCCGAAAACTCCTCCGTCTCTTTAAGTTCAGACTCTCTCTCTCTTACCCCCCCCCCAACTCCCGATCCGATTTTCCTTCAAAAAGTCACCATCTCCGTAGGCCCCACCGTCGCCGTATCCATAGCCTCTGTCGTCGCCGGCCTGAGTCCTCCCCAGTCCCCTCACCGTCAACAACTCCTCCGACATTGAGTGGTATAATGCTTTATTCTTGTCATTTTTTTTCAATGCTTGGGATGTCATGAGAACATGTTCCAGATGGAAGAGTTCTTCATTTATTTCTCATCCGTTACTGTTTACAAAATATGTTGGACATGTTGTGTTTGTGATACTGTGAACTAGAACATGAAGGTCTTTTTGATTGCATAATGATGTTTGACGCCTCGCAAGATGAGATCTTGGCTGTGGAATTAAGTGGGTTTACTAGATTGATGTGTTATCGTGTGAAATTGCATTTAATGGTTCAATTCTGTGTTAGATATGTCATTTGGTCCATGGTTTAGGTGTTTTGACATTTGGTGAGGATTTGACATTGCCTCTGGCTCTCAATTGCGGGCATTTGGACGAATGGGTAGCTTTTTTGATTGTTTTGTTTTGTTTTCTTGATAAGGAAAAGTTTGTAGACTATATTTTAGATGCTTGAGATGTCATGCAAGTATGGAGTAAACTTAGGAAGTTAAATAAGAAATTTCCATTTTTTAGTTGTTGTCCATCATTGAGTACAGTGAGTGCTTGACAAATGATAATAGAGGAGAATATAATTTGTTTGTGGTATTTAGGGATGGGTGTTTTATGAGAGTATGAGTAAATGTAAATCTGGAATTGGTGATTTGGGATGATGGATACCTTTTGACATTGTTCTTTGATAGTTCACATTTTTACTTGTGTAAGGTTCTGCTCTATGATTAAGATATTTGAGATATTTTGAACTGCAAGCAACTAATCGTAAGGTTTACACGCTATAATATTGAAGTACATACGGAGATCCTTGTTAAATTTATGGACTGGAAGATGTCATGTCTAGATTGGTGCAACAAAGATCTTATACAAGTTTCATCTATTACTAAAAATTGTTTGATAAGCTTTCATTCCCAGTTGAGCCACTTTAATTAAGGTTAAATGAGAAATTTTTTTTTGAGGTATAGAGATAATAATAATTATTATTATTATTTTGGGATAAGTAACTGATTATTAGTAGCCATGAACAAAATAGTTCATGAGTCATCAGATCTTCTTGTTATCATATTTACAGCACGACGCCCTCGTTATTCGCCATATTCCTCTCAACAGCAAATACCCTTTACCATCATCATCTCTTTGAACGGAAAGCCAAATTCAGGGGAGACTATAGTCGAATCGATATTACACTCGAATACAAGGTGCTCGATAAAATGCCACTAAGGTGGTTGACATAATTTCCACAAAGGTAGTTTAGGGTTATGTGAATAGGGTAGATTGTATTGAGATTTAATTGTTTTTTATACATTTTTTGGACTAAGATTTCTTTATTTTACAGTTAATTGTTATATCGTTTATTTAATTGCAACTAGGGACGGTTTTAAAAAAGGTGAAATTAAATATAAAAATGCCTTTTAAATCTAATACTATTTAATATATCAAATTTAAATTTCAGATTGTGTGCTATTGTTATAATGGATGGAAGTTGGATTAGTAAACCACGATTATCCAAGGAGTACCGGGATGGTATTAAAGATTTTATTATCTTTGCCAAACGACATTCCCGTGATCCCAACCTAATTCTTTGTCCATGCCTCCGGTGTACAAATTGTAATTTGAGGACATGTGACGTAGTACATACACATTTGGTTGTCAATGGTTTTCTTCAAGGGTACACACGGTGGTTTTGTCATGTTGAGGATCATACGTCAGCTCCTTTTTGTCCGGTTGTATTAGAAAATGAGGATGAGCCCTTACTGAACGAAGACTTAAGTGTTCCCGGATGCATGCTTTGGTGCAAGATGCCTTGGGGATTCATAATGTTTCTTTCCACACCAATAATCCAACAACCCAAGTTCATAATGAGTCAACAGAAATGTCACACATTGGTGGTGGGGTGGAGGAGGGAATGCCTGACCCCGGTCCTGAAAATAATCAACAGCAAGAATCCTTCGCTAAGTTGCTTGAAGATGCTAGTACTCTGCTGTACCGTGATTGCACCAAATTCTCTAAATTCTCATTCATTTTCAGACTATTTCAGATTAAAATTCTAAACGGGTGGTCTGCTAAGTCCTTCACTATGCTACTTGAACTGTTGAATGAAGCATTTCCAGAAATCTGTATTCCAAACTCTGCCTATAAAATCAAAAAATTCCTAAATTCTTTCGATCTAGGGTATGAGAAGATAGCAGCATGTCCAAATGACTGTATGCTTTTCACGAGAGGTAAGAAAAGTCTGGAGAATTGTGAAGTCTGTGGTTCTTCGAAATGGTCAGAAACACCAAATCAAGACTATCAAGCCAGTGGATTTACTAAGGGAAGTAAGAGAAAGAAGCCTGCCAAAATATTGCGTTACTTTCCTCTGATTCCTAGGCTACAAAGGTTGTTTATGTCTTCGAAAACTTCTTCTGATATGAAATGGCATGCTGAAGGGCGCATTAATGATGGGATTCTTAGATATCTTGCTGATTCTCAATCTTGGAAAAAAATTGATGAAAGATATCCCGATTTTGCGGAAGATCCTCGGAATGTGAGACTTGGATTAGCTAGTGATGGTTTCAACCCTTTTAGGCAAATGAGTAGTACATACAGCATATGGCCTGTTGTGTTAATACCAAACAATTTGCCACCTTGGAAATGCATGAAGCAGTCCTCATTTATTTTGTCCATGATAGTTCCTAGACCGAAAGGCCCTGGAAATGATATAGATGTGTACCTACAACCGTTAATAGATGAACTTCAGAAATTGTGGGTGGGTGTTCCAACCTATGATGCAATGTCTAAAGAAACATTTTCTCTTTGGGTCATGTTGTCTTGGACAATCAATGATTTTCCAGCATATGCAAATTTATCTGGATATAGTACTAAAGGACGTTATGCATGTCCTTGTTGTGCTGACCAAACTAGTTCAAGGTGGTTGTACAATGGCAGAAAATTTTGCTATATGGGTCATAGGAGATGGTTTCCTGACACACATATATTTCGAAAGGAGACAACGACATTTGATGATACCGACGAGTAGGAACATGCTCCTAGAGCTTCTTCTGGGTCAAATATTTTGAGGCAGGTAGATGGTCATCAGTTCAAATATGGAAAAGAACCACAAGTCAGCAAAAAGGCAAGAAAAGGACAAGGGAGGAGCAAGATAAGGAGACTGATCTATGTGGCGAAGATGAGTATCAGAACATGACGAATTTAGGTGCATGGAAGAAGAAGAGTATTTTCTTCAAGTTGTCGTATTGGGAATTCAACTTATTGCGACATAATTTAGATATGATGCATATTGGAAAAAATATTGGTGAAAATTGTATAGGAACAGTTATGGGAGATGACCGGAAGACAAAGGACAATCTCAAGAGCCGACTTGATTTGAAGTGAATGGGCATACGACATGAGTTGCATCCAGAGGAATTACCGAACGGGAGAGTACGCCTACCGCCTTCAATCTATTCAATGTCAAAATCGGAGTTGGAATTGTTTTGCAAAGTTCTACTTGAACTTAAAGCCTGATGGCTATTCTTCTAACATAGCAAGGTGTGTCAACTTTAAGGAGAAGAGGCTTCAGGGTCTAAAGCCACACGACTACCACATCTTAATGCAGGATCTCCTTCTTGTGGCCCTAAGGTCTTCAATGTGTGAGCAAATAACTAATGTCCTGAAAGATCTTTGTACCATATATAAAGGTATTTGCCTAAGAATGCTTCGTGTTGAAGATATTGACCAATTGGAGCAGCGCGCGGCATTGACACTTAGTAAAATGGAGATGATATTTCATCCATCGTTCTTCACTATAATGATTCACTTGATAATCCACCTTGCTAGTGAAGCCAGAATTAGCGGTCCTGTTCATTATTGGTGGATGTACCCCATTGAGATGTAAAAGAATTCATGCATCTTACAAAACTGAATTCTCAAAAGCTCATTTCTTTTATTCCCTTACATCGCTCTAATTCATTAATTGTATATGTTTAGTTACCTATACCGACTTAAGGGTTATGTTAAAAATAGAGCATATCCTGAAGGGTCAATAGCTCAAGGATATCTATCAGAGGAGTGTTCAATTTTTTGTTCCAGGTATCTGCAGGGTGTAGATACATCTTTGACTAGACCAAGAAGAAATCCAGACATTTCCAACCTTGATGGTGCTAAATATCTTTTCGATACCGCTGGCACTACTATTGGTAAAGTTGATGCATTTGAATTAGATAACTTAACGTGGGAACAGGCACATCGATATGTGCTAGACCACCATGCATCAGTGGAGCCATTTCGAAAGTAAGTCGCTTTTGAATTTAAATCGAATATAGTGAAAACCGCAGAGTACAATATTAACTTACATTTGTTATTCCTTATTTCAATTGCCTATATTTTAGCGAATTTGTCAGGGACATCAAACGAAGATCTAGACCAAGAAGACTGCCACCACGTGAACAGAACAAGTTGATGAATGAAAAATTTCTTAAGTGGTTTGAATCTCATGTAGGTGAATTAAGAAAATGCAAGTTAATCTTGATTATATCTACATTATCCACGGTGCTGATACAATTTGCACAAAATTTATATGTACATTCTTTGAGTCCTGAAGGTGTCATCTGAAATAAAAGTACTTGCCAAAGGTCCCTATAAGATGGTCAAAAGATACGGAGGATACATATTCAATGGCTTTAGATTTCGTACTAAGGATCGTGACTGTAATTTGAAATCTCAAAATAGTGGAATGGTAGTGACTTCTAAGACTAGAAGTTATGCTTCCAAGTCCGACTTGAGGCCTATAGATGGAGATCTCGACTACTATGGAGTGCTCACGGATATCATTGAGTTGAATTATTTTAGTCATTTTTGTGTTGTCTTATTTCGTGGGGATTAGGCTGAGTTTGATAGGAATTTTGCTAATAACAAGGATAAGTTAGGCTTCACAATTGTAAACTTCTCAAAATTGATTCACATCGGTACACACATTAGCCACGAACCATTTGTGTTCCCATCCCAAGTGCAACAAGTGTTCTACATTGAAGATCCAACCCTGTCAAAATCGTATGTGGCTCTCATTATGCAACCAAGAGATGTATTCCAACTGGGCGATACTTCAGAAGATGAAGACGATGAAGTCATGAACAGTTACATTGCTTCTGAGTTTCCTATGTTTGATGTAAACAAAATCGACGGCGGAATTTGCGGGACTTGGCTCTGCAAGGATGGAGAAGAGGGTGATGTATTGGAAGATGTCGTATTGTAGTTTGCTTGATTTTCAATCTTAATATTATGTATCCTGTAATTTTCGTGTCTTAAATCTTGTTGTAATATTATGTCTTGTTATTCCGAACATGTTGTATGTGAATTTAATAATTGGTTTAATTATCTGTTAATTTAAGAATGGAACGATTTCTATAGATTGAAAATTAATTAACAAGATTGGACTTGCATGATATTAATTTCTATAGCTCTATCACCTCTAAGAACCACAGACTCTAAATTGCATGCTATCCCCTTTAGCATATCTTTTCGAAAGATTCTAGTTCGATTACTGGTTTGGGGATTACTGGTTTAGTGTGCTAAAGATTCTAGTTCGATTCTGGTTTGGAGAGATGGGGTTCCTTGTCTATTAGGATTTTAGGATCTTGATAAATATTGATTAAGTGAGCACCTGTGGGCATGGAGAGGGCTTTTTTTAGGTCACACCACCTTTATGTAGCATGGACACTTTTCTCATGGAGCCCTTGTCGGACACTGACACTCCATGTGGCACTCCGTGGACACATCGGATATTTTCATATGTGCCAGTTTTATAATATATTAACTATGCTGGACATATCTTATACACTTCTTGAGTACTTTTTTGGTATCATAAGTAACAACTTTTAGAAGACTTTTTCACATTTGAAGGGAACTAGTTGATCAGATAATTATTTGCATATGCACTAAGAATTTTCTTTGATTATGTTGGACCATGAAGTAGTTACTTTCCTAGGAAAAATGGACTATAAATCTTTTTTCATGCAGTAGTAGTCTGTGTAAGCCTCCTGCATTGCAAAAATGAAATATGTTTCTTTTTTCACTAAGCTTCCACATAAAATGCACATTCAGCGCAAATGCCTCTCTGGAGACGAGGCCTCTAACAATTGATTCGAAAATGTTTTTTTTCTAATGATGTGTTTTTGTAATATGACATCTAATACTTGTTGAGCTTGATGTCTTTTAATACTAGTATTTATTCCATCTGATGGAGAATTTAAGACATGTTATTGAATAAAATATTTGAGTTTCTTTTTGTGATGCTTATTTCTGCTTAGACTATGGTACTGATTTGGACAAAAGTAAGGAATTTTTTTCAAGAGTTGAGAGCATTATAATCGAACTAGGTAATGTACCATGCTGTCCACTTGACAGAAAGCCTGGTTAGCCAACACTGGTGTCTTGTATATACTCGGTTGTCTTTTATCCGCTTAAAGATTTAGATTTAATTATGGTGTGGTGATGCAGTCCAAACAAAGTAATTAAATACATAATATATAGGCTAAATTTTAAAAAAGTAATTAAAAACAGAATCAGATAGATCATTTAATAGTTTGTTTTAATTTTGCTCCTCTAATGAATTTATTGAATCTTTGACAGGTACAAGATGCCGAGGCGAGGAAAAAGGATCAACATAAATGATGGCAACGAAGTGCAGGGGGATGAGCAGCCATTACATAATAGTGACAGTCAAACGGAGGAGGGAGAGGGTAGCATGCCCACTGTCAAAAAACATCGAGGGCGAACTAAGATGGCAGACGTATGGAAACTTAAGAACGACGAACGGATTGTGGTAGAGGAAAACAGTGTCAGGCAACCGGTGGGAGATAATGCAAGCAAATTCTCGTCGTTTATTGGGGTAATTGCAAGGAACCCACGGATAATCCCTTTGTCATATGAGAGTTGGCCGAAGGTGCCCACCACGACAAAAGCAACTGCAATTACAACAATCAAGGTATTTCCCATCTAAAATAACTAATTGGTTTATGCAATTCAGTTATAAAGCAGTCATGATAAGTTCCTTTACTTGGTAAGAAGAATTGTTGAGTACATTTGAATTGCAAAAAAGTTCGACTATGAAAAATAAATAGTAAATGCTTTTAGAAACTAATCCCAAAACATATTTTGGTTTTTGATTACTCCTAAAGTTTCGGTTTAAACTTTAAAGGTAACCATTAGCCAGGTACTGATGTTAAATCTTTTTTTTAAAGTCATATTTATAAAAGGTTATTAAAAGGCCTAACTCGTACAGCTAATTGTTCAATCTTTTATTTGTCATTAAGTAGAAGAAAACGGTAGGCATGTTAGTAAAAACTATGAAGTGGGGCAACATCTCTTTGGTGACATTGTCATGTCAAAGTCTGGCTCGTATCCAGACACATTTCCAACCCTTATGTCAGACACCTTTTTATATGTAGTATTTCAGAATTTTTTTTGTCTGTGTATCATGTCTGACATGCCTGAATTAGTGATTCATAGGATAAAATGCAATGAATAGATGAGTTGTGTTGCATCTAACATTTTTCTTATGAGTTAAGGCTTATGATTACGATGTTTATAAATATTGAATTGTATTATGAAGTGTGGATGATATACTGATGGAAACCAAAGCCGACCAATATGATACTTCGCAAATCTGTAATGTATCTATTTATTCATTCAAACAGTCAGTCTAATTGTCAATTGTTTACTTAGTCAAACAGTTTGAAAAATCTACACTTAATTGAGTGAGCTTGGTTCCTTTTTGACTTAATTTTTGACTTAATTTAAGATGAGCTTGGTTCCTTTTTGTACTCAAAAATTGTAAGCCACTATATATACTAAGATATCATGTATATCAAATCCTCCCATATATGTTGTCTTTAAAGTAGAATTTGCGAGAAAGAAAGAAAAAAGGGTTCATTTAAGCAAAATACTCAGAAACTTTCATAACAACAATTATCCATTCAATTTTACAGTGTATGAGCTATTTCATAAAAACTAAAGATCATGTAGGTGTTAAAGTAAACAATGCAAACAATGGATATAATATATAGAGACAATATGACATGCAATAGCAAGTAACATAGAAAGAACATGTTGTTTTATATATATGCTGTTATATATCTATCTATGTATGTATGCGTCTTTTCCCCCTTCGAGCTTGAAAAACTGAATCATAGCTAACTCAAATATCTTTTCGATTTTTATTTTTAGTTTTTTTTATAATAAATATGCTACATCAACACATAACAACAAAGATGATAGCTCAAGAAAAAGAAAAAGAAAAAAAACAGGAGTTTGGCTAAGAGAAAGGGAACTTTCATCACATTTAATTTCTTTCACTCTTTCACTGGTAATTTGTTTTTACATTGTTGCAAATAAATTGCTTCCTACAAGTATATATTATCAAACATGTATTTTAGTGATGGGTAGTTGGTTTATGCAATTCAGTTATCCTTTTGTTAAACTTCTCAAATTTTGCAGCAATACTTCTCGTTTCCGGACTCACTTACGCCTTGGGTTGAAAAGTCATTCTCCAAAAAGTGGAGAGACTACAAGAGTGACTTGAAGGCAAGGTATTATGACAAAAACCGGTCAGAGGCGGATAATGCAAGGGATGTGCCACTCGAGGTGGAGCCTTCGGATTGGAAATTCCTTGTGCACTACTGGAGTTCGGCGGTTGGTCAGGAATTTACATTACTAACCAAAATTTAATATATTTGTGGTTGTATGGCTACTCTAATTAAATTTTTTCCGAACTTCATTGTGGCATGTACAGAAAAAGGCGGAGGTCGGTATTGCCAGTCGGTCAAAGCAGCTTGTGTTGCACACCGCTGGTACACAGAGCTTTGCTCTCGTTCTAGAAGAATTGGTAAGCGCAATCAAATTGAACAGTTTTGACTTACAGTTATTTGTTTATAATAAATTCCTCTTACTAATATATAGGAAGAAGATTTGGGGGGTCCTACGGAGTTCGGCGATATAGATTTTTTCGATGCCACCCACAAGTCGAAAGATGGGACGTATGCGACCCCTGAGGCAGAACGGATTGTGGTAATTTGTGAACTAATATCTATCAGATCTAGAATTGACTATCATTATAACTATTTTAGTGATGGGTAATTGACTATTTGGTGAATTGAGTTGGAACGCAAACTTGACTATTTTGTGAACAAGTATTTTACTGTTAGTGATGGGTAATTGACTAATTGGTGAATTGAGGTAAACAAGACACTGTTCTTACATGCAGAGTAACCACAAACTTGTTCGATGAAGATCGTCAAGAAAAAAGTTAAAGTTAAGTATTGGTGAAAGTGCACTTAATCCCAAAAAAAGAATTGCACCTCAAAATTTGGAAACTAGGTCACTAAAATGAATGCGCTGTACAGTTAAAGTTTGTACCTCAATCACATTGTGCATGATAAAAAAGAACTAGTAAAGATCTTGTTTGTGGACAAATATCCCTCTCTCTTTTCTCTCTTTTCTCTTCAATGCCCTCATCTGAGAACTAATAGGAATCCATGAGATGACTTATCCCTGCGGCGATCTTCAGGCTCGTCTCCTACCTGCATAATAAATTTGTTATAAATCAGGTCTAAAAGACTGTTGGGAGTTGTGTTTCATACTTTCGGTTTGAGTGTGTGGTCTATAATTAAAATAATTGGGTATTTTACCTCTTTGCGTATATCAGTAAGCATCTGTAAGATTTCTGAGAAGTCTGGCCGTAGTGCAGGGTCTTTCTGCCAGCACTTCTCAAGAAGTTCAGCAAGCTTTGGATGAGTCTTAGGGATGGTAGGTCTTAAAACCTGAATTGAAAAGCAGAATAAGCTAAACGTAGAGTTACAATATGACTTAGAAGATGTTTATATATTTGGTTAAATTTTAGGTTCCCTTTCAGTCATTCTAATTTTTTTTCAACTCTCCCATCTGGGCAATATCTCATCTTACACAGATTTATTAGTTGGAATAGTCATATTTTAGGCACTGTCTCTTTTCCTTATTGATGCACACATTTTTACTCTCACCTAGTTGTCGATAAGCTTTTCCTCATCATACTCTACTATTTACTTTGTTTCTTCATTCAAGACAATTATTATTTGAATGAACCATTTTACAAGTTGGTTGGAAGCTGGAGTCCCACCTAGAGGAAATCCTTATTATTTTCTTTTTATCACAATCAATAATCCTCTAGCCTTGTTGCAGTTGTTAATTTTCGATCTTTAGTTTGTATTATTTGTGGTGTGTTACTAGTGTTGATGAGCAACAATTTGTCTTTGTGCAATCTTTGACTCTTTCATTATACTGGTCATAATCTTTCTTAATGGCTTCAGTTCACCCCAATTTACTAAATTTAAGCTTACCAAAATAGCAACAAAAGTGTACAGTATAACGAGGAGATGGATAAACATTGCTACCTTTTCCTCCCAATTTTTGGATCTTGCTAATCTGAAATGAAACTATGCATCTGATACTGCATATCTACGCTCTTTGCTTGATCAGTTTCCTTGTTATATTTTGGAATAGAATCTGTAGAAGAGCATAGAAATATAGAAATGTTAAATTTTGTATGCTGTCTTGTTGTACATTGGTACAGTCAAACTGGTCCATGTCCTGATGTAGGATAGACTGTTACTAGCGACTGTTTTTTATGATTAAGATGGTGCTGTAGTGCAGATTTAAACACCTGCATGTTACAGTATCCCTGCATGTTTAGTGGAAGAAGGGATTTATTATATTGTGCACAGACCATAGGTTAATGCCCATGGTTTCAGTATGAGTGATGTTGAATATATAATGATATATTTTTGCATTACTGCAGTGCAATGTAGGTGCCGTTTGTCAAACATTAAGGGACTTGTTGCAAATCACCCTACAGGAAGTATGTAATGTCTAAGGTTTCAGAGTAGGATTATATGTTTTATTTTTGCTTTCATCATACTTGCTATTGTATTTAAGATTTTCTTTTTGTGATCAATTTTGTTTTTGTATTGGTCTATTCGTTGTAATTTTTTGAAGTAAAATTTGTAGTATTTTTGCAATATATATTCCTCGACATGTTAATTTACTTTTAGTACAGACGTTGATTTTTTTTCCTTTTTCTCAAGCATACCGAATTCTATTTTGTTTTGTTTTGATCAAGTCATTCTCCATCTGGTGTTCTTTATTGTTTGGTTGACAAATTGTCATTCGGTTGACATCTTCTAAGTCATTCTAAGTCATTCGGTTGAATACAATGTTCCAATGATGACTACAATGCATTCTTCCAGCAATTTTAACAGAAAACTACGTACAACCAAGTTAGAGCTTTTAGAAATTTACTACTATAGGCTATAGCAATGTTATATGTTTATGCAATTAGTAATACTAGTAGACAACACCGGGACCAATTAGCAATTGACATAAGAATGACATGATCAATGGTGTTGACAAATTTGTTATACAAACAGTAAAATACTTGTTCGGGTGCACTATTATACAAACAGTTGAGTAAAATACTTGTTTTTAGTGGTTTTATTTTAATGGTTTGGCCATCTTTTTTTATGTGTATATCTGATTTTATTGTTTATATATATCTTCGGTTGCTTTTACTTTTTGATGACTTATAGTTTATTTTTGTAAATGGCTAATGATAGTCGAAATCTCTTCCGCTTTTAACTCTGACTATATGTCCTTTTACAGACTAACGCTAGGAAAAAGTATGATGAAATCTCTTCTGCTTCAGACTCTGACCGTACGGTAGCTTCCACAGACTATCGTACCCGGCAGCGACTTGCCTTGACTGTAGTGAGGGGAAAGGAGAAGCATGGACGTGTCCGTGGTATGGGGCTAGGACCAACCCCCTCGCGGTTATTCGGACGGAGTGCATCTACTTCAAGTGGGACTCGGGACGAGGAGATGACAGAATTGAAGGCACAAGTGGAACTCCTCCAAGAACAAATGTCCCAGTTAATAAGGCAGCAATCTCAAGTCCCACCACCGGTAAGTCTTAAAGTTGGTAATATTGAAGAGCTTATAATTATTGTTTTAATGTAATTCTCGAACAGTCTTCTTTTTACCAACAGAAGATTGATCAATTATATATATATATAGCGTATTGGTATGGAATGAATATTAGAAGGTAACTAGTATTGGATGGGAATGTGTAAGTCATGGAACTCTCGTCATACTTCCTACAATTTGATTGCACTTAAATCTATGATATATGACTCTAAAAAAATTAGCCCTTATATGTATATTTGATTGCCCTGTTTAGGTATTCAAGAAAAGTTAAAAGATCATAGTAATTTAATATAAAACATTGGTATGAAAAAGGTAGATGATCAAATTTTGAGAATATAAAAAAGTTTTGAAGATTATATGAAAACTAGTATACAGTATATTACTACAAATAAGTTTTGAACCAAAAAAGATTAAATTCAACCAGGGATCTAATATATTTTTCCCAAGATTGTAATGGAAGAAAAAGAACAAAGTGAAAGGGGACGATGGTTTGCAGTTTTGAACCACCCACTTCACAGTGGAAGTATAAGGACAACCAACTAACCACACAGAAACTTATGATTATTTGGGACATTAATATTATATATTAGATAACTCAGATAACCATAGATAACCATATCTGATTCAAAAAAATTGGACCGATCCGTGTTTGTATTCGGATTCCAAAAATAATGGGTTTTACCATTTGTATCAGGAACCGAAACCAAAAAGATCTGGATTTTTTTTTTATCCAATCTGCATCAATTTCAAATTTAGATCTAATCATCAAATCGAATAAATTAGAGCATCCCTGCCTATGCAAATGAAAATATGATACTATGCATGCTATCAAATTTGATTGCCCTGTTGTCTACCATCTGTTGCTACCAACTCCTCTCAACAAAAAAATTGCTGATTCGATTTTTTTTATACAACTGCATTGCTGACGGTGGATGTTAGAACTTACCTTGTGGTCACTTGCTTCAGTTTATGATCATGCATTTTGATTACTTGTCCTTCATTGTGTGACCGTATAGTAGACATGGATGATATAAATATTACATCGCAAGGGGATTTTATTCCTTGAAACGGGTAGGAGCTTGTCATACTTTAGCCTTTAATGCTTTCATTCATTAATTTTTCCAATATATACTGCTGTAGAGTGGTATATATAATGAGCAAATTCTCTTTGTTCGTTATTTCTTAGGAGTATTAATGAAAAATGGTGGTATTTGTCATGACCTCTGTGCGTGTGAGTATTAATGAAAAATGGTGGTGTTTGTCATGACCTTTGTGTGTGTGTCTATATATATATATATATATATATATATATATGTCTATATATATATATATATATATATATATATATATGTGTGTGTGTGTGTGTGTGTGTGTGTGTGTGTGTGTGTGTGTGGAAAAAGGGGTATGAGCAACTTGCTCATTTACTAAATAAGCAATTGATGCTGTGGCATACATGTGATTGGAAAATCCTTAAATGGGTTAGTTGTCCAATGTATCACATGCATGCCACATAATCAATTGCTCATTTACTAAATGAGCAAGTTACTCATATCCCTTTTACCCATATATATATATATATATATATATATATATATATATATATATATATATATACATATATATATATATATCAAATTTTACCATTTGAATTGGCTAATCGCAGAGTTTATCTCCTTCACAAGCTCCTTCACTGACATGGCGAATCCCTCTTCCATCTGCAATAAAAAGTTGATTACTTCACATATTATACAAAAGTTGGCTGTAGACCAATACTTCTCAGAAAAAACTCTAATCTTTAGTGACAGTTCCAAAAAAAATTGAAAGGAAAAAAAAAAGGTTAAAACTTAAGAAATGATACCCTGATATGTTGTTTACTCACATATATATCTCATTTTCCCATAATTTTCAAAATGTTTGGACGCAATTTGCACTATTTTAATACCCTGTTTGTTTTATGGTATATAGTTCACATGTTCATATAAATGTGAAACTACTATAAATGATTATGTACACTATTGCATCCAGCAAAGGTAACTAAAAAATGCAAATAGGAAATTGAAGTGCTGCAAATGACTTAAAATATATGAAAACAGTGAAAATAATTAAGTTATATAAAGTGAAGCAGATAATACTTTGTCGAACTTATTAAATTTCCTTATTTTCTTAAACCATGAAAGTTTTTAGTGGCTAAATTGACAATTCCATAAGCAGGGTTAATTATATATGTTTCCAAAACAGATTAATTTCACAATTAAGCAGCACCAGGTAAAAGTATTTTGAGTTAAAATTTGTCTTTCCACTCTTTATTTAATTTTTAATAGTAGAGAAGCAAAATAGCTCACCTGTGCAGTCACAGTTATATCCAGAAAGGAACCCACAAACGACATTGTACTAGCATTTGTAACCATGAGTTGGAACTTCTCCAGCTCCGACAGAACCTTCACCAGCACTCCTTTGTGATTCTCACAGTGGATTCTCAATAGAACCATTTTCTCGCAAAACCTTGCATCAATTTTTGGGCTGTGATTTCCCCATGGCTGGTCTTCATCACAGTCTGGTCAGCTTTCCTTTTGAGTCCAAACAAAGTTTTATGACTGAGAAGCAGCTAACTGATGATAAGAAAAACTTCTCATCCTTGAACTAGTCATCAAAGAATGGACAAAGGTAAGAGAAAAGTTCATCAACTTTGTTGCCATAGGAGGGCCTCAGAAGTAAGTGGGAAGCACTTTCACAGGAAAGCTACATCACAAAAATCACTCATATTTTCATTTTTGGTGGCTGTGTGTGTAGATTTGATAGCATGCATAGTATTTATAAGAGAAAAGTTATCCTCTTCAAATTTTGAGTTGTGGAGTTATTGTTGTTGGTGTTTTAGAGTAAAGTATATGATAGTGATGAAAACAATCAATCGGTAGTAGAATGTGCATGAGATGACTCCTTACTGTATACACAACTCTTTTGGGCAAAAGCTTTGATGCAGCAACTTAGTTTGTCACACTATAAATAGTTTAGTATATATTATATCTATCCTGCTTATCACTTATTGATCCTTTATATGTTAGCGAGTGTAGCTAGCAGATATTTTTGCAGATCCTTTATATGAATTGGGTTTATCTTTTTGCATGTTCAAAAAAACTGTATATTCTGTATTGTGGTCTAGTGTTGAACTAAATTATTGTTTTTTTTTTCACAGAGCGGTCCGATCAATCCATCAAATGTGAATCATGTAGATCAAGAAAATTCTGATGATGAGAACTGAAGCGACTCGAGGGGTATGAATCTGTGGTCGGCCTAGTCTAGATGTCCTTGTTGTTGTTATGTCCTTGTTGTTGTTTTAAGTAATTGCTGAGATATTTAGGATGTTCATTAGTGTATCTGTTAAGTATGACACTTTGTGTTAATATTGTGGTGAATTTGGACCATTAATGCAATATGTGTGACACTTTATTATCTTTAATTCTTGTGTTTGGTTGTGAATTGCGCATTAATATGCCTGAAATTGGTTGAATCAGTTGTGAATTAGTTTACAGGTTTTTGAAATGATATTGTTAATTGAAATCGAATGAAAAACTGGAGGGAAAAAATCAAACGATCATACACCGACGTTTCATAAAACGCCGCTGTACCCATAAGCAGCAATAGCAATAAGAAACACTGGCATTTTATAAAACTCCGGTGAATCTTACTATAGCGGCGTTCTACGACACGCCGGTGCATGTATATAGGGAAAATAGGGCACTCAGAAACGAACATACATCGGCATTTTCTGACCGCCGGTAAATATTGAATATACACCGGCGTTTTCTAAAACCGCCGGTGTAAATATATACAGAGGCGTTTATTGACCGCCGGTGAATGCATATTGGGGAAAAGTACGACACTTATGAATACCCATATACCGGCATTATCTGGCCGCCGGTGTATACTCAAGATCTACCGGCATTCGGTCGAAACGTCGGTATAGACCCCTAGTATTCCGCGACGCTTGCTTCGGCGGCATTTGCACCGGCATTTTTATAAACGCCGGTGAATTTGTCACCGGCATTTTTAAACGCTGGTGAATAGTCGAAAAAATGCCGGTGAATACATTGTGTGTTGTAGTGGTATGAGAAACTTATCTTTGACTGTCATCTTGTTGAGGACCCTATAATCCACATGCATCCTCCAATACCCATTAGAATTCTTCACCATGAACAAATGAGATGCATAAGAGCTTGAACTGGGCTTAATTACACATGTTTGTAGCATTCTCTGACCAACTACTCTATTTCATTGTTGCGGTGCCAGGGATGCTTGTGTGGCCTCAAGCTCACTGGTTTGTGAAGTAGGTTGCAAGAGAACCTTGTGATCACATGCTCTAACTAGTGGAAGGGTAGTTTTCTCTTGAAATACTTCTTCGAACTCTCTATGGACCTAAGAGAGATCATCTAAACAATTAGAATGTGAAGTTTCATTGCTTGCAACTGCAGTTACTTGTAGCAATAGTCCCTTCTTCACATACATGAGAGTTTTCAACATGGACTTAGATGAAGTCACATCAATTTGCTTGTTATTAAGACCCCTCAACACCTTGATCTTCCCTTCTTTCTCAAAGTGCAAAGAGTACTCTTTAAAACTCAACCACATTCCCTCCAGTGTGATCACCCACTGAGCTCCCAACACCAGATGACGGGTTCCTAAAGGGAGGATGTAAAAGTTTGCCTTGATAGTCACCCCTTCAAACACAATCTCCATATTCTCTCAAAGACCCCCATACTTCAATTTCTCACCCCCTGCAACTGTGACTTCAAAATTTACTCTCCTCGTATCAGACAATTTAACCCTCTTAACAATTTGTGTATCCACAAAGTTCTGAGTAGATCAAGTATCAAACAGTGCATATACTTCCCTCTACATATATAGTTGGGGAACCTCAACTCCTGTAATAGGCTCTAGATATATGGTTGGGTGAGTTGATTCACTGATCTCAATATGCAGTGGAGTCCTC
Organism: Hemerocallis citrina; assembly: GCA_017893485.1. Lineage (NCBI taxonomy): Eukaryota > Viridiplantae > Streptophyta > Magnoliopsida > Asparagales > Asphodelaceae > Hemerocallis > Hemerocallis citrina. The sequence continues at coordinate 170,472,229 of CM030366.1, forward strand.
CTTCTGACTGGTATCAATATCTGATGCTTCATCGATTTGTACCTCCTCCACACGGGGTTCTGTGCTCTCCAAATCCCTTCAATTTGCATCATAGATACACCCTTACACATGTGCCCTCTGACCCACTTTTCATCACACCTAAAACATAAACTTTGAGCTCTTTTCATTACCAAAATCTTGTCAAATTGTATCTGCTTGGGTGTCTCAGGTACAATAGCTTTACTTCTAGCTACAGGTGGGGTTTGAACTCCTTATGAATAAGGAGTGTATCCTGGTTTATTACTTGAGATTTGGAACATCGCTACTTTCCATTGGCACATCTGTATAGTCTCCTTGCTTGAGCTTCTCTATATACTCTTGTAACTGTAAGGGGGTGTTTAAGAATCGCTTCTTGTTGAATCTCTTCCTTCAGTCTAGATACAAAATAATCTACTAGAACATGCATAGCTAAGGGTTTTTTCAGGTGACTGTATTTGATGAACTCCTAATGGAACTCATGAACAGTTCCAGTTTTTCGTAGTTTGAGCAATGTCACAGTTGAATTATGGAGCTCAGCAAAACTAAATTGCAACAACATCTCTCTTTTTAGAGAGTTTCCCAGCACACCTCAACCACATATTGTCTCTTAAACAACCTCCACCACATGAGAGCATCATCTCTCAGGAAATACACACAGAAATCAACCTGATGATTCTCCTCAATCTTTTGAGTATCAAAATGATGCTCCCCGTGAAAAAATAATTATTATTTAGTGTTATCACCACTTCCATAAAAAGTTGGAATCTCAAGCTTAGTATGCTTAGGAAAGATGGAGTCATACTTGTCATACCCAACTTAATCATTCCTTCCCCACCATCGATTTGGGCTTGGGCCCCGAAGCTGCGTAGGTGGAGGTGAATGGGTTCTTTGTGGACCAGTGATTGTGTAACACCCCGAATTCCAAATAAGACTGAATTCAAAGTTCCACATGATCTTTACACTTCACTTTGTACAATTTTACAAGGAATTTAAAACTTTTATTACAATAGAGTCTTTTACATCAATCACGCAACGGAAATAAATAAAATACAACAATGGTAAATGTACAATTGTAACAACTTTAGCATTTAAGTAATCATCAACATCAAATTCATCTTTATATCTTCTTGTAAACTCTAAGTCCTGCATATAAAACTGTGGGCACGTCAGTTGCTTACAACCGACAAAATATTATACACGGCCATCCTCGCTATGCCGAAAGTATAATGATTCTTAAATACTTTAACAAACACAAACTTGATCACAAAACAAAGCTAAAGAGGGACTATCTTATTGATGTCGTGAGTGTTGTGCACTTAGTCCTTAATGCAGTTATTTATATTAAATGACACTAATGCACACTTGTTCGGATTCTATGCATCCCATACTACATAGGTCCGAGGGCAAGCCCTTAATCGTTATTCATCTTGTAGGGTTCAATCTCTCGTTATGACTTAAACTAGTACGGTAACTATGGTAAGTATCCTAGGTGTTCTATGAGTTACGAGCCCATGTCCAGACATGCTGGAGGGAATCCCACGCACCGACACATGACGCATCATGCAGGCACCCGATGGTCAATTCAACTTCGCCATGGACCATGGCACCACCCGTAGTCACCAAACACCCCAGAAGCGTCGCCACTGGGACGATATTCTGGAGTAGTATCCATGCCCTATTCATGACACATCATGAGGACAACCTGTGAACACTCTCACACCGCCAATCCAATGGCCCTCATACTTATGTTTTTCTCTTACTTTCATCACATCTCCACTATGGTGTAGTCCTTACAATTTCAGTTTGTTTAAGAAGAAAATCATCACAACCTAGGGCTAGCTTACTCTACCGGACTTAAATCCATACAAAACAAACAGTCAGCCTAACTGGATACTTCTCAAGAGATGCTCAACCCACACTAGTTAGCTCTCAAATTCATTAATAAAAACTACTGGTTACTAGGGTCTCGCCTAGCCTCTAGATTCCAACAACTATCTCTTTCTAGAAATCAACAATATTTCATATTCAATCTCAAAATAATTATTCAATTTCTTTATTCATATCTCTTTCTCAAAGAGAATATTTCTTTATAATCTCATAACATGAAAACAATTCAATTCAACTCTTTTATCAATTTAATCCCTTATACCATTGTATGCAATATCAAATAATCTCAATCAAGTATTAATAATCATAAATCTCATTAAGAAGAAAATCTAATTGCAATCCAAATATTCGTCTATCTTTAATTATATAAGAGTCACAATTTTCAATAAAAATAACTTCTTAAAGTGCACTTGAGAACCAATAAGTCCAAGACAATTAACTGATATGAGTTGAACTTAAATTATACTTATATTTATACTCTCGGTAATTTGAATTAAGATCAAAATTCACAAAAACAGAGTCTCTAACAAGACTCTAACCCGAGCCCAATAGCTCCGCTAGCTACAGTAACATTCTTAAATTGCACCCGAAGACCAACTGGTCTCAAGTGACTAACTGTCAAAAAATGCGTTGGGTTCTTTAAACTCAAACTCTCGGTTTGTTACTAATATTTCATAATTCAAAAACTCTTAAACTCTTTTTCTACTCTATTTTGTTTCATGAAAATTTCCAAATTACTAATCTTATAGATTTGCAACATAACAGTATTTTAAAATTATTATTTTGACTTAAAAACATGATTTTTTCTTTCTAATTTGTATTCTATGTCTACAATTTCGACATTTAAAAACAACCATGATTTCCACCAAAATTTAGCACTACAATTATCACATAAGGTTATTTTCTTGCTTTCTTTTATTTCTACAATAATTTCTAGAACATAGTCTCTTTTTTCATACTAGTGTCACATTAATTAATATAGCATATAACCAATATTTCAATTAATCAACTAGCCATTTACCAACATATATTCTACATCTAGCATGGTTCAAAATTCACATTTCATAGCAACATGATAATATAAATTTAATAACTCATACTACATCTACCAAAATTACTTAAGCATCATACTCCTAAATTAGAAAGGATTTAAAAAACACCCACCCAAAATGTGATGTACTGAAATGAACTCCTAGAATGAGAAACTCCTAGAAACTCCGATTTGGCCTCCTCGAATTCTGCGCATCAAGAGAAACTCCAAGCTACTTCTTTCGGCCAAGCAACAGCAAGAGCACCAACTCCATTTCACCAACAGTGAAGCATCTTCATTTTTGGAAAGCAAGACAAAACAGCAATCCCACCTCCTTACCTTATCTATATACCTATATATGCACTTCTACATTTGTATATATGTATAGGCATACATATATAAGTATATATATATGTAAAAGGGAAGTAGGTGGAGAAAAGCAACAGTGGTTTGCTGGTTGGTTGGTTTGATTTCGGCAAGGACAGAGGAAAGAAGGAGAGAGCACCCATCTCATATCTACATATAGGTATGTATATATCTATACATTATATGTATATATGTATATGGAGATTGAGTGGAGAGGCAAAAGGTTGCTGGATTGATTGGGTTTCAGATGTGACCAGAGGAGAAAGAATGAGGAATGAGGAGAAAGGGTAGAGTGTGAAATAAGGGGTATAGGTATAGGTATATGCATTTGTATGGTGGAATAGGTGGAGTAGCAACATGGACTTGCTGGATTGGAGAGCTTGCTGATCTTGTGGGTTTTCGGAAATGAAACAGAGAAGGGAAAGGAGATGATGGAGAAAGGTGTAGGGGTAGGGGGTATTTGTACAGTTTGTGATAGAGTGGTTATAATAACTACTCCCCACTATACCCATTAACACCACTCACACAAACTCAAAATATGTCTTTCCCTCCTCTCCAAAAATATCCCGGCCACCTCTTTCATGCCCAAACACGTGCACGTGCTTGCACAAGCACACACTTCCTTCATACTCATATATATATTTAATTTAAAATATATGTATACAATATATTGTAATTGTTTAACTAAAAAATTAGTTTAATAAAAATTTATAGATTTTCATGCACAAATAAAATAAATATACATACACTCCGAAATTTATTTTGAAAACGGAAACCCTTAAATACATGCACCGAAAAACACGTACTTCGCACGTAAAAATATCGAAATATAAATTTGACTTTATCAACGGAAAATTATTAAAATATAATCGAAAAAAACATAAGAAAAATATATCTATTAATTTTATATATTTCATAACGTAATCGCTATGTACATATAAAACACATGCATTAAACGTACAAAAGTATTTTAATCAAAATAGGAGAAAAACGGATTTCCGGTTATAAAATAAATTCGAATACGTAAAATCAATAATTGAAACACATTAAAATATTACACGGAGCGGTAGAAAAATACGAAATCGATACGTGCATCGATAATACGTAAAAAGCACGTAAAAATACAAAGATTGAAATTTTATATTTGAGTTGACTCAATAGGATTTTAAGAATACGAAAAATATATAAATAGTCAAAAATCAAAGTATGTAGTGAAACATGTTACAAATATTACCAGTAACAGTATAAAATACACGTGCGTAACACACGAGAGCAAAATTGTCATTTTCCAATTTTGCGGGGTGTTACAGATTGCTCCCAACCAGTCACAATTACCCCGCTCAACCAACGACATCAACCTTTGCATGGAAGCCCGATTCTCATCTTTTGGTGACTGAATACTTGTGAATTTATTTTCCGTACAGAGACCTCAATGTTCTCCATCCTTTGCTCCAGGTTGGTCGACTTGTGAGGGTTGATCCTCACATCATTGGGCTCGGTGATCCAAGTCCAAAATGAGATCCAGACTCATCAATTGATGAGCGCTCGATTCTGATCCTTCAGATTCACAGGGTTGCAAGGCTCTCATACTATTGATGTGGTTCCAAACCTGATCGGCGGTGGATGTTTCACGCTTCTCAATGACCATCGGTGCTACCGGCGGTGGTAGCGATTGAATCAAACAAAAAAAAAAATCAAAAGACAATAGAAAAAGAAGAACAATATTAATTCATATTCATAAAAAAAGAAATGGGATTTCAATTAGGGATTTAAGAGCAGTGCTCTCCTTTGCTTTTCATCTTTCAATTGGGTGCTTCTACGTAGCACGTGCAATGCCCATAATTACAAAGGAAAAGAAATAACCACCTAATTAACTACACTATAGTTGGGCCCCGCTACTAAATAACCTCCACTCATAGGCTGCTATTTGCCATGTGTATAACTGTGATATCCCGGTCAGATATTATATTTTATAAATTATTATTTTTTTAAATTAAAATATTTTTATGAAAATTATTTGGTTTTTCTAATAAAAAATTATCTGGATATATATACTAGTAAGTATATATATGTATTGTATCAGTTTTGTGCACTTGTACAAAACCTTAAAAAATGCATTTTTGAGAAAATGTCTGGAAAATCCCGGACAAATATTAAAAATTATTATTTTATTATTATTTTATTTTTATTTTTAGAATTGAAATATTTTTGGTGGATATCACCCGGTTTTGTTAATAAACATTATCAATACATATATACTAGTCTGTATATATCTGTTTTGTATCAAATTGATACTGGAATCTTTCGAGCCGGTAATAAAATTATTTTTATTATCATTTCTGAATTAAAATATTTTTGATAGAGATTATTCGTTTTAACGAATGAAAATTTTCTGTATAGACAGATATATGTACGTATATGTATCGTATCGATTTCGAACGTTTATACGAAATCGTGTAGTATGTGATTTGGAAAAAATATCTTTTATTTTGATCCATCATGATGAGATGGAGGGTAGGGATTAGATTAGGGTGTTGATTGTAATATAAAATTGCATTTTGATTTCCAATTGTTTTCAACCACAAAAAATGACATGGCTTCTTCTCAACCACAAAACCCTTCACCCATCTCCTAAAACCCCAACGCCCCCCCCTTTCCCCCCCCCCCTCTCTCTTCCCAATGGCCGGCCAACCCTAGAACCCTAGAAGGGCAAAGAAACCCTTCCACTCTTGTGTTTCTATCTCCTTCTCATCTCATTCTGTTCTTGTACTTCTTGTTCTACTTGTTTAATTTTAGAAAAATTGAGAAGAAAGAAAAAGAAAGAGAGATCAAATCAAAAGAGGGATTAAGATTTCATGGGTTTTTCATGAGGTGTTCTTGAGGAGCAAGAACAAGGAGCAAGGAGGAGAAGGCAAGCTAGTTCTTCTTACACGATTGGGTGGGGGATTCTTAACTCATTTGTTTTGTTTTGGTTTGTTTACTTATTGTTGTATGTTGTTACAAGAATTTGAACTAAACTCATGTGCATATTTTTTATGTTGACTAGAATATAAGAGAGTGAAAATATTGGAGTGGTAGAACACAAAATAAAGCGATTAAGATTCGATCTTTGTAGTTTTAGGGTTAGAATTAAATTGTTATGCTAAAGGTAGAATATTGAGCCCAAATTAGTTTTAGGGGTTCTCATATGTGTCCTTACCATGATCAAATTTTTGTAGAATTTTTGGGGTTAATTTGATGGGTGAAATAGACGTTTCCCCCCAAACAGCGATTTTTCAAGAAAAAACAGCAAACCGCTGTTTTGGCTTAACGTCAACGTGTGTTCAAGGGGCTGTAATTAGGAGTTCCTTACGGAATTTTGGAAAGTGATCAACTAGGAAGTTGTAGTCACTACAAAAGAAAGTGCTTTTACCGGCGATTATTCCCCGGCGTTTTACTAGTAGCGCCGGGATAGGGAGCGAGTAGGAATTGGGCGCCAGATGGGATGGTCATACACCGGCGGTCGATTTAAAACGCCGGCGAATGTTAGTATTCACCGGCGTTTTACCTAAACACGCCGGTGAAGTTTATTATTCACCGGCGTTTTTTATTATAAACGCCGGCGAATATACGGGCACATTCACCGGCGTTTCAAATTAAAACGACGGTGAATAACTGGGAATAAAACCCGCGAACCCTAATCTTTCGCTCGCCATTTACCCATTACCCCAAAAAAAAAAAGGGAAAAAAGGCGCTTCGTTTCCCTCCTTCCTCGCTCTATTTCCCGCGCGTTTGCCTCCGCCGCTTCGTCCTCTTCGACGGCCTTCGACCATTCGAAATCGTCCCTTATTCCCTTCGTCCTTTTAGATTTCCTTCTTCCCTCTCTCGATCTGGAGGTGAATCGGCGGTCGCCCCCTCTCTCTCTCTCTCCTACGCCCCCGCCCTCGTCGCCCCGCTCCCTCCCTCTCTCTTCGGTATGATCTCTTGATTTCCCTTATTTTCCAAAAAAGGCAGCTTTTTTCAGTTTATTCATTTCGATTTCCTTAGCATGAACGGTTTAGTTGAGATGAAGAATTAATAGAAAAATATATGCTTAGATAATGGAAATTTTCATCTTCTTTTACTGTTAATGAAGCTGATTTCATGCATCTGATTGTCTTCATGGCATGTTTGTTTTTTTACCCAAAATGGGTTCACTGTGAACTGAGGATATTGTTTAGGTACGTATGCCAAAATTCTCTGGCCGGATATGCACCACACTTGGGTTTTAGATTTAGTTGGGCACAGTGAATTAGTAGAGCAACATATAAGCTCAGTTAATGGGAAATTTTCATTTTCAGATACTATTAAAGTAACCTGATTGCAATCTTTGGCATGGTTTTTTAACACAAAATGGGTTCACTTCCAAACTAAGTATGCTGCATAGCATACCCGTTTTCTTTCACTGTTAATGAAGCTGATTTCATGCATCTGATTGTCTTCTTGGCATGCATGTTTTTTTACCCAAAATAGGTTCACTGTGAACTGAGGATGCTATAGGTACGTATGTCAAAATCCTCCGGCCGGATATGCACAACAATTGGATTTTAGATTTAGTTGGGCTAAAGAAGTAGTAGAGCAACATATAAGCTCAGATAATGGGAAATTTTCATTTTCAGATACCGTTAAAGTAACCTGATTGCAATTTTTGGCATGGTTTTTTAACACAAAATGGGTTCACTTCCAAACTAAGTATGCTGCATGCATAGCATCCCCAGTTTCTATAGGTTCACTTCCAGACTAAGTGAACTGAGGATGCTATAGGTACGTATGCCAAAATCCTTCGGATACGCACAACAATTGGGTTTTAGATTTAGTTGGGTTGAAGAAGTAGTATAGCAACATATAAGCTCTGATAATGGAAAATTTATCATTTTCAAATACTGTTAAAGTAACCTGATTGTCAATCTTTGGCATGGTTTTTTATACGAAAATGGGTTAACTTCCAATCTAAGTATGCTGCTAGCATCCCCATTTTCTTTTTTTGTTGTTAGTGAAGCTTATTTTCATGCATCTGATTGTCATCTTGGCATGTTTTTTTTACCAAAATGGGTTCACTGTGAACTGAGGATGGTATAGGTACGTATGCCAAAATCCTCCGGCCGGATATGCGGCTACAATTGGGTTTTAGATTTAGTTGGGATGAAGAAGTAGTAGAGCAACATATAAGCTCAGATAATGGGAAATTTTTCATTTTCAGATACTGTTAAAGTAACCTGACTGGAATCCTTGGCATGGTTTTTTAACAAAATGGGTTCACTTCGTAACTAAGTATGCTGCATAGCATCCCCAGTTTCTTTCACTGTTAATTAATTGAAGCTTATCCCATGCATCTGATTGTCATTTTGGCATGTTTTTTTGACCAAACTGGGTTCACTGTGAACTGAGGATGCTATAGCTCTATGCCAAAATCCTCCGGCTATGTACAACAATTGGTTCAGTCTGCAAAATATATGCTTACATACTAGACATTTTAATTTTTCTTTTATTGTTTCTTTTGTTTAGTAGTAGTATTATTATTATTATTATTATTATTATTATTATGAGATAAGTGATTATTAGTAGTCATGAACAGAATAGTTCATGAGTCATCAGATCTTCTTGTTACCGTAGTTACAGCACGACGCACTCATTATTCGGCCGATTCCTCTTCATCAGCAAAATACCCTTTACCATCATCATCTCCTTGAACGGAAAGCCAAATACAGGGGAGACTATAGTCGATTTTTTTTTATGCTCGAACACAGGGTGTGCGATAAAATACCGTCTAAGGTGGTTGTGATCATTTCCACAAAAGGTCGTTTAGGGTTTGGTGAATAGAGTAGATTGTGTTAAGAAGTAGTTTTTTTTTGTACATTTTTTGGAGCCACAATTTCTTTATTTTACAGTTAAAGATTATATCGTTTATTTATTTGCAGCTAGGGATGGTTTTCAAATAGGTGAAATTTAATATACAAAATGCCTTTTACTGTTATTACTATTTAATATATCAAATTTTAATTTCAGACTGTGTGCTATTGATATAATGGATAGAAGTTGGATTAGTAAACCATGATTATCCAAGGAGTACCGTGATGGTATTAAAGATTTTATTATCTTTGCCAAACGACATTCCCGTGATCCCAACCTAATCCTTTGTCCATGCCTTCGCTGTACAAATTGTATGTTGAGGACATGTGACGTAGTACATACACACTTGGCTGTCAACGGTTTTCTTCAAGGGTACACAAGGTGGTTTTGTCATGGAGAGGATCATATGGCAGCTCCTGTTCGTCCGGTTGTATTAGAAAATGAGGCTGAGCCCTTAGTGAACGAAGACTTAAGCGTTCCCGATGAGATGCATGCTTTGTTACAAGATGCCATGGGGATTCATAATGTTCCTTTCCACACCAATGACCCAACAACCGAAGTTCACAATGAGTCAATAGAAACAAACCAGATTGGTGGTGGGGTGGACGAGGAAATGTCTGGCCCCACCCATGAAAATAATAAGCAGCAAGAATCCTTCGCTAAGTTACTTGAAGATGCTAGTATCCCATTGTACCGCGACTGCACCAAATTTTCTAAGTTCTCATTCATTGTCAGACTATTTCAGATTAAATGTTTAAACGGGTGGTCTGCTAAGTCCTTCACTATGCTACTTGAATTGTTGAATGAAGCATTTCCTGAAATCTGTATTCCAAACTCAGCCTATAAAATCAAAAAATTCCTAAGTTCTCTCGATCTAGGATATGAGAAGATAGCAGCATGTCCAAATGACTGTATGCTTTTCACGAGTGGTAAGGAAAGTCTGGAGAATTGCGAAGTGTGTGGTTCTTCGAAATGGAAAGAAAGACCAAATCAAGACGAGGGAGCCAGTGGATCTACTAAGCGAAGTAGGAAAAAGAAGCCTGCCAAAACATTGCGTTACTTTCCTCTGATCCCTAGGTTACAAAGGTTGTTTATGTCCACGAAAACTTCTTCTGATATGAAATGGCATGCTGAAGGCCGCACTAATGATGGGATTCTTAGACATCCTGCTGATTCTCAATCTTGGAAAAGATTTGATGAAAGATATCCTGATTTTGCGGAAGATCCTCGAAATGTGAGACTTGGACTAGCTAGTGATGGTTTCAACCCTTTCAGGCAAATGAGTAGTACATACAGCATATGGCCGGTTGTGTTGATACCATACAATTTGCCGCCTTGGAAATGCATGAAGCAGTCCTCATTTATTTTGTCCATGATAGTTCCTGGACCGAAAGGTCCTGGAAATGATATAGATGTGTACCTACAACCGTTAATAGATGAACTTCAGAAGTTGTGGGTGGGTGTTCCAACCTATGATGCTGTGGCTAAAGAAACATTTTCTCTTCATGCCATGTTGTCTTGGACAATCAATGTTTTTCCAGCATATGCAAATTTATCTGGATATAGTACTAAAGGACGTTATGCATGTCCATGTTGTGCTGACCAAACTAGTTCAAGGTGGTTGTACAATGGCAGAAAGTTTTGCTATATGGGTCATAGGAGATGGTTGCCTGACACACATATATTTCGGGCAGAGGCAGCGACATTTGATGGCACCGACGAGTGGGAACATTCTCCTGGGTCTTCCTCTGGTTCAGATATTTTGAGGCGGGTAGATGGTCATCAATTCAAATATGGAAAGGAACCAGAAGTCAGGACAAAGGGCAAGAAAAGGGCAAGGCCGGAGCAAGATGAGGAGACCGATCTATATGGCGAGGATGAGGATCAAAACTTGACGAGTTTAGGTGCATGGAAGAAGAAAAGTATTTTCTTCAAGTTGCCGTATTGGGAATTCAACTTACTGAGACATAATTTAGATGTGATGCATATCGGCAAAAATATAGGGGAGAATTGTATAGGAACAGTTATGGGAGATGATCGGAAGACAAAGGACAATCTCAAGAGCCGACTTGATTTGAAGTCAATGGGCATCCGACATGAGTTGCACCCAGAAGAATTGCCGAACGGGAAAGTGCTCCTACCTCCTGCAATCTATTCAATGTCAAAATCGGAGTTGGAGTTGTTTTGCAAAGTACTACTTGAACTGAAAGTCCCCGATAGCTTCACTAACAGTGAAAGAAACTGGGGATGCTATGCAGCCTACTTAGTTTCTTTAACAGTGACTGAAAATTTCCATAATCTGAGCATATAAATTTTTCATAATCTGAGCATATATGTTTCTTTAACAGTGACTGTGAACAATTGTTCTTAATTGGGCTGTGATTAGAAAGAGACGAGTTGGAGTGGAGAAGGGAAAGAAGGGGTGAGAGAGAGATGAGGAAAATGCCGCTATGTTAGCCTGGTGTATCCTCATTCTCTACCATTCCTCTTTCTGGCTTCTATATTTGGTTTCCTTCCACGATGACAATTCCAGTTAAAACTACACTTGCTATGAGCCCTATTCGTATTTTTCTTCCATGAACTGAGGATGGTATATAGGTACGTATGCCAATTGTTCTTTTTCGGGCACTGTCAATGTAACCTGATTGCAATATTTGGCATGGTTTTTTTAACACAAAATGGGTTCACTTCCAATATGAGTATGCTGCATAGCATCCCCAGTTTCTTTCACTGTTAGTGAAGCTTATTTCACAAACCTGATGGTCTTCTTAAGCTATTTTATGGTCCTATTTTCACTAACTGTTAGTGAAGCTGATTTCAAGCACCTGATTGTCTGCTTGGCATGTATGTTTTTATACCAAAAATGGGTTCACTGTGGTCATCAGATGATGGAGAAATTTTCATTTTCAAATACTGTCAATGTAACCGGTTTTTTTAACACAAAATGGGTTCACTTCCAATATGAGTATGCTGCATAGCATCCCCAGTTTCTTTCACTGTTAGTGAAGCTTACTTCACAAACCTGATGGTCTTCTTAAGCTATTTTATGGTCCCATTTTCACTAACTGTTATTGAAGCTCATTTCAAGCACCTGATTGTCTTCTTGGCATGTATGTTTTTACACCGAAAATGGGTTCACTGTGAACTGAGGATATTGTATAGGTACGTATGCCAAAATTCTCCGGCCGGATATGCACCACACTTGGGTTTTGCGATATAGTTGGGCTAAAAAAGTAGTAGAGCAACATATAAGCTCAGATAATGGAGAAATTTTCTTTTTCGGGCACTGTCAATGTAACCTGATTGCAATATTTGGCATGGTTTTTTTAACACAAAATGGGTTCACTTCCAATATGAGTATGCTGCATAGCATCCCCAGTTTCTTTCACTGTTAGTGAAGCTTATTTCACAAACCTGATGGTCTTCTTAAGCTATTTTATGGTCCTATTTTCACTAACTGTTAGTGAAGCTGATTTCAAGCACCTGATTGTCTTCTTGGCATGTATGTTTTTATACCAAAAATGGGTTCACTGTGGTCATCAGATGATGGAGAAATTTTCATTTTCAAATACTGTCAATGTAACCGGTTTTTTTAACACAAAATGGGTTCACTTCCAATATGAGTATGCTGCATAGCATCCCCAGTTTCTTTCACTGTTAGTGAAGCTTACTTCACAAACCTGATGGTCTTCTTAAGCTATTTTATGGTCCCATTTTCACTAACTGTTAGTGAAGCTCATTTCAAGCACCTGATTGTCTTCTTGGCATGTATGTATTTACACCGAAAATGGGTTCACTGTGAACTGAGGATATTGTATAGGTACGTATGCCAAAATTCTCCGGCCGGATATGCACCACACTTGGGTTTTGCGATATAGTTGGGCTAAAAAAGTAGTAGAGCAACATATAAGCTCAGATAATGGAGAAATTTTCTTTTTCGGGCACTGTCAATGTAACCTGATTGCAATCTTTGGCATGGTTTTTTTAACACAATGGGTTCACTTCCAAAATGAGTATGCTGCATAGCATCCCCAATTTCTATCACTATTAGTGAAGCTTACTTCACAAACCTGATGGTCTTCTTAAGCTATTTTATGGTCCCATTTTCACTAACTGTTAGTGAAGTTCATTTCAAGCACCTGATTGTCTTCTTGGCATGTATGTTTTTATACCAAAAATGGGTTCACTGTGAACTGAGGATATTGTATAGGTACGTATGCCAAAATTCTCCGGCCGGATATGCACCACACTTGGGTTTTGATTGGATTGTTTAGTGGATATTGTCTATGTTCTTAACTGGGCTGTGATTAGAAAGAGTGGGCTCGAGTGGAGAACTGGAAACCCATATAGAGACATCTTGTTCATAATAATTTATTATTATTGTTGTTCTTGTCGCTCTTAAGGTGGTTGCTGATGTCTCTTTCTGTTCGTGTGCTGAAGGGAAATAAGGGATGAGAGAGAGATGAGGAAAATGCCGCTATGGTAGCCTGGTGTATCCAAAGTCTCTACCTTTCTTCTTTCTGTTTCTATTTCTGGCTTCTATATATATTTGGTTTCCTTCCACGATGACAGTTTCCTAAAAATACACTTGATATGAGCCCTACCTTATTTTTCTTTTTTTTCTTATATTTGGTTTCCGTCCACGATGACAGTTTCATGGATTGTCTGAACAATCCATGAAGGACATGCTTAGATACTGAATTTTCATTTGTTTTATTGATTTAGATAGTGGATATTTCCAATCAGAGGAGAATATAAAGGTTTCAAGTTAGATACTGAATTTTCATTTGTTTTGTTATTTTAGATATATTTAAAAACAAAATTAAGTACGGAATTTTTAGCATTGCAATGTAATTATTTTACCTCTGTATATATCATTAACAATTCCATTTGCAGTTGGCACTTTGATCTTATAATTCGAGACACAGGTAGTTCTTTTTGCAAGTTCAAAAAATATGTATATTTTGTATTGTGATCTACTGTTCAATTAAACTATTATTTTTTATTCACAGAGCGGTCGTCAAGATGAAGGAAATGCAGATGATCAGAGCTGAAGCTACTCGAGGGGTATGAATCTGCGGTCCTCCTTGCTGTTCTTATGTCCTCCTTGCTGTATGGTTGTTGTTCTTATGTCCTCCTCCTTGCTGTTGTTATGTCAGACTGGTTTTTTTTATGAGAGTTATGTCATACTTTGAATTTGGGATATTTTGGATATTTGTCAGACTGGTTTGTTTGGATATTTTGGATGTTAGTCTCTATATTAATTTGTTAATTATGACACTGTTAATTAATCAATGAATTTGGACGTTGATATGACACGTGTGAAACTTGATTATCTTTAATTATTCTTGTGTTTGGTTGTGGTTTGCGCAGTAGTATGCAACGAAATTGATTGAATCAGTTGTGAGAATTAGTTTACAGGTTTTGTAAATGAAACTGTGAATTGAAATCGAACGGAAAAGCGGAGTATCGAAAATAAACGGGCATAGCCAGAACGGCGTTTTAAAAAACGGCGGTGTATATAATTTAATTGTTGGAGTGTGTGATACACCGGCGTTTCAACGCACGCCGGTGAAAGTTTTCAGCTGTAACGGCACAGGCGTACACCGGCGTTTTATATACGCCGGCGTATATAACTACACCGGCATTTTTTGGTCGCGCCGGTGTTCGTCAACAGGGAAAAGCAGGCGCTCATAAACGCACATACACCGGCGTTTCTTGACCGCCGGTATACTTTCGATCTACACCGGCATTTTTATTTACGCCGGTGAATGTATACATACCGACGGTTTACGACCGCCGGTGTATGTACATAGGTGCACAAGAACGGCACCCAGAAACCGATATACACCGGCGTTTGATGACCGCCGGTGTAGTCCTAACATTTACCGGCGTCCACCAAAAACGCCGGTGTAGACCCCTTCGTTTCAGCGACGCCCGCTTCGGCGGCAGTTGGACCGGCGTTATTGTAAATGCCGGTGAAAGTTTCCCCGGCGTAAAAAAATGCCGGTATAGACGGGAAAAAGCACCGGGAAAGCTACTTTCTTTTGTAGTGAGTAGACATTCTCACCTTTCTAAAATGCCCTATCTGGTTAGAATCCGATAAGCGAAGCAAAAGTTATGACCGTTCCAAAACAGAGCAGTCAGCTTTTGGCTGAAAGCTCACTGTTTTGATTGCTTGATGTTTTTGTACCTCTTACTTGCTGAAGCTGAGAATATGACCAACTTGGAAGTTGTATTAGACGTTCTCACCTTTCCAAAATTTCCTATTTGGTTAGATTCCGTTAAGCGGAGTAGGAGTTATGGCTTTTACAATTTACAGCTGTCAGTTTTGGCTGAGAACTTGCTGTTTTGATTGCTTGATGTTTTGTACCCTTTTACTTACTGAATTTGGGAGAGTTGTAGTAGATGTTCCCACCTTTCCAAAATTTCATATTTGGTTAGATTTTGGTAAGCGAAGCAAAATTTATGACCTTTACAAAATCACAGCAGCTGGCCTTTTGGCCGAAAGCTCGCTGTTTGCATTGTTCGAAGTTTTTGCACCTCTTATTGATTAAATCTGAAAAAGTGTCCAACTAGAGAGTTGTATTAGAGTCTCTCACCTTTCCAAAATGTACTATTTGGTTAGATTCCGATAAGCGGGGCAAAAATTATGAGCTTTACAAAATCTCAGCAGCTGGCCTTTTGGCTAAAAACTCGCTGTTTGGATTGTTCGAAGTTTTTGTAGCTCTTATTGATTGAACCTGAAAAATTGTTCCACTAGAGATTTGTATTAGAGTCTCTCACCTTTCCAAAATGTCCTATTTGGTTAGATTCCGATAAGCGGAGTAGGAGTTACGACCTTTGCAAGTTTCAGCTTTGCTGTAGCTTTTGGCTGTTTTTTGTTGTCTTTGCGTGTGTTAAAGGGACGGTGGATTGAATTCCATAAGGAATCTGAAAAAGTAATCAACTAGAGAGTTGTAGTATATGTTCCCAGCTTTCCAGAAAGTATAATTTGGTTAAATTCCGACAAGTATAGCAAACGTTATGAGCTTGGAAAGTTTCAGCTTTTGGCTATACTGTTATTGTTTGAAATGGTGTTTAACGGACCGGATTTTGAGTTCCTTACCGAATCTGAAAAAGTGTTCAACTAGAGAGTTGTAGGATATGTTCTCACCTTTCTAAAAAGTATAATTTTTTCGAATTCCGAGGAGCGTAGCACTGTTTTCTTCTAGGGTGTTAGAAGGCTTTTTATGTCGCTTTCGGGTTTTCATTGGCAGTATGTTTATATGAGACTGTTAGAAGATTCTTCTGTTGCTTCTAATTATAAAAGATCAATTTTTTATTAGTAAGCTTATACACAAAATTCTAGTTCATATTAACTAGAGTTGTCGTGAATTGTTTGTAGTTTGAAACATACACTTGATTATGAGTAACAATTATTCCTTGTGCTCATAATTCATGTAATAAGTATTGGTCCGTCTCATACGTAGCTCACCTAACTCGTATGTAGTTGTTCGTCCATGCGTAGCTCATTGGGCTCGTATGGAGTAATTATCTTGAATAGATAGGCAATGAGTGGATTCGAGGGGATCTTGTGAAGTCTAGGTTGAGTCTTAGTAGATTGTGTCAACAATTGTTACACTCTCTTGAAGAGGGACACGTACGGTATTTTTTCATGATAAGTTGGAAGTACAGTAACATGTCTCGCTTGTTTGAATCTTTTGGTGCCATCTCATGGCAAGTTTGAGAGTACGACTCTAGGTTGAAAGTACCTTGTAGCTCGTACGGCATCATTTGATTGGTTAGGGTTGTGACATCGTTAGAGTAGTAACTATTACATAACCATTTTTATCTATGAATTGTCGATAGGTGAGAGTTTGTGTTAGGGGTGATACCTTATAATTCGACTTTTCCCATAGGCCGACACTAGGTGGTGTTATTGGGATGTATTCCCTGTCAAAGGGATAAGGGCGGTGCTTTTTCATGACGAGTTGGGAGCAAAGGATTCGTATCTCGATTGTTAATTCCTGAACTGCCATGATAAGAACGGGAGGTTTTCCTAGGAAAATAGACCCTACGATTCTGTCACGTTCTATGCCTTCTCATGACGAGTTAAGGGCACAGAAGAAGGTTGGTTAGTATCTTGTGGTTCGTGTTGGCTTTTGAGCGAGGTCCGGTTCGCCAGGCAATAGTGGAAAACAGGGACACCACTATTGTACTGCAGTAGCACCTCATCAGTCATGTAGTATTGTGTCAGGAACAGGATGGGTACAAAACTAGAATTCATAATGCGGGTTCAAATCCCTATATATGAAGAAACGGCTTGATATGGGGCGTATGTAGTGTGGGCTGCATACTGTTCCAGAGTCTTGCTTGCATTAGAATAAGTGCATCATTACATTAGTTAATCTTGCATTAGAGTCTAAGTCATAGTATACACTGACACATCAATTATATACACACGTTTCTCTTTTTATCAATCTGTTTGTTTAAAGTTGAGAATTGCTGCTAGTCATCAGCCTTAAAGCGTTAGTATATGTACTGATGTCCCCACTTCAATAGGTATTGGATTGCAAAGCTACAGGTACAAGATTCAGGAGGACTCAAGGCAGAAGAAGCAAAGTGTTGATTTATTTCAATTGTAAAATATGTTGTAATTTATTTTTGTTGAGAAGCATCCAAGTGAAGTGCCAAGTGTTATGTATTATTTATTGTACTCTGATGTATTTCTTATTGAAAGTTTGTAACACTTGGGCTTGTATGGCATTATTGTAACACTGATGTAATGTATTGTAGTTTTATACCATTCGGACTTGTAATACATTTGTGTAGAATAAAAAGTTTTAAATTTTCCTGTTTTTCTATATATTGTGACTAATTGAAGGAAAAGATTCTGTCTTATGTCACGGTTTCCCAGTAAATGGAAATCGGGGCGTTACAATAACCCTTGTAGTTTAATTAGAGGGCCTTATTACAAAAATACTAGGTTATTTCCAGAAAACTCATAGAAAGAAAGAAAGTTCTCCAGGGACTGATATGTGAGTTCAGGGCTGGTACGCAAGGATCTGCACATCTTAAGATATAGCTTGCAGAGATTTATTAGAGCCTCGTCGATGGCGGTGGTTTCGGCTTGTGGCTGTGTTTGTGAGGCGGGGTTTTGGTGAGTGGATTGCGAGATCGAAGGCAAGGGGGGAGCCACAATGTTTTTTCTTTTATTTGGGTTTTTTAATTTTCTTTTCTATTTACTGTCGAAATTTTAAGTAAAAATAACATTAGGGGTTTGCATGGCCCACATTAAATCTAGCCTATATAATAAAGAGAGATATACGGTCCAGATTTAGGCTAGACAGATTCAAAAACAGAGATTGATGCTTTTATAATAACAAAAGATACCGGGTTTTAGAATAATTTACCAAATATTCATCTCAACTAGCAGTTCAAAGTTGGTGGGCCCCTCGCTGCTACACTGATTAAGTTCTTTTTTGTTGTAATAATGTAATACTAAAAGAAACTTAATTGTTGGCTAAACTTTGCCTTTCGAGTAATGAAATACATAGATTTGTTTTTCTTTTCTTCTTCCTTTTTTATATGTATGATCAGTATGTATAGGTTAAATTTCAGTAAACCATATATAGTTTTCATGGGTTTGCAGAAAACCTTTGCCATATATCTTTTTTGCAGTTTGACATACTATCTTCTCCTTGTCCGCAATCACATTCTTCCTCTATTAACACTTGCATTTTTCTTTTCTGCTTCATCATCATCCTCCCTTCTCCCTTCGATTCTTTCCCTTTTTCGGCTACTCCTTTATCATCATCTCCATATATACCACACATCTACATACCTACTTGACCGGTCGTTGCTTCTCCTTCCAATCGGTTTCTCTATCAAGTTACCCCTCTTTCTTTCTCTATTCTATAATAAGGCCAAATTGAATTAAATCCAAGATCCGGATTGTCTCTCTATCACTAGAAAATCTTTCTCCATCTAATCTCTAAAGTTTTGATTTTCATCACCTATGTTTGATTTAATTTTGAATATTTCAGGATGCAAATGATGGTGTACAAAATGCAGAATGCAGTTCTACAAAATTTCTGCAAAGCCCAGTACAGAACGATGCAAAAGCCCATCTAGAACGGCTCATCCCATAGCCGGCTTCTCACTGATACGTGTCATATTCCTATTGAACCAACCTAATAAATTATAACTGCTTTCTCTCTCCTCTTTATCACCCCCGGACATGAGAAAAAAGAAAAGAGATTAAAAGCTAACCTGAAGATTAAAACATACCTTGTAAAAGTTCTAAACACGCTAACTCACATACGGCTAGATATTTTTCACTATCACCCTACATTTAAACAATTTACTCTACATTTAAACAAATTTTGACTTGTGAAGTCCGAAACCATATGATTATGGAAAATTGAGAATTAGGGGGCTGTTGGTACACAGATTGGAAGATTCCCAGGAATGAGAGGATCTCTAGAAATCTGATGGTGAGAATGAAGATTCCCGAATACCGCGTTTGGTATAATATGTTGCATTCTCAGTAATTGATTTTCATTTCAACCATCTGATCTAATTGTACATTTTCCCTGCATT